>ML677381.1:2895718-3045534 GCA_007922305.1 Dermatemys mawii
CCCCCCCCTCAGAGCCAGCACCCCACCCCCTGCTCCAGCCTGGTGAAAGTGAATGAGGGTGGGGGAAAGCGAGCAATGGAGGAAGGGGGGATGGAGTGAGTGGGGCAGGGCCTTGGGGAAGGGGCGGGGGTAGATCCTGGGTTGCCCTTAAATTCAGACAGTGATCTTGGGCATAAAAAGGTTGGAGACCAGCACTCAGGGGGCACCCCACTCGTATGATGCGCAATACCTGTGTTGGACACTAGATGGAGCCAGAGACCTGGCAGAGGAGCCACCAGGGAGCAATGGCCCTGGGACTGTCTGACTCCTGCCAGGCCTGGCAGAGCCGCCTGGGGAAAGGGCATCAGTCCACTCCCGACCTACACGGGCCGGCTGCGCCTCCAGACACTGACCCCCGTCCCCTGCCGGAGTCTCAGTGACCCTGCGGGACGGTGGCCGGATTAATACAGCACGTCCCCAAGGCCGGCCCCGGGAAACCCGAACCCGCAGCCACGGACCTGTCCCAGTGTCAGCGTCGCTGCCCCCGTATTCCCCAGTCTGGGGTCTGCTCCAGCCAGCACCGGCTCTGGCAGGGGCCCACGTCACACTCCCCTCTGCCCAGCTCCCTGCGGGGCACTGATCACCCCCGACGGCCGGCGCCTGCGGGTCGCTCTGTCTCCCAGGGCTACGACGGTGCCTTGCCAGCCGTTACACGTTACCCCACAGCTCCCGCTAACAGCCCCCTTCTCCCCACGGCAAACGCCTTCCACAGAAACACAGAGCCACTGGAAATTCCCCAACATGTTCCCCATCCACGTCACGGGGCCCGAGGAGTCAGAGTCTTCCAAACCTACTCCAAGGGCTGGGCCCGACAGTCGTGTCTGTCTGGGGATCAGAGAGCAGGCCCCAAGCCTGTTCGCACCCAGCCTTCTCCACTAAAAGCCCTTTCTTTGCCGGTTGCACCCTGGAAACCCCAGGCTGAAGTGACCTGTGCCAGCCTCCCCGAGCTGATAGCTCTCAGGAGCTGGGGGCAAAAGGCAAAGGCAGCAGGGGGGCTTCCCGTCCCCCCGGGGCTGGAGCACGACCCTCTCCTCCTGCGTCAGTCTAGGGTAACTCCTGGCTGCCGAGGGAGCAGCTGGGGAACCCGCCACCTAGAGCGTCTACGTTCAGTTCTGAGTTTGAGGCCAGTTGGAAGCATGACTTTGGTCTGAGCTGAGCCTTAAATAAAAGCAGTTCCCTTCAAGCCCCGAACACTAAGAAACAGGCGGGGGCGGTGGCCAGGAGAGTGGGGCTAAACACAAGTCTGGGGGAGGCAGATCAGGGGAGTGGGGCTCAGGCCCGCAGACAGCATAGCACAGTGGTGGGTGCCATCTAAGAACCGGGACAGGCGGATCTAGACAGACGGCCAAAGTGGCAGATTGGATTGGACAAAATGGAACCGATTTGGTGTCACTCCTGCATTTGGCCTACGGCAGCGTGGAGCCCATTCTGCCCTATTAGCGCCCTGGTAATTGAGTCAGGAGGGAAGGTGAATAGCCAGCAAGCTGGCCGAGCCAGACAGCTGCCAGCTCATCTCCAAATGCCCGGGGCTCAGCCAGGCTGCGCTGTTCCATCTCGGGCGCGCCAGGTGCTGTACATACTGAGGGTCCTGAGCTCCACCCAGAAAGCAAGCTCTGCATGGGTGGTGTAGCAGGGCATGGGTCTGGCCTGCGACAGACTCTTCACCCAGCTGGACTAGACAATAGACTCAGCTGCTAGGCAGTGCTCAAATTATGGGGGAGGGGGGGAATGTTGTGGGGCCTTAATGAACGTGGATGGTCCTGGACACCACGTGCCCCCACCAGCGAACCCTCTCTACCCGCCACTACCCCTTACCCTCCGTCTGCCCTCTGCCTGTAACCTGCCTTCTGCACCCACCAACACCCCCTCGCTCACCGGCTGCACTCCTGCCTGTCCCGTTCTGTCCCCGCTGACCCTGCAGCCCCCTGTCCCCCATGAAAGCTCCTAGCAGGGGAAGGGGTGGATCCCCCCTCACCTCCCAGGGTGACGACCTCTATTCTCTGCCCTCTCTTCTTCCTATAGGTCTGCTGGTCCTTCACTCCCTGGGTCCCCGCTCACTGACTCCCTTTCCTGAGTGCACGGCTACTTGTACACTCGAGGTCTAGAGTCCTGCGGTGTTTTTAATGATTCAGTCAATTGCCCTGGTGGGAAGGGAAAGGCCCAGTAATCATATGGAGCCCAGCCAACACGCTCCCCGAGCCGCACGCTGACAGGCGAGAGTGGAACGCTTGTCTGAATCCAACAGCCTCATTATCACCGGGATCAGGGTATGACCCAGAGAGACTGGTTGGTAGGAGCAGTTAGAGAGCGTGACTCAAAGGCAAAGTCAGATACACCAGGTTGTCAGCTGCCAAGTCTGCAACACACAGCATGAGCGACGACCCCAGGACGCATGGAGAGACGGCACAAGGCAAGGGGCCCTTAAATGCAACACTGGCCCACTTTCTCAGAGAGGGTCACTGAGTTTTGAGTGTGCAAAACTATATACAAACACCAGAGTCTGCTAAAGTCACCGTGCACCGAATCCAACAATGCACACAGCTACCATCCTGCTTACAGCCGCCGTTCGCAAGCTGTGTCCCTGCTAGCCATTCATTAGAAACCCACTGATTACAGCTACAGAGGTGGGGCCCCAAAGATTGGTGCGCTTTGGAGGAGGTACGCTACGCCTGAAAGTCCGAGAATCGCCGATTTAAGGGACTGGGCCAAGGTATAATTCTGTGTCAAGGAATGTTTGAGAAGGTGACAGGAGAGAGCTCCTGAGAGAGCTCCCGAATCAACAGTCTTTAGTTGGAACACAACAATTTAAGGACAAAATTATGATTTAGAGGCAGCGCCAATTTCCCAGGCTATAAGTGGGCTGCATGTGTGGATGATAAACGTTGGGGAGGCAGCGAATGGGTGTATTCCCGTGCGGAGAGGATGCAGCATTATGCTTAGTTCTGAGGAGGGATTTAGTCACGTCTGTCAAACTCCTTTGCACACAGAGCTTGGTTTTATCTCCCACCCCAGCAATCAATTTGCCACCTCCAATGATGATGATGATTCGACACAATCAGCTGCTGCTGTTGGCTGAGAGGACAGCAGCTTTCTGGGGAGTCTCAGGGCTTGGCTGCAGCGCATTAGGCAGAGGGCTAAAGGCGTACTTGAATAGAGCCATTCAAATGTTAGCCATCGGTGGGCTCGACAATGCGGCCCAGAGTCTATTCTGGGGCTGGCCAGCCACAACAGGACTGAGCTTATGAAGACCACAGGTGAGGACAAGATGCCCCACAGGTCTTTGTAGCCAGGTAGCAGATGTGGGAAAGATACTGAGAACTTGGGGTCTTCCCAGCAATCTTTAGATTCACGTCAGCATCCTCTCTCTTCTCTGGCCTACAGGGCCGGTGCAAGCCTTAGACGGTCGCCTAGGGCGGTGCAATTTGCAGCATGGCATTTTGCCGCCCTCGGCGGCATTTCGGCGGCCATACCTTCTCCTCCCAGGGCTGGCGAACTGCCTCGGGGGTAGGGTGGGGACAGCACCCGGGAGGGGCAGTGCCCCTCCTATCCTCGGCGGCATTTCAGCGGCCATACCTGCTCCGCCAAAATGGCCATCCGTGGCATTTCAGCGGCTGCTCCAGGGCCGGCGAACTATTGCGGGGCCGGGGGGGTGGGGGGGGAGGGAGGCACGCCATCCGTAACTGGGGCAGCGCTCCTCCCCTCCTCAGCGGCGTTTTGGCTTCGCTGGATTGCACCTTCTGTAGCCTGCTTTTGAGCGCTGTGAGGTGAACACATTTGCAAACCGGTGTGGGAGCAAAAGTCTTTCCCCCCCATGTCACTGATGCTGCAGCAAAGCTGCTGCGGAGGGAGACAAGCTAACGGAAGTCATTGCTTGGCAAGTGCATTATGTCTAAGCAGGAAGTGGAGGCTTTAACCATTCACAGCGCAGAACGGCTCTGGGCCCGTTACCTTCTGATCGGCGACAGAGCTGGTGGCCCTCGATCAAATCCGTCCGAAGGCCGGGTCCCGGCCCCAGGAGCGTCCAAGCCACATCCCCGACAACCGAGAGGCTGGGCGGCCGGGACGCCCTGCAGCCGCAGAGAGGGAGCGAGCAGCGTGTAGGAGGGCGCTTGGCACCCAGGCACTAAAGGGCAATGCTGGCTCCACTTGGCCGAGCTGGAAAACTCCAGGCCGAGCCGGCAATGCTGATGGGAACGCAGGGTTGGGCTGAGTCCCAACAGCCTGCACAAGCCAAGGGGTCCGGGAGGCAGGCGAGCACCGTTGGCCCCATTTCACAGGCGAGAACGCAGAGACTCGGTGAAGTGGGGACGCAGGCAGAGGAGAGGGAATTCACTGGGCTGACGTTTAACCAGGAAACTCCCTCTTCCCCCACTGAACACCGCAGGCTCCGAACTGCAGCAGCATCACAGAAGCAAGCCAAGGACAGCAGGTACCGAGCGGCCCCCCCGTCTCCCAAACATTAACGGGAGCCGGGGCGAGCGGCTGCAAAATGGCTCTAACCAACCCACGTGGTTTTCAGGCGGGCTGCATGATGCTGTCACTACACTATGCTCCTACTCAGCCCGCCCAAAGAAAACCCTGCACCGGGGTTAAACATGGATTGTTTTTCATGGATGTGTCATTTCCAACCCCAGCTCTCCGGGGCATGGCGGGATAAACATTTCATCCCAAGCGCTGGTGAGAGAGAGGCTCAGCCGCTCTGCCCAATTTGTCACAGCAGAAGGGGCCTGGACGCGTCTAGCAAGGCTGCAGTGAGTGTTAACACGGCGCTCTAGGGAACCTGCAGGAAGAGCAAAGGTTAGCGTGTGTTGCAGGAGGTAGGGATCCTTCTGCCTGGGAGGAACCCGCAGGGGAACAGCGAACACACTGGCATGAAGATTTCCTTAGCCTGGAGTTTTCTGGTTCCTTTCAGATTAAATGGAATTTACACCGCGAACAGGCAAACCTTTCAGATCGGAGCAGGGAATTTTGCATGAAGCGACGGTGCTGAGCCAGGAAACGACCGAGAGCAAAACAATGGAGATTTCTACAAAACACGCTTGCCCACCCCTTCCCCCCAGCTCTGCTTAGCAGAAAATGGGGAAAAACTTAGAAGGAGAAGATTTGTCAACATTTCAACAGTGCTTTTCATCCTTAATGTGTTTTTCAGGCCTACCTGAATGTGTTGAATTAATGAGCAGAGCTAACATGCCTATAGGACAAAGGGATGTGGGGAAGATTTCACCTGTAACCGGGGGCTGTGGAGGGATTACAGCTTTTCAAAGTGGAACCCACTTGGCCAGCGTGCGATAGCTGGGAAACGTGGACAGTGCATCCCTCTGAGATGGGCAAACAGATTTCAGCTCCTGGCCAGCAAAGCACATGGGTAACTTTAAGCACTTTGAAGTCAACGGAGAAGCGCTTTGCTGACTGGGGCCGTTATCAGAAGCAGGTGGAAGGGACGCCCGGTACCGTTGTTAGAGTGCTAGCCTGGGCCATGGCAGATCCAGGTTTAACACTGGCCAGAGCCGTCCTGTGTGGCCTTGCACAAGTCTACTGAGACGCCAGTGATGTCCAATGTAACGCCACGTGCTGGTTTGGTCGGAATGGTCCTGTTTTTACACACGGGAGCCAGGACCCTTCTCCCTGGACCCCTGGAATATCCAGGGGAGGGGGGATTTAATCAATTACGTTTGGCTGGCGGTGGGTTCTTTCTTTTAAACTTATAACTACAAGATGTCCGACCCACCGCTTCACCCGGAGACAAGCGTCTTGCTCTGTGATAGCCAGGGCAGGCCATGGAAGGAGACGTGTTCAGTGTGAGGAGTGGAGAGAAAACGGGAATGATTTCCACTGGAAGCGCTTCTACTCCTCTGGTGTGGCCGGCCCCTAGGTTCTCCCGTAATGTCCAGGATTGGGAAGAAGGAGCACAGACGCTCGGAGCTGGTCTTCTTCCTAATGGGAACGTTAACGATGCTTGTTCAGTGTTCCATTCAGACAACTCAGGACACAGCTACACTGCAAAAGACGACCCACTGCAGGGAGTCTCAGAGCCTGCATCCACCGACTCGGGCTTGTGGGGCTTGGGCTGCTGGGCTAACACCGTCCTCTCCTCAAGCACCTTGGTCGGAGAATAGCCAAGGGGCACGAGCGCCCCCATCTAGCTGTTTTAGGCATAGACCCCCTCTTAAAAGGACTGGCTCTACAGTCAGCTATCACCCCTCCCAATGGAAGGTCTTCTGCTCCCAGGGAAGGGGATCTGAATGCCCGGAAAGGGGTAGGCTGCACCCCACCCAGCAGTACTGGAGGAAAACAAGGGCCCTACCTTACAAAAAGTTTTATCAGCTCTCAAAGCTGGAAATAAAGAATGGACAGGATGAAAACCCCTGCCCGCCTCGCTGACAAGGCTGGCACTCTCAAGGGAGTCTCTGGACTAGTTCTCCCAGATCGTACAAAAGCCAAAGCATCTCAGAGATGTGCAGGGCCACTCAAAATCAATACCACGCCTCGCCAGTTCAAAGAGCCGGCGCTCCCAGCTGTGAGGGCCAGACCGAGCTGCGGGGAAGAACGCCGCCCGCCTTTCTTTTTTAAAAACCAGGAATATGGAGGATCTGGGGATTTTAGAACACGAAAACCTGGGAAACAGCAAAGATGCAAACGCCGCCCATGGGGCCTTTGCTACTGAGGGCGGGGAGCTTCATTATGGCTGAGCAGGAGAGGACAGGGCAGCGGGAAAGGTGCAGGGATGGTGTTTCCCCTCAGTTTGTGTGTCTGTTGTTAGAGCTGAAGATCTCCCTCACACAGGTAGGTGCTCCGTGAGGGGCCTGACTAGACCCCACCCCACCCGCTCCCAGTTAGGCAAATGGAGGTGGGGAGACAGTGCATCCCACACAGTGGCCGTGCAAGGACCCATAGCCAGGACCTCAGTGTCGTGTCCCACCCAGAAGCCTGCCCTGCGCCCCATACCCCCAGCCATCCCGCGGGGTCTGAACTACACCACACAGCCCAAGGAGAGACTAATGCCTGTGTGTGCTCTGGGCGGAAACCCCTCGCCCGAATCGACTCTGCTCTCATAACACAGTCGCACTTGATGGTCACGTCCTACCCAGCGTCTCCCCCGGCCAGTCACGGAGGTGGGTTTGAACGGGCCTTAGACACCCTCATTCACAAGTAAACCAGGCAAGGGGACAATTTAACGAGGTAGGAAACACTGCCACTAATCACGGGTTCCTTCTTATTTCCTCTGTGTAATAACGTCTTTAATTAGGGCCATTAGCCTGTTAGATGCGAAGCCTCCTCCCTCCGGGAGGCTGGGTAAATCACACCCCTCAGACAGGGGGAGGGGAGGGGAATCGTGCTCATGCCCATCACACGCCATAGCCAAAGCCTCAGTAGCGAATCTGTTTTTAAAGGGACCCGTCAGCAGAACGCCGAGGCGGAGAATATGGTGAGGCCCAAACCCCTAGACGCGCCAAGGCGCCGGCAGATGCTGTTTGCAAACACTTGTCAAGAGGGGAAGAGAAGATGGAAACGAGGGAACGTCCCTAGTGCAGCCTCCCGAAGGGGGCATGGCGATGCGGGCCCCTCGCTCAGCTCAGCGCGGCGCGGGAGGTTCCTCTCTGACTCACCACGCTGCAGGCTTGACAAGCCAGCCAGGGGGACGTTTGGTCCCGAGGAGAGACGCCAGCGAGAGCACAGGCTGTGAAATCAGCAGCACGGAGCAGCAGAGCAGATGGGCACGTGAACGCGCAGATTAAGGAGGCGGCACTGATGCTCCGTCACCCAGCACTCAAGACCAGCAGTTGGGCCTGGCGTCTGCTCCTCCACAAGGAGTGCCAGGCTCCCAAACTGTCGGCTCGGGCGCCCCGTCCCCTTCTCCGTACCCAGACACTCGCTAATGCTAGTTGGGGGCAAACCTGCCAACCCCAGCCTAGCCCAGACGCTGGCTTTGAGGAGGTTTCTCAGGGTGTTTGCTACAGCCAAGGCTGTCGGTACGGCAAGCACCTGCTTTCGAGGGTCCTGCCTAGAGCGAGGGGAGCACGGAGACGGGCCCTGTGCAGCGGAGCTGGATCCCTGAGCCCGGAGAAGCTGGGGAGAGGTTACTTCCCTGCTTTAAAGCAACAAATCTAAAGCTGGAGGCTCCTCTTCTCTTCTCAAAGGGGAGAGAAAAGCCTGATTGTCGAGGGGAGAGGGGGCAGCCAGGAGCAAAATCTGCCCTATGGAGCCAGGCTGCAGGGGCTCCGGGAGCTGGGCAGGCACATTTTACAAAAATAAAAAGACACGAACTGTGTGTGGCCCACGACTGGGGAGGGGAGGGTGCAGGGCTGGGGACGTTAGGGAAGGAATAGCAGGGGGTGCTGCAGATGAGGTGTGAGATCCATCAGCAGAGCTGGGGGTTGGGGGAGGCCAGGGCTAGAACAGCGGAGGAGCTGCAGGTCAGGTCTGAGGCACGGTGGGAGAGGTGCCTGTTTGGGGGAAGTTTTTGCGGTGTCTGCACACAGTGCCTGGCTCTTGTACTGATTCACGCTAAAGACAGACGCTGGTGCGCGAGTCAGACAGACGCCTGCCAGCAGGAGCTGCTCCAGGAAGAATCAGAGACATCACCGACACAACGGAGCCTTTCCTGCTGCCCCCTGTGCCCAGTGGGATCCCGGCGCCTTTGCACTGACCGCCCAGGTGGCGTGATGCTCAGAGCTCCGTTCGTGCACTGGGACCGGGCGGGGAGGCAGGTTTCGCCGGGTGAGTGCAGCCAGCAGCGTTCCTGTTTATGACTTCACCCCCAGCAGAGGGATGCATGCACTCGCCGAAGCAATGAAGGACCCACAAGAGACTGCGAGAGGGAAGCTGCTGGAAGAGGGAGGAACATCTGCCAGTGAGGCAGAGGAGAAATACGACAGGGAGATGCCGCAAGGGGCAGGGGCGGGCAACGGACTAATTAACATCATGCCACTCAGTCTGGGGTTACCTCCCCTGTCAGACAAGGGCCAGCACAGCCAGTGTAGATCTTTCCCTGGTTCCTTTGATTTCGATGTGAACGGAAGTGTGCCAGAGGCCCAGGAGAGGGCGCTGCTGGGGGATCCATGGGTTCTGGGGTGCTCTGTGGCTTTCCAGTTCCATTCACTACTGCCCAATCCACCCGGGGCTGAGCAAGAACCCCAGTGTTATGCAGCAAGAGCTGCTTGCTAGCAGGATACGATATTTGCATTTCATACGCCCATTGCTCAAGGAGCTTGTACGCCCTGTTCTTCCCCCACCGCCCCTTTCTTTTCACCTCCCTGTCCCACCTCTGGCAGCCCTTCCTGACCCTGTACAAGTGAGCCGCAGGCTCAGCAGAGTTACTCCCACATCACTCCACTATCCTGGCTTTGAAGGGCCACATGATGAGCTGCTACCTCCAGGCAGCGGCTTCCCCTGGCCTGCCAAATCCAGTGCAAAGATTTAAACACCTGCTCCCCCTTAAACGCAGAGTATTGGAGAAGGTCAGTCACATGAGCCGAAAGGCTAGAGGCCTGGGAGGTGGGGCTGGGAGGGGCAGAAGGGACTGCTGATGGTTCCACATCACCTGGTGAAATCCAGCCTCGTTTGGCCGCAGCTGTGAGCGGACACGTGCATCACATGTGCTGGGTGCGTCGCAGGCCAGCTCCCGAGGGGCAGGGGTGCACAGCGCACAGACCACTGGCACCAACACCACCTCTGCCTGGTTAGCCATTGTAGCAAAGAAGCCAGGACCGAAGGGGCCATGGTGCCCGAGTGGTGCTATCCGCCTGGTGCAGTTGCTGCCAGGTTGCCCAGGGGTTGCACAGTTGCAGTGAAGCGTGCGGGAAGCTTGCACTATAGTTGCCAATGGCCCAACTGATTGGTGGATGCAAGGGACGGTGCTAGACTCCACAGGAACAGTCCAAACTCTTCTTCCATCACCAAAACGTTAATACAAAAGAAAGCAAGTCCCCAGCGCATGGTTCAAACTGCCACCCAAATGGCAAGTTACACACTAAGCCCTAGCTCAAGGAAAACAAGGCGGCTAAGAAATCCCAAGGCAGATTAATTTCCTGCCAAAGCCCTCTCTCATTCATTACGACCTCCATCTGGTGGCCTCTACAATGTTGCCACGTGAGCCCCGGTTAATGGGAGCAATTAGACGATAATCGTGTGCATGAATCTAATCTGACCATTGATTTTCCCAGGGACAGTCACTTGGCTGCCGGCAACGAAGGAACACGAAGCAAATGCCGGGGAGAGAAAAATATGAGAGCCCATACGGTCATCATGCAGTTGTAGCGAAGGAGAAACCCAGTGATGCGTACGTTTCAAACACCCGCCAACAGAGGGGTGCAGGCAGCGTCCCCGTATTTACAGAGAAAGTAAAGAGGTGCATGACCAGGCCTGCAGGGCAGTATTCGTGAGACATTGACAGTCTGAGATTAACTAGCAACTGTGTCTCCCAGCTCCTGGCATAGATCATACGCACTCTGGCTAAGGTGCAGAGAGACACAACCAACTATTATAGCCAGGAGCAGAACCCAAAATCTTCTACAACAGCCGCCACTAACCAGCCTGGGCTGTCCAAGTCTGCCCATCAGCAGACACGGCAGTGGTGTTACCAGATGAAGCTTCCTCATTGTTCCATATCAGTATGGCTAGAAAACTCACCGTCTGTCATCCAGCCAGCAAAATGAAGAGTTAAGATGGGTAACTGAAGAGTGGAGTTTCAGGTTCATTTCTCAAGCCAATAAATGCCCTTTACAATAGCCCTCAAGGAGTCGTCGTATTCAATAAACGAGGCAGAGCCACGGCAAACCGTTTAAAGATAGAATGCTTTTATTTGTCAAGTTCCCTGCAGAGAGTTATCTCACGTCCTTTTAAATGTCACTCTGGAGCGGGAACAGATAATGAAACCACTGAATGGGGAGCAGAGGCAACAGCCACATCACCTGTTGGGAAGCAAATTAGCAATAATGGCTAAGCAGGTGCCCAGTTGAGATCGCTGCTGTGGATACATCAATCCTAGCTCAACAAGAAGAAACCTGACTTAGCTTTTCTAACCCACATAGTGTTGAAAGGGAGGAAGGGTGGTTTAACAGATAAGGCAGTGGACTAGAACTCAAGGGATCTGGGATTCAGGAGGGGTAACAATCAGAATGTGTTAAACCAGAACATTAAAAAATTGATTTCCTTTGAATCATGATTTAAAACTTAGATCAATGTTTTATTTCCACGTTTCTAGCTCTTTACTCTTCACATTTTATAGCCTTCAGTTGCTAAGCAGATGTGTTGTATTTGGTTAGTTAGTTTCCTAATTGCTAGTAGAATTTCAGATCACAGAGAGATTTTTTTCAAGTAAGAAATTTCACACTTAAAATGCTCATCTAATGCTGAAAAAGACAAGTCCTGGGTCTCATCAATACCCTCACTGTGAAAACACCACAAACGCCAACATCTTGTCGATAAGCAAATAGCCCCGATACATCTGCAACCAACACTACCTTCCAAGACACTGAACTTCCACAAGTTCACACAGCCGCAATGCTCCAACCAGACACTGCTCTCCAACCGCTTTGCCACTGGAAGGCAATAGGAACTGTGCTCCCAAGTCACTGCTTTTGAAGATCCACCATTAAGTGCCTAGATACAGATTTAGGAGCCTACCTTGAGCCTCCCATTTCTGAAAAGGTTGCCCAGCATGTATCAAAAGTTCACTGTCACTTCAGTGGTGTATTGGAATTCTGAACAACATTGCAGCGGTCACACAGAAGCAATTTTACTGTGAAATGACAAAGATATTGAGCCACTAAGGGAAAAATTTTCAACACAAACACAGTTTAGTCCCTGATGCTGCAAACACTTACGCACGTGTGTAGTGCTTCCATACGAGCTCAGTCAGGCACCTACTTATGTGTTAGCTGGATCAGGGCCTTCATTCTCCTTATTTCGGTTTTTGCTGTAACGAGTTTTGTACCGTTCAGAGAAGATCCCACCCCAGCAATGGCATTTAAAAACCCAACATTCAACTCATGGTGACTTTTAATCAGAAGTTATAATAGCACAAATTTGCAAAGTAGTTTTAAGATGTCTCAGCCTGATGATTGATTAAAATCATTATTTAATTGCCTTGATTTAAAATTGTCCCACGCTGTCTGGGTCCAATCCCAGCTCTGCCACATCTCCCTGGGTGGCTTCTGATAAGTTGCTGAATCTCTCTGGGTCTCAGTCCCCCATCTGGCACAGGTTCTACAGGCCAGATCAGACCATCTGTTACCCCCGCACAACCCCAGGGTGTAAATTAGGAGTAAGCTCAGACTCAGGCTCTGCTTTAACCAACAGCTTCCTGTCACACCCCTCCTTCCACCCCATCAGGGTGTAATTACAGTCTTCAGTACAAGCCTCATTGCTTACAGCCCACCTGCAGCTCACCCTACCCTTCCGGCTCTACAGACCGTGGCCCATAGAGATGGCTGCATCTCAGTGACCTCTGGGCCCAAATCTCTCCATTAAGGAGGAGAAACGGAAGCCATCTGCTGAAAAATACCCTCTGGGAGGCTGCAGCTTGACTTACAATGGGATTGTCTCCCACGGGCTCTCTGCAGGGCCTCGGCAGTTACAGTTCACCAGAGCCGGGAGTATTAACAGCGTTTCAGTCAGCCGCAGACTATTAAAGGCAATGTTTTTGCAGAAGTAAAGGAGCCGAGCGGGATGGTCTCCTCAGAGACATACACAATGTACTTCCACATCTGGAACATTAGCAATTATGTCCTATTTATTCAGGACTAATGCCTCCTGCTTAGCAGGGCCTCGTAAAACTGTCTGACTGTATTTATTGAAATGGCTGCGTGACGGCTCGCCTCTCCAGTGGCGAGCGCTGCCAGCCTCTGCCAAAGGAACGGCCCTGCACGCTCCCAGAGCGCTCACCCAGCCTGGGGAATGGCCCCTCTGCCTCTAGGAAACCACCGTGGAGTGACTGAGCCAGGCTCAGCCATGTCTCTGGACCGTAGAGCTGCCCCCAGGCCTGTGGCAGGGAGAGCAGGCAGTAGAATCCCGGCCTGTCCAGCCCTTGACCTCTCTGCTGGGTCTGTCAGCAAGGTGCCCGGTCATGGCCGGCCATAGCAGTGGTTTTATTTGCCATGGGACCAGAGAGAGACTCACCACTGACAATGAAGGGTATTTTCTACTCTCCCTGGTTCTCACGGCACCTACCGCTAAAGTATCCGCGTATCTCCCTGGGCGGCTCTGCTTCTCAGGGCCTGCTCTGCAGGTCTATTGTCCCCGGACATGGTCTTGCCAGGGCAACGGTGAAAGCACCATTGTGTGAGATGTTTGAAACTAGCCTGGATAAAATACCGCATGGAGCCTTCCCTCCTGCATTGCTTGGAGGGGTGGGTAAAATGGGCTTTTTTAGTTCTAATCAGTGAGATGCTTTATCCATTACAGGGACCTCTCCCAGCTGGGAATGGAACCAGTGACTTGCAAATCCCAAAGCAGCATGTAAACAAAGCTAAAGGTCTGCCCTCAGTAGTGGTAACCTCTGTGCCCTCTGTCCAGGCCCTTCAAACCCACAAGAATGGAACCATTGACATGAATTGAAGCCAAATGAAGGCTGGGCTTCCTGAATTCTTCGGTGCCCAGGAACTAATCACGGACCGGAAATGTGCCTAGCACAGCTGACAGACCTAGGAGTTTGCTCTATTTAGCATATCGAAGAGACAGTTAAGAGGCGACTTGATTGTGGCCTCTAAGTGCTTATGTGATGGCAGATCTCTGATCGCAGATTGCTCTTTAATCTTGCAGCCACAGGCAGATTGAGACCTGATGGCTGGAAGCTGAAGCTAGACAAATTCACACTGAAACTGGGGTGCACAATTTCAACACTGAGGGCAATTACCTTCAGAGCAGTTGACCCTGTGGGATCTACATCACTCAGGGTCATTAAATCAAGGCCGGTGGCTCTTTCTGAAAGATCCACTCTAGCTTAAGCACAAGTTCTTGGACTTACGCAGAAATCAGTGGGGAAGTTCTCTGGCTTGTATGCTACAGGTCAGGATAGATGAGCCGAATGCCTCTTCAGGTCTTTAAAGGCACCAATGTATCTTCATTTTGCCTCAGACCAGCCATTAACTCCTCACTTAAGAGGATGTTTTGTTAGCAAATACCAGTGTGGAGAGAGACACAAGGATGGGAGAGGCATCTGCAAAGAACCAAGGCTCTTCTTGCTTTAACACGCTATTGCTGCATCCCGCGCCGCTCCGCAGAGAGAAACATGCTACTGGGTACAATCTGCTGTTCTCCTCTCTAGAGATTTTAATGCGAGCGCCTCTTTCTGCACCAGTGCAGTTCAGCACTTCCAGTAGGAAGCAACAAAGGGGATTCCCCTGTCTGGTGTAAATCTTTTTTTGCTCTGCACTGAAACTCCGTTTATGGCAAGGTCTCGCCCAGGGAGCGCTGTCAAATGGTCATTTCACATGGGCACACGCAACTAGTTCACGGAAGCTGGCCATTGGTCTGCTCATGGGAAGTGCAGCCCCTCCCTAGGAAAAGGGGCTTTCCATTTTAGTCTGAAAAAGGACATTGGCAAGAGATTGGTTTGAGCCAAACTGAGTTTTGTACCAAGGGGCAGAAGAAGATGCAATCAGTGGAGAGAGGAAGGTGAGGAAGCTGGTTCCCACGCCAGAGTGCTAACATCGGCACAACCGCCTCAGCGACTGTGATACAGAGCGATGCCCATGGCCAGGTAACTCTAGGCTCTCAGGAGAGCAGGAATTTCCTAGTGCCAAGTCCCTGCCAGCTTTACAAAATGGGAGCTGGCTCGGGGCAGCGTGATGCTGGAAAGCAAGGCTGGACTAATGATGAAGGCACTGGAAGGGGACCGGCTTTGCTACTGAATCTCTGGATGGTTTCGGAAAAGTCACTTAATTGTGCTCACCCCAAGTCAGCAGAGCAATTATGAATGTGGTAAAGTCCATCCCCTGCTTAAAGTTAGAAAGCAGGTGCCCAAGGGCTTTGCTGAGCTGAGGCTTCCACGCCCCAGGTCCCGTCTGTGAAGTGGGGATCCAATACACCCCTTCGCCTACCGCCTTTTGTCTTACTCATTGGACTGTGAGCTCGTGGGGGCAGGGGCTATCCCCTGCTTTGGGTACGTCTACACTACAGGCGCTACGGCAGCACAGCTGCAGCACTGTGTCTGTGCCGCTGTAGCGGAGACGCTTGCTGCGGTGACGAAAGCGGTTTTCCCGTCGCGGTGGTAAATCCACGCCCTTGAGAGGCGGGAGCTAGGTTGACGGAATAATTCTTCCATCGACCTCGCGGCGGCTGCACTGTGGCATAGCTCAGCTGAACAACAATCTCCTTTTTCACATCCCTTAGTGAGGCAGATCAGCTGACCTACAGTTCAGGTTGTGATGGGACCTGGATGTGCAACTGGATACAAATACTAACACTGGGTGGATGGTGAAGGAACCCAACGTGCCAGGATGCGTGGGGCTGACCATGGTGGGGTGCAGCTGGGCATCCTATACTGCTCCCACCACCTGGCCTGGAAGGGCTCTTAGCTCTTCCCCTTTCATCAGGGCAACATTTGAAAAGACAAGATTTAGCACAGGGTCAAACTTTGGGCTTGCCACAATCCTTTCAGCTGGGCTCTTGAGGTTTTCTTTTGCCACCCCTGGTTGTAAATGTTGCAATTTACCGTTTGTAACAAAATGACAGCAAGGATGACTCTGGAGTCGAGATACGAAAACTGCATTTCTCCAAAGGCAGAGACTTTAACGAGTTTAATCAGGAAAACCTTAGGAGCTGCAAAGCTCCCCGTTACTGTTTGTTTCTTGACTTACTGGAGGCGTCACAGGTGCCCAGATTAACAAAACGTACAATTTCAGCTTCAAAAAGATCACTCGCAAACGCCTCAACTAATCGGATTTATCCTAATCCAGTAAAGAAAAAGACACAAGCTAGCCGTGAAAGTTGAAATCAGGATTATTTCTGATGGACTGACTCACACTTAAGCGACTCTCTGTTCTAATGTTTCATCCAAGAACTGGCTCAGATTTTGTACTGCGATCTAAACGCCTTTCCTCCTGCTGAATCGGAAAACTGTTTCTATGCCATCTGTCAGAGTCACTGACCACCCCCCCAGTCAAAACCAGTCACCTCAGATGGGACAGCAACAGCTGTTTAGGCAGCACCCAGCAATATTCAGTTCAGAGGGATGGAACGAATTAGTCAAGTTAACGGTAACATCCGTATCTTAACGGACAGGCTCCGGATCTTAGCTGCCACTTCAGTTTCATGGAGTTTCTGACAGACAGCGCAGCGTAGGGTTCCCAGTTTGGGTTGGACGTATTCATTGCATGAACAAAGATTAATCTTTACTTTCTGGAGACTCCAGGACAATCCTGGAGAGTTGGCATCCCTACCATAGTGTCCTCTAGCACCCTACTGGGGCAGCACTGATTCTGGGGAATGACCCCCTTCCCAGACTGGGCCCCTGAGAGCCCTGGATTTCCATTAGCAGTCTCCAAATCTTGGCTCCATCTGCCTCTCCTGGCTCAGCAAGGCAGTTCTGAGCAGCCTCAAGTGGGGTGGCTACAGGTGTCATTTGGACAGGACTTTCCTCGCCCTCGCCTCTGTCCCTGCCCCCGAGTCCCCAAACCATGAGCCTCTCTCTTCCCTGCTAACAGTCGTATAGAGCCAGTGCAACAGTGAATCCTTCGGAGCCCCAGGTGGGAAGAGCTACACAGTAGGGAGCTTTCCAAGCACTTTCCAGGCCAGGTGAAATCAACCTGGGGGGAAGGTAGCAGCTTTGCTGGGGGTTAGTCCTCCAGGAGAGAACCCTCGGCTCGGTCACTGGTCACACCTGCCTGAAAACCACCACACACACCCAACAGGAGGCTGCCAGTAAGGGAGAGATGCAGGGAGGGGGTGACAGTACCCAGACCAGGGGAAAGGAGAGGATACTGAGAGTGTGACTGTGACATGTGTCAGAGCAACACCACTCAGGGGGCACCTCTGTAACCAGCAGTGGGTGTCAGACCTCACAAGGGGCCAGTGAAAGCCAAGAACCACTGAACCCGATTACAACACAGCTGTCAAGAGAAGTGAACAGCTGTGAAACAAAGACAGGCCAGAGACCCAGCAGCGTCACCTCCGGGCACAGAGTCTATAGGCACAACCTTGCTACCCCGCTTGCTCTTCAGCCCCCCCAAAATCAAACTGCATAAACTAACCCCAAACTTGCCACCTTAAAAGGCTCATCGGAGAGAAAACACAACCCCCCTCTGCTCCTTTAGCAGCCAACTAGGGGAAAAAAACCTGTTTGGAAAATCAAACAAATAAATGTGCTTCATTGGGGTTGCTAAGCAAATATCAGCTGCTCAGGGCTCCAAGGCCATATTTGCTATGAATAAGCAAACACCATACAGCTCATGATACCTGTAACAGCAGGGAAACCAATCAGCGGGAGAGATCATTTACTGGTCAGAGGGACACACCAGGACAGCGTGGGAAGGAACTATGGTCAATACACCAGGCATTGGTGCGGGGCAAGGGGAGAGTGTGTGAAACCCCGAGGTTAAACAACAGCTGCAGCAGGATGCAACACTGAATCCCGATGAGGCAGGAACAGTTCCCTGACTACCCCACCAGTCTACTGGAAATGCAAAACCAGCTCCCAGAGAGCTGCCGCCCATGGGCTGCCCCCTGCAACCTCAGTACCTCTTCTTGGCCACAGACTAGGCCCTGAACCCTGGGGAGTTGCCAGCCTGGAGCTCCCCAGCTCCTCTGGCCTTTCCCCTCAGCCCTGCTCCACTCCAGGTACCTTCTTAAGCTTCCCAGCAGCCAGGCCCGTCTTCTTCCACAGCCAGAGGAGACACACTCTGTCAGCTCCTGGCTTTCCTGGCCTGTATATAGCCAGCTGGGTCTGTTTGGGGTGTGGCCCCCAGCTGAGGCTGCCTCTCAATCAGCTTTTCCCTGGCCCTAGCCCTCTCCCAGGGATGTTTTAAGCCCTTTTAGGCCAGAGCAGGGTGACCACTCCGCTACAGGCCCCAGGGGAAAGGAGGAGGATTCCCTCCTGACCCCAGCTGTTTATCACCTCCCCCTTGAAGCATGAGGACTGATTCTCATGGCAGTGAGAACTATGCCCAGATGTGGAAGGCAGGAAGCACCCCTTCTCTCATAGGGGCTCCCAGCGGCCCCCCTTTCCCCTAGAGAGTTTGCTTTTATTCAGCTCACCCTTCCCGCTCTCCCACCATCCGGAGATCAAGTTGGCAACAGCTCTCCCCTTCTGCATCTGGGAGAGAGGTCACAGAACCACCAATGGCTTCATATTTCCATCATGCTCGGGGATTTTACAATCATGAACGGGCCTGAATTTCTCTCGACTTCAAATCCACGTGGTGAAATATACCAGCTCCAGTGGCACCTTGTAACACTGCAAGTCTCCAAACACACAACAGTGGGGCCATAAAGAGACAATAAATGAGACACATGTTCTGGAGTTCACAGCCTCACCCATAAAGCGGGCTGTGGTAAATTACCACGTACATGTTTCCCAGCCCGTGTTGTAATTACACAGAGCATAAATTAGCTGCTCAAGTTAACCTGTCACCCCTCTTCACTCACTGCAGGGAGAAAATGTTAACTGTCAGCCTCCTAACATCTGCAGAAACAGAAACACTTGGAATGAGACAGTCAAGATTAACTGTATATATTTAAATGACTGGAGCTCATGTTATAGTAACACCTTGTTTTCTAGTATATTTTTGGTTAATAATTGAAAATACATTTAAAGCCCTAATTCAGTATTTCCCAGCGTCAGAAAGAACAAAATATTAGCCAGGGGGGTTGGGTAGACCACTCAATTGTTCTGTAGAGTGTCAGCTTTCATTAAAAAAAAATAAGGCTAGTTATATCTTTTGCTTGCAAAGAAAAACTTTAAAAAAATGTGACCTCTTTGAAAATGATCCTGGGATGTCTGAATTTGCAGAGAGCCTGAAACAACAGCTGTGAGGTATGAACTGCCCATTGGGTACTCTCAGTGGGTGCTAACTCCAATGCCCTTTAGAGTGTGAACAATTAACTATTTGCTCAAAGCACATAATGAAGGAGGGGAAGGGTTCTATCATAATGGCAGGAGTCAGGAGATGGTGATGGCGCTGTTATAAATAATACAGTGCAGAAGTGAAGTGGGACACAATTGATGTCATTTTCCTGCAGGGAGATACAGTTTTCAAAGATTCGCCCTAAATTATGGGATTAAAATAATTTACCAGCATCCCTTTAACCTAGAATAAAGAAAACACAAATGCCTTCGGATCCAAGCTCCCTGCCTGCTAGAGAAGACTCTGTTTTCCCCTTCCTGCATGTCTGTGACTAATACTAATGAGTGTAATCAAGGACAGGTCATGAGGATTAGTTAGTGTTTCACAGCCCTCCAAAGATGCACCGCACTAGACACGCACTGAGTGGTGGGACGGTTTGTGGGTGCTACAGAAGAGGGGCTGAGCACGGCGGAGAAAGACGTGCTGGGCGGGGGGAACATTTTCACACAAGTAACCTTATGCGGCTGAGTAAGCCCTGCTCCACCCTCCCATCGGGAAATGGCTGCATTTCCCTGGAGTGAAAGGGGTCTCTCATTTGGGAAAGTCCTCTACTCCCATGTTCTAATTGCTGCTCACTGATGACCTCTATCCTTTAATCACAGGTTGAGAGGCCACGTTGCCAGCTGTACCCTAGGGGCCGAGAAACCTAACCTGTCAGCACCGAGAGTGTTATAACCCGGCAGTTCTGAAACTACCGCTCTGATAAATACCAGCAACACTAAGCAGTCTGCAGGGAGATCAGAGCCCGGAAGAAAGAAAGAAAAGCCTCTGGAAAAACATTCTTCTTGTGGCTAATTACATAATCTTCCAAGGTGGTCTTGCTAGAGGAGCTTTCTAATCCCCACCCTCTTTTCTTCCCTTTTACCAGCAATGGAGAAGGAGTTCTTGCTCTGATTTACAGCAAGGAATTCAGAGAGCTGATGTATGCACATATCGAACTTCAGCCCAGCATGTGATAAATCTTACGACTCCTCTATAGCTACCTGTTATCAGGATTAGCCAACCTGCGAAAACTTCAGAGACTTCCCTGGTCCCTTGAGAGGCAAGAATAAAGCAACTGACACCATGAAGCAGACCAAGGGTGCCTCTAGTCTCCTATTGTAGAGAATCAGATCATTTGATCCCCCTGATGTGTTAACAGCCTCCTGCAGAACGGAGCAGAATACCGGCCTGGCACGTATGGTACCCTGCCACATCAGAGCACATCAAATCTCCAGTTAGTCTACAACCCTGGCTCTGATGGGAAAATACTGGATTCTTCAGAGGATGTTAACAAAAAAAAAAAATCACTATAATCCGATATTGTGCTGAATCGTGCCATGCTTCAGTACATCAGAAAGGGACGTTTTCCCTGATCCCAGCATGTGATGAGTCAGGCTGAGGAACACAAAGTACATAACAGACACCCCAAGTATTTTTGTTCATTTTTCTCAATTTAACTGACACTACGTGGCCCCTTATTCTTCAGAGAGATATGGTGAGGATAGTATTATGGCATAACTAAGATGTGTGTTTTGCAAGATGGGGCATGTGAGATCTCATTGGAAAGGTTATGATGTACTGACTATGATTATCCTATTTGTACACATGTATCTTTTTTGTATCTGAAGTTAGGAATATTGTCTGTGCCTCTATTACAAAGGTGTTTACACCTGGAAAACGCCCACTAGACAGAGTGCAATCAGCCTGGATGGCCGGCTTGGAAGGGCCAGAAGGGAAAACAATAGGTCTTTGAAGATGCTAATCTCTCACCTGGTGAGAATTTGCTACTTATAACCAGTTTCTTTAATATATTAAGCTTAGTTTGCATTTTTGTTTTATTTGCTAGGTAATAGGCTTAAAATCTATCCCTTAGAATCACTTAGAATCTATCCTTTTGTACTTAATAAACTTGCTTTTTTTTTTTTTTTGTCTAAAACCGGTGTGTGTGGAACTGGGGGCAGAAAGCTGTCTCTCCCCCTCTCCACATTGAGGGAGGGGGCGAATTTCATGAGCTTATGCTGTACAGCAGCGCAAGACGGTACAATTTGGGGTTTACCCTATGGAGGGGGGCGTGCACTTGAGAGCAGGGCAATTCCTAAGCTGAGCCTTCCCACGCACGTGTGTGTGTGGCTGCAGTGGGGTGTGTCCCTGCCCGTATGCGTGCTGGGAAAGCACAGTCTGAAGCCTGGGGAAGGGCATGGCTTGGCTTGCCTCAGCAATACAGTGTAAAGGGAGTTCAGGCTGGTGGGTCAGGCAGGCTCACTGGTACCCTAGTTCCAAGTGGCACCCAGGAGTGGGAGGGGCAGGAAATCCATCACATAACGACCACCAAACTGAGTAAAAAACAACAAATGTTTTTTAAAAAAATGGGCAAAATTAGCCTAGGGCTAGAATTCAGGATCTATGCAAAAAGCCCAACAACTGAGCTTTCTGGAATAAGGTGTGAACTGCTCTTTTAAAATAAAGCTTGGATTGAACCACTCTCCTGCAGCGTCGGGGACACATACCAAAGCAGCACTGTGCCAGTAAATTGGGGGATACCTGGGGAACCGGCCTGCATTAGCTGGGGAAAATGGGAAGCCCTCTCTAGGGAGAGGTTTAAACCTTTGGCTGTTTTAACATGCAAAGGTGGTTCTAGGAATAGTGAGGTTGAATCACATTGTCTTTGGCATGATTTTCACCTTGGCCATGTTCTTCAAAAAGAAAAAATGACAAAGAAACCTTCTGTCTTTAACTCCTTCACTGCCAGATGAGACAACAATCCCAGCTACGTGTTTTGGGAGCGGGTGCTGGCATTCAAGAGGAGGGAACTCACTGAGATACTCCAAAGGTATGAATGGCAAAGACCTGCCTTTCCTAACGGTGTTGGCCCAGTAAGTGGGCACCGTCCATTTATATTCACTGCTCAAAACCATGGGCACTGCCCAGTCAGCCCAGAGTGGAAGAATAAGAGGAAAGTGAGATCGTGACATTTAAAGTGAATAGGTAGGAAAGGCAAGTGCAGCCAACCAACCAGCAAAAGAGCCTCTGAGATTATATTAAGTCATTACATTTTCATTCTGGAGTGGACAAATATTTAAGTCAGCAGATGACTATTTTATGTGTTTATGGTAATAGGGAGAGAGCTGCAATTATCAGCCCCTTTGACAAACATCGAACGTCACTAATAAACAGCACAGCCAGATGGTGCCAAAATATTTTCACAGTGAAATGCCAACACATCGGCAGCTGCACCGCTGGGGCCTCGGGGCCCAGTAGGGCCGAGGGAGGCGGGGAAGCAGTGTCTATTTCAGGGGAGCTCTCTTAGGGTGGGTGACACTGTGCCCAATCCAGCACCTAGTCAGGGTCTGGCTGCCAGCCCGTCCCCTGTCCAACCCCACCTTCTGCTCAAGTCTGAGGCTGCGAGCGCCAGCCCCTAAGAGGGCAGAAAATGAAGGAGACTGTGGCCCTGTTGTCTCTCCTTGCTAGTCAGCAGAGCTGGTCCCATTTGGGGAGGTGTTTGTGAGAGTAACACTCCAAATGTGCATCCTGGCTTCAGAGGATAACGGCCTACTACCGCTCCCCGCCAACGGAGTTACTTCCTAAGCTCCAACAGCAGAGGTTGTGCTTTGTTGCTAAAGGTCTGGGACCATGACGGAGGATGGGGGTGACCCAGGTGCTCACTGTACTCTGTTCAACCAGCGCAGCAGGGAGGGCGCACACCTTGGCACCCTCCTGGCTGCGGGCTCGGAGAACCGGTCATAGCCCACCCCCGTCCTTTGTCTTTTCAACTAATTGGGCCAATTCCCTCCCCTGACGAATGCCACTGGGTTCAACCAAGTTCCCCCAGGGATGGATTTGGCTGCCATGATACATGCTGAGCGGGAGCCGCCAGGGATAAGAAGCCTGAAATCCGTGTACATTACACACAGGAACGACGGACCCCCAGCACACCCCGCAGCGCTGGCTCCGGGGGCCACTCAGTGCAGTGGAGCAGGGGGCTGGGACTGAGCCAGGCTATTAACCTGCAGCAGGAGCCCCTAGAGCGCTGAACAGACCAGAACCTGGATCTTTAAAACCCACCCTCACTAGCTGTTTGCAGAATTGCTGGTAACATGGTGCAGGCTGTGGGAGACCGCGCACGGTGCAGGACATGGGTCAGTCCCAGAAGGAGCCAATTCCAGGGGAGCAAGAGTCTGCACAACAGATTTTCCATGGTGTTTAACGCCCCGAGGAGCCACCCGCGGATAAACCCAGCAAAGCCCAGAGCTGGAGCCGCCCCCTCTTGCTGCTAGCCACGTTTCTGGTCGACTCTGGCAGAGCCAAACCACAGCGGTGACAGAACCAGCAGCACCTCACGGTCCCACATCCCCCGCCGGGAAGATCCGCAAGACAGCGAGCCCAGCTGAGCGCTTCTGCCTCTCTAGCTGGCCTGGCACCAGGTTGGTGATCTGGGGGTGTGTCAATGGGGCTGGCTTGGACACTCTCCGCCCCCAGGGGTTTGAATTCTCTCCCCAGAGCAGCTCCCGCACCCCGGGGGGACGGCTGGAGGCAGGACGACCTGCCTGTCCGACTGCTGCACTGGAGACCTCCCTACCGCCCGTCTGGGTGCACAGCGAAGGCCAAGCCCTCGCATTGCGAGTGGTGGGGAGAACGGCCTTGGCTCCTCTTAGAAGCAGGCAGAGCCCAGATCTCCAGATCCCCGAGCGGCAACGCGCGAGCTGTGACCCCGCCAGCGAGCGATTTCCATTTCCCCAGGGCTCAGTCGGACCGAGTCGCTGCCTCTCGTCTGACGCTCCCGGGTTGGTGGCTCCCCCATCCTGGAGTCAGTGCCAGGTCTGCACGAGAGAGAGGACACTTCCTTCCAAAGCAAGTGACCCACCCATCTCCGTGGTAATTAGACACAAAGCTCCTCTAGTTAGCTTTGCATTTACTTCAATGCTAAACTGCTGCCTGCTCCCCGTGATACTTTCCTGGATTGCCTAACAGTGGCTCTTTGGGGGCCTCCCCTCCTCTCTGCCCCCCCACACGTGTAAATCTCCCTCCCTGCATCCCGGGGCTTTGCAAGTACAGCTGCGTGATCGAGAGCCGTCCTCGGAAGCTCTCCCCTCTAGGAGATCTGCCACAGGGACTATCCCCAGGACAGGAGAAATGGCACCCGCCCCTCTCACGCTACCTGGGCACTCAGGCCACGTCCAGCCACTGTGGGCCCAGTTCCAGCCAGCGCCGGTATTAGGGATTGGCAAACACGAGTCCACCCAACATTTGAGTTTTTCTGTCCTGTGTTCCAAACGCAAAACAAGTCCTATTTTCACAAATCCAGCATTTCGCACACCGCCCTGACGTGTCCTTGCACCGTTGAGTGAAAGGAAACAGAACGTGCATTGGAGAGTGCATGCTTCCCACCGCTGATATAAAATAATTCATGACACCCACTTCCCAGTGCCAGCTCAGAAAGCTCCCGGCCCCCTCCCCCCCGCCATGGTTAATTCCTTTTGTAATTAAGATACCACTTGTTACATTCTCAAACCACCACCTTTGAGTTCCTCCCAGCCTTGCCCTCATGCCTGGGAGGAGCTCTCCCACCACACCTGCCAAGCCACCCCATTGTCCTCCTTCAAATCTCTTCTGCTGGGATGGCAACAAAACACTTGACAATTGTCAGGCCCTGGTGTGCTGAGACCGCAGCCTGCTGTGCTGATGAATATTGCCTGGTTGTTTCCGTGTGCTCCCTTGTTGGTCGGTTTGCCTCCATCTGGTACCTTGTGACTTACACTTCGATTGGAAGAACAACGAGGAGTCCTTGTGGCACCTTAGAGATTAACACATTTATTTGGGCAGGAGCTTTCGTGAGCTACAACCCACTTGTGCAGGGACTGTCTTTCTGTTGTGTGTTTGGACAATAGGCTCCTCACTTGGTCTGTGACTAGGGCTCCTAAGTGCTACAGTAAAATCTGTAATAATAATAGCGGAAGGGATCGACAAGAGGGCAGGAATGAGCAGGATTAGGAGATGTGGATCATCATACCCAATACTGATCACTATGCAAGTTACTTGCGTTGATTGCCAGGGCCGGTTCTCGGGAGGAGAGGCGTGCAGTGTTCTTAGAGAGATACACACCCCTTCTCATCAGACATCTGTATCTGAATGGAAGACATTTTCCCCCGTTGCTCCCACCACCCAGCAGCAAGTGTCGATATTCTAGTGAGTCTTTGGTGTCAACAGAATCAGTCTCCTAGTAACCAGACAGATTATTTCTTTTTCAAGCTCCATAGTGTTGCACAGAAATCTCTGTGTCTCGCAAAGTCCTAATTGTTCACAGTCATTTATTCTGTAAGTGCACTTGCCTGTGGAATGAAAGCCGAGAACAAGCGTGCAGAGAGCATAACAAGCACTTGCTCAGGACTAAAGACTGAGTCAGTCACTCACAGAGATAGCAGGAGGCATCTCAAGTCTTGGCAGTACAGAGAAGCATGCAAAACTCGAGCTTTTGCTCAAGTGCCTTCTAATTCTTGAAGATTCTTGGGTCTGCAAAAACAGGCTAAAGATCTTGCCAAACCAGGGTCTAGTGAGACCTCTTACTTCACATCTGGCCAGAATTAGCACAATAGCTGCCTGTGCCCGGGTAATCCAGACTTCACCCTGCCATGCCAGACTGGAGCCCTGAAAGGCTGAGGCAGCAGCCAAAATAATAACAGCTAAATAATTAATCAGACTTCAGAAAGATTTGGACTGAAGAGCTTAATGTGAGCTGAAGAGCTTAATGGGAGGTGAGAGCTGTCCTGGTTTATGGGACCTGGTTCACCATCCCTGCTCCTAAGATGAGGGAGAACAGACCAGCCAATAGGATCTTATAAACACTGCAAAACAATTCTAGGAGGCCATCAACACCAACCAACCAACCTGCAAACAACAACTCAAGGAACACAAAGTATTTTCCTTAAATTCTCATCACATTCCACATGGGACCTGAACGTGTCCAACTTACTTGGATGTTGTCAAACGATGCTCTATTCGTAACATCGTACAGCAATAACAAAGCTGTGGAGAGAGGAAAAGACACAATTAATGCAGGTAATTGCTCGCTGAATGGTCAAAGGGTTTTTGTTTGTTTATTTTGCTTTCTACAGCAAGGTGTTTTCAGGGCAATGAAACTGAATGCTGAGAAATGCAAAGTAATGCACACTAGAAAACATAAGTCCAACTGTACATGCAAAATAATGGGTCTATAATTAGCTGTTATCACTCAAGAAAGATCTTGGAGTCACGTGGACAGCTCCCTGAAAACATCTGTTCAACGAGCAGCGGCAGTCAAAAAAGCGAACAGAATGTTGGGAACCATTAAGAAAGGGATAGATAATAAGACATAAAATATCATAATGCCACTATATAAATCCATAGCATGCCCACACATTTACTACTGCAGGCACTTCTGGTCACTTCAGCTATATATATATATATATATATATATATATATATATATAGATACTACAAATGGAGAAAAGAAAGAGAACTGCAACAAAAATGACTGGGGGATGGAACAGCTTCCATGTAAAGAGAGATTAAAACGACTGGGACACTGTATCTTACTGAAGAAATCAATTCTCTGAAAGGAAGGTGAGCTGCCTTGCCTTTCTCTAGCACCGTTCATAGGTACATCTAATATTGGCTTGAGACTGTTCAGGGAGCCAAAGCTTTACGGAATAGCATTATGTCCCAGCTCCTCTAAAAGTCTGCGCTCTATTTCTGTGACTGAGAACACAAGAGCTACAGTAGATCGGAACAAATGAATAAAAACCTGTGTAAGTCACTAACTCATGATTCTGAATTCCACACCAAGTAACAGCCAGTGTGTTAGGAGAACATTTGCTATCATCAGAGCAAAACAACTATAACATTATCCCTGACCCGGCTGTACTCGGAATCTTTCACAGTGAAACAGTGACACCCCAACGCCAAATCCTTACTCAAGATATAGGTGTGAGGGAATAGAAATGCTCTCAGTGGCTCCTCTGACTCTTGTGTGAAGGTGTCCATGCCTGAAGCTGTAACTTGACTCCAGGTGGGGGGAAGAGGTCACCTGACCTCCTGCCTGGGGAGCAAAGGAAGCAGAGGTGGAGCTGGGGAGTGAGTTTCAGTCTGCAGCTGGCTAAGGAAGAGCAGGGAGGCCCAAATACGGTCTGGCCTCCCTGAACCCCTGAAGTGGATCCAGCTGAGGGGTCCGGTTCACTCCATCTACAAGCTCTGTGTTAGATCATGTTCCTGTCGACTAATAAACCTCTGTTTTACTGGCTGGCTGAGAGTCACATCTGACTGTGGAGTTGGGGTGCAGATCCATGGGCTGCCCCAGGACTCCGCCTGGGCGGGCTCGTTGGGGGAAGCACACGGAGGGGCAGAAGGTGCTGAATGCTCTGAGGTCAGACCCAGGAAGGTGGAAGCTGTGAAGCTCCTAGCCTTGGAGACAGGCTGTTTACGGAGAAGCAGCTTCCCCCTGGAGTCCTGACTGGCAGGGTCCCGGGGAAGCCCGTGGGTCTGCACCCCAACTCCACAGTCAGACGTAATTCTCAGCCAGCCAGTAAAACAGAGGTTTATTAGTCGACAGCAACATGACCTAACACAGAGCTTGTAGATGGAGTGAACAGGACTCCTCAGCTGGATCCATTTCAGGGGTTCAGGGAAGCCAGACCCTATCTGGGCCTCCCCGCTCTTCCTTAGCCAGCTGCAGACCGAAACTTACTCCCCAGCTCCACCCCTGCTTCCTTTGTGTCCTTTCCAGGCAGAAGGTCAGGTGACCTCTTCCCGCACCTGGAGTCAAGTTACAGCTTCAGGCATGGACACCTTCACACAAGAGTCAGAGGAGCCATTGAGAGCATTTCTATTCCCTCACAATAGGCTGATGGGCAGTTTTGCCGAGAACTACCCGCATGCCAGCAAAGCACCAGAACCACAGGTACATGATATGCCAAGGCAAGGATGATGCCTGGGATATTAGCTTGGCACGTGCCTTGCAATGCACTGTGATCTTTGCAGGCCTTCCATTGGCTACATTTGATCTTTGCCCTTTCACCAGCATGGGGCCCTCTGCACACGAATATGCTTAATTCCTGGGACCGTCCCCCGAGAGTGCTCTCTGTCTGTCGAACAGGATAAAGGCGCTGACTAAAATGTGGACGGTTTAGAAGTCAGAGGGATTGCTCAGTTGGGGAAGGTTAATCTTCATTTCACAGAAGGAAAGCGTCTGTAAATATCACTGGGTTGCAAAGGAAGAGTCCCAATTTGCTGTGATCAATCCACTTAAAGCCAGCTGGCTTCTCCTCCAAAGGAAGGACACCTGAGATACCATCTAACAGCCAGAGGCACTGAGACAACACTAAGCACACAGACTGGGAGTACACTGGCTTGAGGATGTGAACTTGTTGGCTTTCACAACCCAAGCAGTCAGCCCTGCTCAGAATGTGGGTGGACAACCTGTAAGGAAAACAGCAGGAACTGTAGGAAATGGTGTTTGGGGCTCAGTAAATCAGTGCTGCTGTGCAAAAGATTTGGGGGTTGTGACAGATAATCAGCTGAACAAGGGCCCCCGCTGTGATGCTGTGGCCAAAAGAGCTAACGTGGTCCTGGGATGCATCAACAGGGGAATCTCGAGGAGGAGCAGAGAGGTTATTTTACACTTCTGCATTTCGCATTGGTGCGACTGCTGCCGAAATCCTGTGTCCAGTTCTGGTGCCCACAGGAGGTTGATGAATTGGAGAGAGTTCAGAGAAGAGCCATGAGAATGATTAGAAAACATAACTAATAGTGGTAGACTCCAGGGGCTCGACTGATCTCCTTTAACAAAGAGAAGGTTAAGGAGTGATTTGATCACAGTCTATAAGTACCTACATTGGGAACACATTTAATTATGGGCTCTTCAGTCTAGCAGAGGAAGGTCTAACATGATCTAATGACTGCAAGCTGAAGATACACAAATTCAGGCCGTGAATAAGGCTACATTTTTAACAGTGAGAGTAATTAACCACTGGAACAATTTACCCAGGGTCATGGTGGATTCTCCATCTCTGACCACTTTGAAACCAAGATTGGATGTTTTTCTAACAGATCTGCTCTGGGAATTATTTTGGGGCAGGTCTCTGGCATGTGCTATCCAGGAGGTCAGATTAGAAGATCATAATGATCCCTTCTCGCTTTAGAATCTATGAATCTTTGCTCCACGTTGGTACTGAATCATTGCCCCAGGACAGCACTGTTGGGGGCTCGGCCTCTTACCTTTGGCACAAAACTCAGGGCCTTAACTATTTGTGGTTAGAGGTGATCAAAGCTTTCCCATGGAAAAATGGGGTTTCATTGAAAAAAATCAGCCTTTTTTTGAGATTTCAAAGGGAAACTTTGAAATTAAAGATAGTGGGGAATGAAATTTTTGTTTCATTGTTTTTTTTAAAAAACAAAAGCTTTGGAAGTTTTAGGCTTTTGTTTTCTCCTCTCTGTTTTCCACCTGTCAGTGAAATGCAGTGAGTGCTGGCGATAGCTAGGGCTTTCCTCCTCCCCTCCCCCGATCACGTTTCCCATTTTCCACTCAAATTTTCCAGAGATTTCTCCAACTTTGGAAATGTTACAAAGTGGGGGAAAAGAAGGAAAAAGGGTGAAGAAAATACTAGCCATCATTCCCTGTATTGCATTTACTGGCAACAGAGGAAAAAAAACAAGAACTGGGGAGACAAAGGAAAATGAACATTTCAATTTTTTCAAAATTTCTTAATGACAAAAGTTGTTTCATTTTGAAATTTTTTGTAGTGTTTCACAGGAAAATTTCAAACCAGTATTTTTCCTGAGATGGTTTATGTGGAAAACAATGATTTTTTTAGACATTCTCTGGCAGGAGAGAGCAGGGTACTCCCTGAATTCCCACTTCGGTGATTCCATTTTCCTGTCTTCGATCCCCCTGCAAAGACCTGGGATTCTCCTTCATTTCTTCCCGGAAATGTTGAGCAACAGCTGCGTCCCCCCAAGCCTCCCCGAAGATCCTTACATCTACCATTTGTCAAGCACTTTTGGGTTGTCCCCAAGGAAAGGAGCTGCCTACATGTCTGTTGTCATTATTACAGCTCATTTCACTTGGAGTGACAGGACTCTCTGTTCAGTAACCACTTCCCAGGAGGGACCTGCCAGTGTCTGATCTTCTCTTGATACATCTAGGACACTCCTGTTCCCTTTAACCGGAGCTCCCTGGGCAGAACCGGAAGAGAAGGGATTGGCCTGGAGATTGCTCAATGGAGTGCAGGGGATGCTCTGAGGGAAGAAACTCCCAACTGGAGAGCGTACCAAACCATGATAGCTCCTTCCAGCTCTAGCCCTATTGGCAGTCAGTTATCGCAGAGATTTAGTCACTACAGAAAGGTACGAGATTTGGCGTTGGAGACCCACAGGCAGGGGGGCTGGATCTAGGGGGGTGGCTTGAAGGAATAACGGCAACTGAATGCCTGGCTTCCATCATATACTGTTCTGTTCAATGGCTTTCAGCACCCCTACTCTACAAACTGTTCCACCCACCCTGCCCACAGGGCATGGAGAATTGACTAGAGCTCTTAAAAACCCAGTCGGGTTGGGGCAGAGCCCCATGGGCAAAGGGTGGGTTATGAGCATGAAAGACAAGATCGTGCATGGTGGCTGCACTGGCGTCTTTCCAAGGACCATTTAGTCACCCAATCTTAACGATAAAAATATCAAAGCCACCTAAGAGCTCACGTTGGGCATTAGGAGGCAGAGAACGATCAATCCCCCCGAAGATTAATGCCACGTTTCTGCTACCTGTGACTCTGCACATGCTCTGGAGAGAGCAGCGAACTGCTCGTTAGATGTTTAATCAGCATCTTGTGGAGTCTCTGTCTGCTCTACAAACTATTTGTTCCTTTGTGGCCACATCCTACTGGGAAACACCCGATCTGCTTCTCGCGGATTTATCTGTTCTATAAACGCCAGCAGGAGGGCGTCAGACAGCGACCCAGCCACACTTCCCCCTCACAACCGCTGCTCACACAGAACCGCTTACAGGAAACAAAACGCAGCGAGTCCGGAGCATTTAAATAACTCAACACATCCCCCTCCCACAATGCTCAGAATTCCAGGCCTTGCAGTGGAATTCCTGTCTGCTGCCTCAGTTTACCTTCCGTCACTAATCAAGAAAGCCACAACTGGGGTTTTCACAGCACTGCTCCTTGCTCTTCTCGGTGCGGTAAGTGACCATAAACACTCAGCATCTTCCAAGCCTCCCCTCTGGGGTCAGTTATTCCTCTCAGTTTACAATGGGTATCAGCACCCTCCCTCCAGGCTCACAGGCCTCCTAGCCAGGGCTTTCCACCCACCAGGTCCCTCCACTGAAGTTTATCCCGCAACAGACTCCTGTTCTTAGCAGGTCCCTCACCTACCCTCTGAACTCTCTTGGCTGCCCTTATATTCCCCAGCAGAGGATCTTAAATGTGAAACTAACCAGCCTATGGCCCTGGCCCCGGCAGAAGGGCAGACAGGGCTTGATCCCACGCTGACTCCAACAGAGGCAGAGTGAGGCCGAAAATGAATCAATCTGATCTTTTAAAATTCTTTCCACTTCAAATCACCTGCATTTCTAGTACTAGCGCTAGGAATGAAGGGTGCTTTCAGGTGCTAAGTGTCCTCTTTCAGTAACAGCTCCGTAAAATAGCGAGGTGTGAGTGGAGTGAGATTTGCCCAGTCATCGAGGAGCTGAACAGTAGAGAGGAGATCATTTTAAATGTCCCTGGGAGACTTTTTTTTTTAAAAAAAAATGACTGACTGCCTTCCTGGCGAGCTGTCTGTGCCCCAGCACACCAGCAGCAGACTGGGGCACAGAAACCAGGAGGGAAAAGCGATGGTAACACAGAGCTGACTAGACTAGTCACCGCCCAGCCCAAGCAAGGAGCAGAAACTCAAACAGCAGCAACAGGGACCAGCAAGGAGCATGACGCTCTGTGGGGATCCATGATCTCTGGGGCCCAGAACAAGACATTTTCCTGACACTGTCCCTTTAAACTCCATCTTTCCCACCTAGAAAGAAGCAAGCACAGAGAAGCTCTTACCGTGGGCGTCTCGGTAATAGGCGTGAGTGACGCTGCGGAACCTCTCTTGCCCCGCGGTGTCCCAGATCTGAAAGAGGCAAAGACAGGACACCAGCAGACATGATGCAAACCGCTCAAACCAGCCCAGGCTGCTCTGGGAGCCAGAAGGAGACACCGGACTCCTTTGTTTTCCTTTTAAAGATGTTCCATTTCTTTTAAGTTTAAAATAAATTAAAGGGGAGGGGCTGGACAGAGCTGATCCGAGGACTCCAGAGAAGTAAGGGAATGAGGATTTAGGAAGTCTCCTGGTTAGTCCCATGTTGAAAGGGACCTGCAGTCCCCAAATTATCCCTGCACCAATATGCTATCAAGATGGCAGCTTCTGATTGGACAGCTAACTATTGCATGAATTCTGCTATAAAGTTACCTCTTTTGACTCAAGTGATTAGCCAAAAATGCTGGAGTCCTGTGGGTTGGTCCAGTTAGAAATTATGACGACACATCCTTTGTGAAGAAACAGGATTGCATCAAAGAAGCACCTGATTCAAAGTCCTGTTTCTCTGAACACAGCAGGAATCAAACAACAGGAGATCATGTTTCTGCTCATCGCCCCAAGCCTCTTTCAGACAAACACACTGCCCAAAAGCGCTTGCTCTGCTTTTTTCAGTGCCACGCTCCCAGTGTGACCACTCTTGGCTTTTCTGCCCCTTATCTCTCAGCTTCTCTGGTCTTTCTGGTGCTTTCTCAGACACAAGCGCCTTCACAGAACAATAGCCAGTGAATCCCCTTTGCCCAAGTGCCTTTGCTGTGGGTGGTGAAATGGGCCCATGTATGTGACGGAGGTTGTTCTTGTTTCAGCTACCTGGTAACTTCATTGTTTCTTACCACTCTATTCAAAGAAGGGCTGTGGTCAGACCCAACCCATAATAGTATGGAAGTCACCTTTTCAGAGATTTGCTCTTTGTGCTTAGCAATCAGAATCTCTTTCCTTTCATCCTACCTGTGAGCTGGCCCAGCCATGGGGTTGTATATGCAACTACACCACGAAGCCTTTGCAAATCCAGCCAGTTAGTTCTATTTGTTATTACTTCTTTGCTAGGTGTTGGCCACAGGCAGGTTCTGGTTCACTCATGCTATCAATACGGGCTACTCGTTCCAAGGCTCCATAACCTCCAAGAGAAGCACCATGGAAAATGGTCCACTCAGCTCCTGATGGCTTCATGTCCTGCCAGGCCACGTACCGCAGGCTGAAATGATTCATAGCTGGGAGTTCAGCAGTCTGCTCACATGCGAGCAATGCCAGCTGTCAGAGCCATGGAGGAAACATTGCAGGTTTCAGCAATGAGGGGAGAAAAATTAAGAGCTAACCAGCTAGTCTTTTGGAAAATATAAAATCCAGTGACTAGGCGCACTCCTGAGAAAATGACTTTAATGTTTCATTTCAACAACAATTCACAGTCTGATCTATCGCACATGATTAATCTGCAAGAGGGGGATGTTTGTAGGGCTAAGAATAGAAAAAGTGACAAGCGCAATAAATATTTAAGAGGCACGTCACCATGCTTCAGCATGTCAGAATACCAAAATGATGGCATTTGACAAACGGCCTACAATGCATCCTTAATCGAAAATCCATTTGCTGGATGGATGTGTGGGGACCTACTAATTGAATTTATCAGTTTTTAATGCAGTGATGTGTTCACACAGAAACACACAATCCTGTTGGGGGGAAAGGAGAGCTAATGTTATTAGTTAGCTTTTGGCACAGAGGTCAGAGAACACAGCCAGATCTTGTGGGATTACAGCATCTCAGATGCTTTTGGAGCTGAGAATGTTGAGTTGAGATATCATGGGGCCAGGATGGACCAGGGGACCAGGTAACAGTGTCTTTCATCTCAAGGGTCTTGTCTGCACTGGGAATTAGCCTGGATTTCAGCCATCATAATGCACTGCCATTACAGACAAGGAAAGATGTGATTTAGACCAGTGGAATCCTGGTTTCTATTCTGTTCTACATAGGTTCAAAAGCTTATCACCATAATATCTGAGCATCTTCCAGTAGTATATTAAGCAACAAGACTACAGAGCTGTCACATCTTGTTTGTTCTCTCATCTTCTCCCTGGGGGAGAAGTGGGTACAATGGAGTGTCTTGTTTTGGTAGTTTTAAGGTCTGGCTTTTGGTTTTTAAATATACGCGTTCAAGCGGGGATAGCCTCCAGGAGTTTCAGCTGCGGCTTTCCTTGTCTGCATGGGTGCAATAAAATCCAGAGCTGAAATCGAGGCTAATGTCAAGTATATACAAGATCCAAGTAATTGTCTTGAGTAGGAGCTGTGTCCAATCAGAACTGATTCTTACCCAGTGGGGGTTCAGTCACCAATGTGAAAAGAACTGTTGGGTTTGGACCAGTGTCCCCAACAGAAGAATAACCAGCAGGGAGGCCAAGGAGGCAATGGAGCATGGAGAAACCCTCCCTCTCTTCCCCAAGCGACCCCTCACAATCAGGCCTGAGGGGCATTAGTGGGGAAGGCGGGGGAAGCTTGCACTGCAGCCAGATACGCTGTACTTGTTCAGCGGTGATCAGAGGCCTGTCTCCAGAGCTGCCTCTCAGCACCGCGGAAAAAAATTCCCACTAAAGCGATTATAAAGATAAAGAAAGAGGCAAATAGTCACAGAGAGGAACTAATGCAAAATCACAGCTGCCTAAGTTCTTCTGTGAACTGCTGCTCCCCGGCGTGTGGCTGACGCTGCGTTTGGTGTTAGCTATTGCTGATTTCATTACCCTGAAGCACATGTTTGAAAGTCGCTTGCAGGCGGGAGAGCACACTCTGGTACGTTCCTTACATCTCTCGCAAAACTGCAGATTCCCTGGGGAGACCGTATGCAGGGGAACCGTGTTAAGAAAGCCCACCCGATACGAAAGCTAACCTTGCTGGGAATTCTTCAGCCGGAGCACAGCTGAATTCAGCTTCACTACATGAGTTCAGAGGTCTGTGATGTCTCTGGCAGAGGACTTGTTGGATGGTGTCCTGGTCTGTGCTGCGGTGGTGATGGTGTGTGTGTGTGTGTGTGTGTGTCCCTTTTTAAACAGCAGAGGCCTAATTAGCCCCATGTAGAGTGGTACTATCACCTCCTGCAACCTAAAAATGCTCTCTAGTCCTATGTGAAGGTCATTAATAAAGATGTTAAATGACCTAAACAAGCGATCCTTTAAAACTAAACCCAATCCAAACCAACGTGTTGGTTCCTTCTTTTTTTTTTTTTTTTATTTTTTTGAGTGCAGAAAGATTTCATTAAGCCCTCGATCAATTGTGGGTATTTATAGGGCTCTAGTTCCCATAGCCAACAGCACTAAGCCCCACAGCAAACAAGCTGACATGGATGAGATCAGGTTCATGCAGAGCAGATGAACGCAGGTCAGGGGCTTACCTGCAGCTTTACCTTCACTGCATCCACATTTAAGACTTTATTCTGAAAGAGAAAACAGAAGAATGATGAGAAAAATGTGTCCTCTGTACAGAACAGATTTAGAGTTACAACAGCAGTGGATTTGCCCCATCTTCTTTTGTTGCATGGACATTTTATTAGTTTCCATGGAACTGGCCAACAAATACTTAAGATTTTCCTGGGTAACTGTCCCACCTCCATATTGTATTGATTAAGAACAATAGCCTTTCAATTATGCAGCCCCTTTCATCCAAAGCACTTTACCAGCTAACAGCTGGAGAGAGATCACTGCAGCCAGTGCTGGGGAAGAACACAGCAATGGTTTAGCAGTGTACATCAACCCCACACAGAGACAACTTTAGGTAGGCAGAATGTAATTGTTCAGAGTGGAAATTAGCAGGGCATGGGGGTTACTGAGCCTTAGGAAGGCAGGCAGCAGTCAGGACCTGGATTTTTCAACTCCTCTGAAAGACTGCTCCTGCCAGCACATTCTGGGAGTTGGGTTCTGGGTTGGCCCATTGCTCTCGCGCCTCTGCTCCCCCCTCTACAAAGGGGAGATCGTACCAAACATCTTCGCTGCGGGGGATTAAGTCATTACACATTCCTCCCGTGCTTTGTGTGCTAGAGAGCAAACACTAGAGGGCATTCAAAGCACCACCAGCAAATACGTCCGCATTACACCAGCTTTCAGCAGACAAAGGTCTGTCAGATTTGATCCTCAATAAGGTCCTTGTGGCCACAACAGGGAGGTTTTCTTCCATTCCTGGTAAGCCTGCTAGTTCTGACCTCCCGGATCCCAGCCCCGGCCCTACAGCACAGTTTATGCTGTTAACACACAACATTAAACAAGCTAGAAACAAGGGCACGACCATCAGAGGCTGCATGTGCTTTGCTGGGGTGTCACACTGGGGGAAAATACAGAGATGCACACCATATGGGGGAAGGAATTTCTTCCAATTCCAGCTGCTGATCATCTTCTGCCCTGAAGCATGAGAATGGGGAGTCTTGGAAACCGCTCTCCTAGCTGCAGGTGTTATTTTTTATTCATAAGTACTCAGGGCCTTGTTTAAAAAACTTCCTATGTTATATAAAAATCATCCGTGGAAACAATTTCTATTGTGGTGCACCTAGAAGAGCATTTTCAATGTCAATGTCGACTGCAAGGTACGAAGATTTGGCTATTTAAAATCCAGTATCACTGGTGCTCTGATTGGAGGACCTCTGGCAATAAATTAATGAGCTGCAGAATGCTGTGTTAATGGCTTAGAAAAGATACAGCCAATTACTTACAAATATCCAGTTAGTAACCACACTTAAAAATGTAAAAATCACTTCTTTTCCTGCCAATTTTGCTTCTTCTTCAAACATAGAGATGCTCTCTCTATCTCACACACACACACACACACTCCTTTTTGTTCATTTTGTCTGTGTTTTAGATGATTGGATGATAAAAAACCATTAAGAAAATGACTTTCTGCACTATCCCTCCATACTGCCCTTGTACTGGATAGAACTGTACAGAGATGAAGGATGGGCCAGAGATCATGGTGCTACCTTGGGAATCAAAAGACCTGCCTGACTTGGGACAAGACAGGAAATCTACCCCGTCCCCTGGAGAGGCTGGAGATAACAGTGCAGTCTCACAGGGGTGCAGGGAGGACGACTGAGGTGCACAGATGCTCTGGGTGCCCACGGTAGATAAACATGCCAAGTGGAGGGTGGACCGGAATTGCTGCTGCCTGTGTTATATTTGCACTGATAAGCAGCAGTTCCTCTCTCCTCCTGACCCGCAGGTTAGCGACACCTTCCCCACCCGCCCCTTAAACAAACGTTATTGCTGCGCACTACAGCAGATGGGCTGTATTACCGCTATCCATTTTTTTCGATGCATCCTAGCAATTAACGAGCCTCTAATGCTCCTATTTCCTTTTTATGGCAGTCCCTGCTGCTCCCACCCTGAGCTGCGCTGACAATAAATCAACAAACCCATCACAACTTCATCTCCTCATCTAAACTTCCTGGAGGGAAGACACAACACAGCAATGTGGGCAGCTCGCTGGAGCGGAGCGGTGCAGTTCTGCTTCTCTCCTGGCTGCTATGCAGCAGCAAGACTAATCCTAGAGTTCCTGCTATTGTCAGATCACCTCTTGGGCACAGGGAGAAGAGGAGGGTGGAAGCTCCCCATTAGAGGCCTGATAATCAACCACACACTATGAAAAATACTAATACCTAAGAGAGAATCTCCTTCAGTACCCAGAAAAACACGGTCAGAATATCTGATTTGGTACCTTAAAATCCCATTGGGTCCGCAGAAAAGCGGTTGGGGATGTCTCCCTATTGAAAAATTGGGTAGAATCAGCAAAGAGCTTCAAAAACAATTCAAAACCCAGACAATCGCAAAGCTCAGTCTATGGAGTTTATCCACAAGACAGCTAAGAGGTGACTGGATCACAGGCCATAAGTACCTACACAGGAAGAGGATTTAGCAGAAGGTTCTTTAATGTAGCGGACACAGGCTGAGCGAGATCAAAGGGCTGGAAACCAAAGCTAGACAAATTCAGACTAGAAATAAAGCACAATTTTTTGACAGTGAAGGTAACTTACTACTGGAATGACTTCCCAAGGGCTGGCGTGGACTTTCTGTCCACTGAAATCTCTGAATCATGAATGGATTTTTTTTGGTAAAATTCCATCTAACACAACCAGAAGTTATGGGGTTCATGGGTGAAATTCTATGCCTGGGGCATGCAAGAGGGCAGACTAAATTATCATAATGGTCCCTTTATGGCCTTGACCGCTAGGAACAAATGAATCTATAATGAAAACTGGACAGGCAAAGACACTTTGGAGAGAAAGGTTAGAACAGCCCATAGACTGAGAATGTCAACAGATTTCATTTCAATTTGTAGTAAAACCATGCAAAAAAATCCCACATCTCTATTACTCTGGGCACCTAGAAGCTGCCCCATTGCACTAGGCACTGCAAAACAAACACAAAGCAAGAGACAGCCCTGGCCCCAAAGAGCCTACACTCCAAAAAGACAAGACAGACAAACAGTCGGGAGGGGAAACTGAGGCACAAAAGGGACATGACATGCCCACAGTCACACAGCAGGTCAGAGACAGGAATGGAAACCAGGTCTGCGGAGTCCCACCTGAGTGCACTATCCAGTGGACCAAAGCCAGCAGCTTATCAACCACCAGTCTCCAAAAGGACAAAGCTCCCCTCCTCCCCGAGAAAAGGAATCCGCTTTTGTCCTGCATAGAGGTTACATACAGCAATTTACATAGCATGGTCCCAAGGTCAACAAACGAGGGCGACCTCAGTCCAAGGGGAGGAATAGGATCCAAAGGGGAGAGCACTGGTGGATAGCATCCTGCTGGTACCCCCTTTTCAAAACTGATTCACAGGGCCAGAAGAGACCACCGTGACCATCTAACTCAGGGGTGGGCAAACTTTTTGGCCTGAGGGCTACATCGGGGTTGCAAAATTGTATGGAGGGCCGGGTAGGGAAGGCTGTTCCTCCCCAAACAGCCTGGCCCTATCCTCTGACCCCCTCCCACTTCCTGCCCCCTGACTGCCTCCCTCAGAATCCCTGACCCATCTAACCCCTCCTCATGCCTTGTCCCCTGACCGCCCCCTCCAGAGACCCCCCCCCCTAATCCCCCCCCAGAACCCCACCATCTAAGCCCCCCTGCTCCTTGTCCCCTGACCACCCTCTCCCAAGACCCTCCCACCCTAACTGCCCCGCCAGGACCCCACACCCCCTGACTCCCCCACCCTGTCCCCTGATTCCCCCAACCCCATCCACACCCCTGCCCCTTGACACACCCCCAGGACTCCTACACCTATCCAACCCCCCCGTTCCCCATCCCCTGACTGCCCCCCCAGAACCTCTGCCCCATCCAACCATTCCCTGTTCCCTGACTGCCTGGAACTCCCTGCCCCTTATCCAACCCCCCGGCCCCTGCCTCCTTATCACGCTGCTCAGCAGCATGCCTGGAAGCCGTGCGGAGCCAGACATGCTGCCAAGCCCCCCAGAGCACTGCCAGTACAGCAGTGTGGCTCTTGGGGAGGAGGGAAGATGGGAGAGGGGGCATGGAAGCCTCCCTGGCTGGGAGCTCAGGGGCTGGGATGGATGGTCCCACGGGCCGGATGTGGCCCGCAGGCCGTAGGTTTGCCTACCCCTGATCTAAGGCATTATGGAAAGTAGGAACAGTTTGTGAACTATTCGCAAACAGGAAAAAAGGGTGAACCTCAGCTCCAGTGAGAAGTGGGTTTGATTTTAAAATAATTCTTTCTTCGTTAATAATATAAGACATCAGCTGGGTCTTGACAGTGCCTCTTCTAACAGTCACTCTCACTCCACAGCAAAGTGCCAGGAGAAGCAATCTGCTAGCATCTGGATCCCCTCGAAAATCCCAAACTTTGCTCCCCAGCTGCGACGTGGGCCGCGGAGATGGGAGGGAGACAGACAACAAGTTTCCCATTTAAATTGTGAATCCGCAGACTCTTATCAGGGTGGGCACAGGGCCAGTGTGACAAGCAGCAAGGAGGGTGGATGTGATCTCAAGAGTTTCACTGGAGAGGGGAGGCTGCTCTGAAGGGGACATATCTGGAGCTGTAACCTGAGATGGGAAGGGGGAGGGGGAGATGACACCTAGAGCCCGGGAAGTGAACAAAGGAGGAGGGAGACGGCTGCAGGTTTTGGGGAGTGGAGAGTTGGCTGGGGAAGAGAAAGGAGCCCTAAGATTGGGGTTTAACCTCCCTGCCCCCCGACACGGCCTGACTAAGGGGTCCTGTTTGTACCTACGAGTTCTGGTTTGGACTGGGTTCCTGTCATCCCTAATAAACCTTCTAATCTACCGGCTGGCTGAGAGTCCCTGTGAATCCAAAGGAGTGGGGGTGCGGGGCCTTGACTCCCCCACTCTCCGTGACAGCCAGGTAAGCTGGCTTCACACACAATACCCAGCAGGAATTTCATTTCAATCCTGGATGCAGTTAGAGAGCACGGTGGATGGAGAGGAGACAGCTGCCTCAGTGAAAAGCTCTCTGGAAGAGTCTATTCCAGGCCCCGCGATTGCTGGAGGACAAGTTCACTCATTTCTCAGCGACTGTGTTTTCTCTCTGCGTATTTGTAATATAATCGGCTGGTAACAATGTTCTGTCGGCTAAAGCAATCACATACTCTCGGCAAATTAACTGACTTTAGGAACAATTGTTTTCTGGATGGATTGCAAGGGTGGACTAGATTCCTGAGCCTTTGGTTGTTCTGACAAACAAACGGAGCCACTGGCTGCATGTTGGCGGAGGATGTACTGATGTTCCAGGGGCTGGCACAGCTCTTCGACAAATGCCCTCTGGCCACAGCAGACTGCCTGCCAGAGAAGAAGAGCCGGCACAGAGATCGCACCGCGCCACGCGTGAGGCCTTACAAGCCAGCCAGCATTTTGTCATGCAAGAATCCTGGATGGACAAACACACCGTGGGCCCCTGTCCCCCTAGAGAGCAGCAGAGCTACTGTTACTCGTCACTACACGTCCCCCTGCCCAGCCCCAAGAGAAGAAAGGCTATTAGTTGAGGTGAGTATGGCCTAGTGGCCTGGACTCTGGGCTAGAGTCAGGACACCTGGGTTCTATTCCTGACTCTGTGACGCCGGGCGAGTCCCTTCCTCACTCTGGGCCTCCATTTCCCCTCCTACCCTCTTTTGGGCTTCTCTGTGCAGAAGGTGAATTTTGTAGGGCAGGGGCTGTCTCTCACTGTGAACACGCACAGGGCCGATCTTGGCCAGAGCCTTTTGCCAGCCTCAGGATAAGGGCACAAGGTCGCTGGCTGTGAGGGGCTCAGGGGAAAAGGGGTACAGAGTCGCTGGCTGCGAGGGGCTCAGGGGAAAAGGGGTACAGAGTCGCTGGCTGTGAGGGGCTCAGGGGAAAAGGGGTACAGAGTCGCTGGCTGTGAGGGGCTCAGGGGAAAAGGGGTACAGAGTCGCTGGCTGTGAGGAGCTCAGGGGAAAAGGGGTACAGAGTCACTGGCTGTGAGGGGCTCAGGGGAAAAGGGGTACAGAGTCACTGGCTGTGAGGGGCTCAGACTCCCGCCCACCTGGGAAAAGCTCCAAACTGACCCAGACCCACAGGTGAGCCGTTAATACCTGAGGGCGGGGAGGGGATCTTCAAGGGGTTGAGTTAATTTTCAAATAAACCTCCAGTGTGAAATCCTGGCCCCAAATAAGTCAAAGGCAAGACTCCCATTGACTTCTCTGGGGCCAGGATCTCACTCCCTATCTCTAAGGCTTATTCAAACCCTCACCCATCCTCATCTCAGTGACAGGAGAGTGGGGATGGGAAGGTCTATTCTGAACCAGTTACTTTTTGGAATGACCCATCATGTGACATGCTAAATGTAGCTCTCTAAAGATTGATCAAACAAACAAAAAATCCTAAACATTAAAAAGCCCCCAAGGAAAAGAGCCAGGAAGAAATTAATTTACCCACCAGAGCCACTGAAATTAGTAGCAGTAACAATTACAGTGTCATTAAAAGAACTCTAACAATCACGAAGCACCATTTCTGAGTTGGAAAAAGTCTACACAACAAGCGAGCGGCCAGGAACACAGTGACATCCTGGGTTCAAGTCCAGCCGTAAAACCAACAGGTGCCGGTTTGTCCACAGAAATCGGTTTTGCCTGGTTGTTCTTTTGGACTAAATCTCCCAAGAGCAGCTGGTCAGTTCCATGCATGCTAATACTCCACCTTCTAAGGTTGCAATTTAAACACAAACCCACAAGAGCCAGCACTTCGAGGTGTCTTATTACTGCTCTGATGGCATTGCTTTTACAGCAGGCACAGTCCTAAATACAGAAGGGAAAGAGACCAGGGACCCTAAACCTGCACTGGCGTAACCCTGCTGACTTCAAACAAAGATCCACCACAGTTGGAACTGGCTCAAGAAACCAGCCTTGTCACACAGGACTTGATGGTTCTGCGTCGCAACTGAATGCTGCATTAGTGACATGATTTAAACAACATTTGTTCAGTGTGAGGTGTGGGGCACTTGCCCTCCAGAGACAGGAGGGCAGCTCCATTGCTTGGGTTGCGTAACAATGGATAAAACATCAGGGGGGGAAAACCGACCAGTACTGCCCTGGCTGGGAGCCTGAACCAAACCCCAGTGACCTCTGAGCTTTAAAGCAGGCTCTAGCAGCCAGTAGGGGTTTTTCCCCAGCTCTACCATCTCTAGTTAGAATTTTCAAAGGGGCCCCCAATCACCAATGAATATAATTGGGATTTGGGTATTTAACTCCTGGAGGCTCCTTTAAGAAGCCCAGCTGCTGATTCTAGGACTATAAAACCAACAGGTGAATTTGTGTCAGCTCTGACCTGAGGATCTCCGAGGGCTTTACACACAAAACTTTACTAAGCCTCAACCCCACTAGAAGATAGATGAATAAAGTGTTGCCCCCATAGTACAGATGGGCAGAGACCGAGTGAAAGTCAGTGACTTGCCCAGGGTAGCACTGAAAACTAATGGTAAAGCTGGGACAAGCTCTGGTTGGGAATAGAACCCAGGAGTCCTGACTGCCCAGCCCACACGCTAGCATATCAAGTTAGGAAACCGAGATCTCATGATATGCTTTTCATGCGATAATTGGGTCCGTAGAGGAGGCTGAATTAGGCTGGTGGGGCTTCACCAGTGTGAGGTTTGGTGTTTAATGAACAACTTGAGTAATATATTCTACCTAGGTCTCCAAAAATCCCCCTGGGGAATATGCCTGACCGGCCTGCACAGGAGACCACGGGAATGGAATAGTGAGAGGTTCTGATCATGAATCTTAGTCACCCAGCTCTAGTCAGGCAACATCACACACTGTAGCAGTCAGCTGAACCCCTGCGAACCTAGGGGCATTGTCAGCCTCCTCACCCAAAACTGCTGGCCCGTCATTTCCCATAAGTGGAATAGAATGAAAAGTTCACATGTTTCAAACTGTGACAGGAACCGATGCAGAGAGTCAGGACAGATTTCTACACACGGTGTGAAATGCTTTAAAGGTTAAGTATTCCCCCGAGGTACTGTGGGCTTCGGGCTGCTGGACTGCAGCATGGGAAGCTGACCTGTTAAAAACCAGCATCCATTGTCACTCTCTGGGAACCCAGCGGTCAAGCCTCTGACTGGAGTATTCTTCTCAGTTCTGAGCAAGCCTTTACAGAGATCCCACCATCAGCTCTCTGCTGAACACACGATACATGGCTAACGAGTACGCTGCTCCCCCGGGCAAGGAAATGAGCGGGTCGGAGGGTTTCTACAGGACACAGCGTGAGGCGTTGTTTTGTATTTGCTCCGAATACGAAAGGGCTCGTCGTCCTCCCTTCCTTTTCTTTTTGTCCTTAGGTCTGATTTTTATTCCACTCCCAGCTTCTCCTTCCTTTTCTATTACAGGGGCTGGGGAGTCCCTCTGAGTCCCAGGAGGTATCCATGTTGTAATGGTGAACTGCAAAGCCAAAAACCCCATCGCCCTATTTTGCCTTTCCTTGCTCCTCTAGGCTTCATGGAGACTCCTGCATTTGCTGAAGTGTTCCCCAGGTTTCGGCACATTTATACGATCAGGTCTCCCTTGGTCCCTCTTAGCTGGAGGATCTTGGCAAGAGGCCTGGAAGACTTGAACCGTGATGTTACAGGAGGCAGTACCCAGAGCCGCAGTTTTCCCTATCCCCAGCTGAGGAGAGGAGGGATGCTTTATAAGCCGATTTGATGATGATTGGGATTGGTGGGAGGAGCCTACCAAAGCAACAGAAGGCCCACGCCCTGAGGAGAGGGCGGGGCCACAGAACTCCATCATCAATGGAGTAAGAGGGACCAAAAAAAAATGAACAAATAGGGATCGAGCTGCCAGTCAGAGGGTCAAAGCAAGAGAACCAGAAGGGGGTATGAGTAGAGAACCCTAGACAAGGCCCCTTGTTCCGAGGAGTCCATGAGAATGCCGGCATTGACACGGGGATGGGAAAAAGCCCCAGACACAGCGAATCCCCTCTCCTGCAACTTCCCCATGAATGGATGGATGGCTCTCTCTGTCAGGGGCAGGAGGTCGTCTCAGGACTTTGTGAAGCCATGGATAACACAGCCTGAGAATCAGCAGCCCCTCTGCTATGGGACCCAGAGATAGAGCCCTCTGTGCCCTCAGCCTGTGTGCACCTTTTACCCTGTGGGGTGTCCTGGCAGATTTCACAAATGTGGGGTTCAGTTAATAGGTGGTGGAAGTTAGGGTGCTGCCACACCCCCTGGCTTGAAGTGGTTTCCATCACAGATCAGATTTACAATTTGGTTCAATGTCTCTCAGCACCCCTGTTCTATTGTTCCAACACCCCTGGTTCTATTAATTTTCCTTCCAATTTTTAGCCTTTAGAGATCATATTTTTGAGCTGTTCTTCCCAACCATGAGGGCTAGAAACTTCCTTTTTATAAAATGAAAGCAGAGAGTCTCGTGTAACCTCATGACTCCAGGAGCTGGGGCTTAAAGGAAATCATACCCCATATATCATGAGACTCATAATAAAATCGAGAGAGCTGGCAATGCTGAAAGCTACTGTTAGCAAAGTACAGGGCTGTTTGTGTTTATTCTTGATACAGCTCAGTAAATTATACTTACCACAATTGCTTATTAGGCACAGCATTTCGGTTCCTGGCAGTTTGCCAATGCTGGCCTTCCCACCGACCCCTCCCCTGAATTGTTCATTGTGCTTTTCTGATCTGTAGTCTCTCTCTCTCTCTCTCTCTCTCTCTCTCTGTGTTTTACATACATATGAATAAAACATCAGTTAAAGTAACCTATCATTGCAGGGAAACATCTCCCAGTACTAGGGCAGGCTAAGGAAAAGATTGCACATTTTCCGCATCTCCTACACAGAAGAGTCACCCTTACCAAGGATGAGTGGAGACAGACAGTGAAGAACAGATATCCTGGCATCCCAACAGTGGACATTTAAAGCCATTTCCCTCAGAACATGACCGGGTAGGGTAATTTATTATCTCCTACACAGAAGAGTCCCCCTTACCAAGGATGAGTGGAGAGAGACAGTGAAGAACAGATACCCTGGACATTTAATGCCCTTTCCCTCAGAACATGACTGGATGGGGTAATTTATTTTTTGATTAGCGCATAAGTGGTGTCTCATCTTCTATTTCAAACACACCTGCGCAGAAAAGCGAGCGAAAGGATTGGGTGCAGAAGACGTAGAAGGAGTGAATGAGAGAGCTAAATTTATACAGTCTACTAAAGAAGACACAGGGGAGTATGTTCGCAGTTTATAAATACCTTTAAAAAGCAGCTCTCTGAATGAGGGAAAGGAATGATTCACAATCTCGGAAGCTGGTTAAAATAGGAGCTCCGGCCTGAAGCCAAAAAGGGAAAGAAAAGTTTTGGGGAGATATTGGGAGAAAATGTTGAATCCTATTAAAGCAAAAGCAACCAACTCCCAAGGGGAGATGTTCCTCACAGGGGTGGCATAGCAGGGCTGATGCAGTGAAATGTTAAGTGTGGGCGGGACGGTGTAGAATTGACCACTCAGGAGGTTTACTTAGATCCTACCATATCATTCAACCTATGAAATCGCATTGTCCAGTTAGTTTCTTTCAGGTATTAGCGGCACCTGGGGGACTGCAGAGAAGGGCTGCTCCACGCTCTCCTACACTGATGTGTTCCCTTCTCAGGAATCTGACTTGGGAAAGGGCTTTATGACGGGTCAGTATCGTTATTTCTTCTACACACATTACTGATGGGGGACTGAGGTGTTACTGCCGAAGAGTCGCATCGCAGGCTGCGCAGGGACGAAAACTCATGGTTTCCCCTTATAGACTTGCATACAAGAAGGGAAGGTCACATCCAAATGCCGCGGTGAGTTTTGGGAGGGCTGCTTATACATGGGACAGTTTTGAAAATAGCCCTTGGGGCTGGGATCTCAGATGAGCAGCAATTCTCTTGTTTTCCTCTGAGTGCCACAAGAAAGAGCAAGATATGAGGGACCGGAGAGATGGTTTATCAGAGAGGGAAACTAAGGGTACACAGATCAGCCGCTGTCTGCTTGGGATAGCGTTCCACTACTGCTAACATGTAGGTGCCAGGTGTACCTTGGAGATTTCCCTGAGAGAGATGCTTACCCATTCATGGGACCAAGCCCCTATATGGCAGTGACGGCCTCTAATTCCTACAGTGTGGCCACTCACACCTTTAGCACAGTGTCCAGGCCCCACCCAGCATGCAATGCTCTGCCCTGAGCCAAGGGGCCGCTGCTGAGAGCCTGACCCACATGTTCAATTCCAGTGAGGCTCTGGGGTCTGTGCAAATGGCAGGAAGTCTGCGGACTCCTGCAAAGCTGCCGGTGCTGCTCTCAGTCCAGTTAGGCAACATTTGGATGGCTTGGCTCTACTGAGAGAGTTGGTGCCATCCCCATCTGACTTCCTCCCGCCCACCCTCCCGGAAGGGTCAGGAGAGAGGATTCTCATGTGTGGGGGGGGGCTGGAGAAGGGAAACGTACCTCCTCCCGGAGGGCTCTTCCCCACTGTTCTCTCCAGAGGAAGGACGGACAAGAGAGCAGGGTTAGAGTCTGCATTGGAGATTTTCCACGCCTAGGGGATTTAGACACAATTCCTATTGAAAGATGTGGGAGGCGAGTGCCTGGGTCCTTTAGACTGCTCTGAATAGCTCAGCCTGCGGTCGGAGGAGAACAAAGAGGAACACATGTGGGATGCGGGTGGCTACAAGGATGTCTCACGTCGTTCTTTAGACCCAGACAGACAAACAGTTCTTCTGAGGGCTACAGCCCTGACGTCCACAGTCTGCACCGAATACCTAGACCATATTCAGTGATGGGAGAGAAGGGCATTGTGAGGGCAGCTGGCTACAGCAGTGGTACTGAGCATGCTCTATCTGTACGAGCCACATAGCAAATCGAGGAGGGGGGCACGTGGACCCTGCATGTCCCCCCCGCATCTTGGGGAGATAAGGGAACGGAGAGTGTGCTCTTAGCAGCTGCTTTCTGCGCAGGATGCAGACTGGGATGCGTTGTGCACACTGATTAATCGGACTGACGGGACCGCGGGGTTGCCACGTCTCGCTGGTGCCGAAGAGGTTTCTATGTAAATGCTAAAGAGCAGTTTTAGAGAAGATGGGGGCGGTTCTGTAAGGACGATCATGGGCGTTCTTCAAGATGTAACGGACTAACAGGAAGGAGGAGACCACGTTCCCAGAAGCAGGAGCAACACAACAATGGAACATCAATGGGAGAGCGTGGGAGGCCCTTCCAGCGATGAGCGTGCAAGGAGGACGTCAGGGTAGGGTGACCACATAGCAACTGTGAAATAACCGGACAGGGGTAGGGGGTAATAGGCACCAATATAAGAAAAAAATCCCCCAAAATGGGACTGTCCCTTTAAAAATGGGACATCTGGTCACCCTACAGCCAGGGGAAAATGCCTGGAGACCCATCCATGCACTAGGGCTGCAAAGATCAGTCCTTTGGCTCAGCTCTTTGTCTCCTAAGTATCAGCTAATCCTTTTTGGCCAGAATGCTGATTCTCCACTCCCTGGGTTTCTTCAGGAAACTCTCCTCTAACATGGCTGGCTGAAGAAGAGTGTTTTCCAGCATTCTAAAAGTCGCATGGATACTAAAGCAAGCAGAGCTGCTGCTTCCCATCACACACAATGCACAGCAACAAGTCAGGCTCCGCAGCAGGAAATTAACATCGGAGCTTTCTCTCCATTACTAAAATGTGCTTGAAACAAAACGAAAACCAAAAAGGAGGCAGACATTATTAACAGGCCTGTCTCTTTAGATTCACTGCAATGGCCAAGCCAGCTAGTGCGGAGTGATCAGCGATACATCCTACGGTGTCGGTCAGGGACAAGCACTTCCAAACGGTAAAACCCAAGAGCTAAGCAACCATTTTTAAGAATGTCCGCTGATTTTGACTGCATAACTCCAGACTCCTCAGGCCTGGTTTTCAAAGGCTGCATCTCTGGCTGACATCAGAGCACCCCTGGAAAGAAGACTTAAGGTATCTTCTGCTGGACACCTCAAAATGGAAGCACCACAAAGCCAGAAACTGCGTTTTAAAATCCAGGCTCAAACCCGTGTAACCCCGGGAAAGCCAATCCCGCTGCCCGTACCCATGCCTTACCGTGAGCCTAGGGGTTTATCAATGTAAAGGAGGAAAACTGGGCCCTTTGCAGACTAGAACACTGAGAAATCTGCTACAAGAAAAGCTTCGACATCACAAGAGGGAGCAGTGCTTTTATACCTCCCTACCTAGACCGTTTCTTATTTTACTTGCAAATTTTACATGAAAATGGAAAGCAACAGGATAATCGTAACTTGAGTCTCTAAGAGACAGGCCCTTTCTCCTTCCTGGAAACGTACATGAATTTAGTGCGGTCCAAAAGCATTTGAGCAGATCAGCCCTGGAGAACGACATCCTCCGAGGTCTGGACTATAATTGGAGGCAGCACCAGTGCAAGCTTCTCTACCCGGCCCTTGAAACATCTCAATCTTCACCCTCCTGTAGGGGTAGAAAGGAAATTCCTTCTCTATTAGCCTCCCAGCTGATACTACAAGATGCTGCAAATTAATTCCCACAGCACTGATAGTTCTTGGCATTCTGAACCTCTGACTCATTGAGCACGGGACAGATCCCGACCAAGGCCATTTCACGTCGGCCGCCAAAGCTACAGGAGGCGACAGCCACATTCAGTCCCTGCCCCGAGCTGCACTTCATCCTATGACCTATTGTATGGGTAAAATATTCTGCATCCCATTCACCATCTGCAGAGCTCCCACAGCGTTCCACGGGCTGAAGAGAAAACGAACACTCACTCAAGGTGAGAGCAGAAAGACGAGTCGATTATGGCGCAGACATCTCTTGATTAGCAAGTCTGTTCCTTTGTTCTGCATTAAAAATAATGTATCCTAGGTAATCGGCTTCCCTTTATGTTCCCAGGAACTCAATACAGCAGTTTGTCTTCACCAAACCCTGCGCAGTTGTTTCTATCTGCAGACATTTCCTGATGAAAATCTCAGATGCTCACTTAAAAACTCTGCTGCCGACAGTATCAAGCCAGAATAAATATAATCTCAAGCCGTTACCACATCCATCATATGAGATCATGATTAATTTACCATTTCTTGAGATTTCTAAGGGGAAAAAACCCCAACCTTCAGCCAAATATGAACAAGAAACATATCACATATATACACACACACACACACACACCAGGAGCAGCTGTGATGCCTATACAGGCATCACATCAAACCAAGAGAAACCAAGGGTCTGCAAGAAACAGGAACTTCATCCTTCCTATGTTAGCTAGTTAATTACAGCTTCATTCCCAGCACAGCAAGATACGTCACTGCATTAGAACGGTGAAAGTCACTGCTGAAAGGAGAATGATAAATTAAGTGTGAGGTGGTGGAGAAGGGGGGAAAATGATGCTTAGAAAAAAAAATGGAGACGGATACAGATGGGCCAGTGGTGGCTCATGGAACGGCATGAGTTTGGGACCTAGAAACACCGGATTCTCTCCCATGAAGCCTTGCAATCCCCAGCAGCCCCAGGCTCTCAGACAAACACTTGCCCAGACAGAGGAGCTTGGTCTTCACAGGACAGACAATCTGAGCAGGGTGCACTGAAGAAACACAAGCCACTCACTTTGCTTCTCTTAAGAACCAGTCGTCTTCCATTTAAACACAGAGGAAAATCCCAAGGGGGCGGAGGAAATGAGAGCAGTTTCATCAGCCTACAAAGCACATGCTCCTCATTAGTAGCTTTCCTGCACCTCTGCCACCAGCCAGGTTAAAGAGGCACAGTGCAAGCTGCAGCATCAGCTGCAACAATGCACAATCTTGGGTCTGTTTGTAGCTAGTGAGCACACAGCAATCCCCTGGATCCCAGTTCTGGTCGAATGTACTTGTGCAGCACTTAGACACTACAACAACGGGGAGCCACAGAAAACCTACAGTAGATACCAGAGTCCATGTGCTCAGAGCTAGGGAGGCAGGAGGCTAGAGAACACACAGATCACCCAGGTAGGCAAAGCAGGACTGCAGCAGTTAGAATAAGGGAATAGGTGTTAGGACTCCTGGGTTCTGTTCCCGGCTCTGCAGCTGTAGGCACTCAAGTAAATCCTTAAATCTCTCCTATGCCTCTCTTGTCCCTGCCTTGCAGTGGTGCCGTGGAAGGCACTTTTCAAGAGCTCAGTATTTTCCCCGTTATTACTACCTGTACATGCATCGTGGGGCCACCTGAGTGCAGACTCGAGGCTAGTGAGGATTTAAACGCAGCAGTGGAGGCCAGCTGGCGGGCAGGAGGCGGAACATGTGGCAAAGCCAGAAAGTTGTCAGCAGGCAGGCGGCGCCTTCGAACGCTCTGGGCTTCCCGCCACCAGAAGCTGCAGAACAAAAGGTCCCAAGCCAGCCATCGGACGCGCACAGGTCAGCGCTAGCAGATCTGACTGCAGGGGCAGCGACAAATGATGGGTTTCCATTATCGATAAAGACTTGACCCTTCCCCATCCAGGGAAAGGAGCCAAGACAGCTCAAACCCCAGCAAGATTCCCTCCAAGTCACCCGAAGTACCTTTCAAGCCAGTTGTTTGCTGGCAGGCAGGCAGTGATGGGGAGGGGCTTTGTTGTCTCCAAGGAGGTGAGAAAGATGACTCCGCTCCGATTAAATGCAGGTGGGTGGCTTGAATGACTAATAATGGCAGAGTTTCTGAGAACACGGCAGGCACAAATAACCCCCCTGACAAGTCAGAGTTCCCCAGAGATGCAAAATGTTGTCTTTAAACCTCCTAGTGTCTAGGGCCAGGGCAGATAGATCCAGCTATACCCAGTGTTCTCCCATCTGCTACAGGACAAAGTAGGAGCCTGGTGTGTTTTACTTACTTCTAAATGCCTTTTCTCATGAATCACCAAAAAAGTCTTGAACCAAAGTCCATTAACCAGCCATCAGTGCAGACTGCCAAGAGGCAGGCCACACCGGGTACTTTCCATTGATTAGAAATGAAATAAAGTCAAGGGCAAAGTCACATGAAACGGTTCCAATCCCAGCACTTACTGCACAAATTTATTAATGTCAACAAGAGAGACCAGACTACAGCTGGAGCAAAGCAAGACTTTCAAAACTGCGTCCGAAGCCTGCTTGTTGTTTGCCCAGGACCCACTGGGCTTTGGTGTGCTCGGCGGTCTCAAGGCAGCCAAACAAAGAAATATCCCATCCAATTGATGGAGGAAGCAGTCCCAGCTCCAGAGGACGCATCAACAGAGAACTCATTCCGGCTGGGCCACAAAGCCCTACAAATTGCTCCCTCTCCTTCCCCAAAACATACCTAGCAGCTGTAATTTTCCAACATTTCTCAGGGTGCTGGACACCCACAATTAAATGCCAGTTGGGCCCCCACATCCTTGAGGCAGCTTTGAAAATCTCAGCCCAGGAGTCGTCTCTACCACTAACGCTCAACTGTGCCTGGCCACAGGAACTCGCAGCAGCTCTTGAACCGACGAGTCTCTTGTCCTAGCCTTGGCCTGTCAGCTGACTGGGCCCAGGATTGTTTGGTTCTGTGTTCGAACAGCACCCAGCGCAATCGTGCCCCGGGCACAACCACAAAACAATAATCAGGAAGGAGAAGGAAATAAGCCCTTACAGAGCCCCCTTTCAGCTATTACCCAACAACTGCAAAGGCGAAGAGATGTGGAGCGTCTATCACTCATTCTGACTAGCGATTTAGCTCCGTGATCCTCCCTAGAAACCCTGGGCTGGCCCTGGAGATGCAGATCATCTGGTCAGCTATTGGGTCCTGCGGTGCATTCCCCTGCCGAACAGGATTGCTCTGTACCCTGTATTGTCTAGTGTTTTCAGAGCACTGCACAGCTGGAGTCTGTGCAGGACAGAGATGATGTGTTAGGTGCCAAGAGTTAGTTGCTGACAGAGCACAATGAGTTGGTAGAACATCAGACTATTTAAAGGGGACAGACCCTGGTCAAGGAGTGGAGGGCCGAACCAGTCTAATCTGGCCATGGAACATCCTCCAAGTGTGTGTCTTAATGCACCATGGAGCCAAGAAATTAGACCAGCAAAGAACAGCACAAAGCTGTGGCCCCCATGAGCGCTGCAGCTCCAATACTCTCCTCTGCTCCAGAGGAGACAGGCAGCAGAAGGAGCGCGATTTAAAGCTTATGACTAGGGCTGGGTCTGGCTTCGCTGAGCCCATGAACAATGCCGGGGACAACATAATGCTCAGTTCAGAGGAGGAGTGGAGGAAATTGACAGACCACAGCACAAAACCAGTAGGAAAACCCTGGCAAGGTATTTAATAAAGGGCAGCCCAGCTGTGCTTTGACTGGGCAAGGAGCCTCAGTTACTCCACATCTGAACCCTCCTAAGAGAGGAAGAAATCCAGGCAGTCCAGTCCATCTGGAGTATTGCTTCCAGTTTTGGGCGCCCCACTACAGAAGGGATGTGGACATATTGGAGAGAGTCTAGTGGAGGGCAACAAAAATGATTAGTGGGCTGACTTACGAGGAGAGGCTGAGAGAACTGGGCTTATTGAGTCTGCAGAAGAGAAGAGTGAGGGGGGATTTGATGGCTGCCTTCAACTACCTGAAAGGGGGTTCCAAAGGGGATGGATCTAGACTGTTCTCAGTGGTAGCAGATGACAGAACAAGGAGCAATGGTCTCAAGTTGCAGTGTGGGAGGTCTAGGTTGGATATTAGGAAAAACTTTTTCACTAGGAGGGTGGTGAAGCACTGGAATGGGTTCCCTAGAGAGGTGGCGGAATCTCCATCCTTAGAGGTTTTTAAGGCCCGGCTTGACAAAGCCCTGGCTGGGATGATTTAGCTGGGGTTGGTCCTGCTCCGAGCAGAGGTTTGACTAGATACCTCCTGAGGTCCCTTCCAACCCTGATATTCTATGATGGCCTTTGCCAAAATTTCCCCTTATGAGTATGTGCTGATTGCTGCCACTGCTCGCCGAGGTGGCTGCGTTTCAGGGGGAGCAAATGTAGGTAGCTCATGAAGTGTTTGGGATCAGATAGGATGAAATAGACAAAGTGTGTCTACATATGGAACTCTCCCAGGAAGAGACGGCTTAGTTCCTCACCCTGAGCTGCTCGGAGAATCCTTCAATGGGAGGGTTGTGGCTGTTCGTTAACCCAATCCATTATAAGCTTCCTCGCTTTGGGATTTCATCAACACCTGACAAGCTTTACAGCTGTTTAGATTTCACGCTCATGAATTCAGGAATAAGCACAAACACGCACACAAAACTCCCGCCCCTGCCTTAGTACATATATTTTAAGAACTTTTTGATTTTAAAATGACAACGTTTATAGCAATTTTATATCTGTAGAGCAATTTGAACACTAACAACTCCACGCACATTTCAAAGGCATTTGGATTTCAGTTTCCATCTAGGCTCCATCACTACTTTTTAGCATCATTTTTACCCAAACCATTGTTGTTTATTTTAAACTCCTTTACAGGAAGGGACAATCAGCAGCAAATTTGTTATCTGGATCCAGAAAGATTTTTTTTTTAATTAGCACTACTGCAAGAGATAATAATGCACAATTGTACAGAGCATATAAATTGTATTTAGTGAATTACTGTGCTCCTAGTATGCAAAAAACAATGTCCCAACTAAGGTGGCCTAAAGCAATCAGTCCCAGTAGAATTGCAAGCAGATTGCTTTCAACCTAGCACAGCTACTTACAGACGAACATGCAGTTCCCAGACAAGAATGGTCTCTCTCCCTCCAAATCATTACCCTGCTGAATCCGTTCCAGCCAGTATTCTTTTTAATTACTTTAGTCATTACAACAATAACGAAAAGATAGACAGATCTGTAACAAAACAAAACCACAGCTATAAACGTATTACAAAGGACAGCTGATTCCAGCTAAACATTCCACAACACAAACCTAATTGCTCGAGGAAGAGAAGAAAATCTTTATTGGCACTTGAACATAATTTCTCAGAAGAGGGATGCTTGCTGCTGTCTATACCATTATGTTTTTCCTGAGCACAGAATACGACTCTTTAGGCAGCTGCAACCCTCTTGCCTTCTGCATCTCTGTTCAGCATCAGAAAAGAACCCTGTATGAGCCATGTGCAGGAAAGGGGGCAGGTCCGGGCATTGGCATCTTTTACATTGGAGGTTCACGTTCAACTCCAGCCTAGTTTGGGAGCAGCCTAAAATGATCATCATCCGGCCTGTGCAAAACGTGCTGGCTGTCTCAGCCCAGCGCCAAGGAGAGAAATGGTTCACTCAAAGCCATCCGCTCCAGGGGGCCCTTTGCTGGCAGTCTGACCTGAGAGGTCCACACTGAGCATACAAAGAGGCCGGACTCCTGTCCTCATCCCTAGAGAAGGGTCTTACTGCAAGGGAGGGCAGAGGCACATTTGCAGGCCGCTTGCATTGCCGTTGCTGCTCAAGAGGCAGGTGACCTGTGGATAAAGAATTTCACTCTCTAGGGCCATCACGCAGCGCCAAGGGAGGTGAGGGGAAGGGGGCGTCAAACCCACTTTGCTAGACAGGGCTGTGGACGAATCTTACTCCTCCTCCCCAACTCACTGCTCACTATTCTCCATTCAGCCGTGACACAAACTTTGCAAAAAGAGACAAAGGAACAAACAAAAAGAGGCCCAAGTTTGAGCCGGTCAGCGTGATGGGGCCCTGTAGTTAGCGTGATCAGTCACACCAGCAAGTGTGAAAAATCAGGACAGTGGTGGGGGTAATGGGCACCTGTATAAGGCAAAGCCCTGAATATCACGACTGTGCCTATAAAATCAGGACGTTGGGTCAATCCTACCTGTAACTGCACGGCAGAGCCTGAACCACGCACTCGGTGACGCTGAGGGAAGTGACACACTTGGTCTTACCCGCATCCATCTCCTCTGCCAGCAGTTTCACTAATCCCGGAGGGTCTCTCGGAGGCCCAGATTCAGCGCGTGTTTGAGGGCTTTGCTGAACTGGGGCCTAGCCGAGTGGTTATGTCCCCTTCTGTAAGTCTCGGAGGTGACCTTTTGTCAGTTGGTCCATCCCATCCCATCTAGCTCTGTTAAATGTACTGGGGGTGCATTTCCCCTGGGAACCAAAGGGGATTGCACCGGTCGCTCTCTGCAGGTCTAATTCAGCATGCTGTATCTGGGGCTAAGCATTAGCTGCCATCTTGCTGCTGTTAACACAGATGGAAGAGAACCCAGGGATTAGCCCCTCCAAGCCCCCAGGAATGAGCCTCGTCACACGCTCTGCTTGTTTCTCACCGCGTGGCTGCCTGACTGGGCGAGACGCAACCTAAACCGTATGCGTCAGGCTTGGCAGGAGGAGTCAGATGTGGCCGTGCCGACCCTAGAGCTGCCTCCAAGCATTCTTGAAAACAGCGTAAGTGGAGGGGAAAACGGTCCTTGCTCAGGTTCGATGCTGCATCTTCCCACCAGGCGATGGCTGTCTCCAGGGCTGTGTCAAATGAGAATGGGGGTCACAGGCCAGTAGCCTGGGGTCAGCCGGTGTCCACTTTACTAGAGCCACCATCTGAGTTGAGTCCCCGCCTTTTTAAAAAATAATATCCAAATCTTTAATGTATTTACCCCCTCAACACACCCCGGGACAGGGCTGTGTTCATGTTTCCTCTGTGCACATGGGGCACTGAGGGGCTACGTGACTTGCCCAATGGCACACAGGAAATCGGTGCCAGAATAAGGACTTGAACTCGGATCTCCTAGGCTAGTGCTCTAACTATTGGGCCATGCTTCCTCTCTTTCCATCTTGGCAGTACAAAGCAGCGGGCTCTAGAGAAAATTCTCTTTCACGCCTCGTGGTACCTTCAGGTCTAGGCAAAGGCAATGGGCAGGGGGCAGCACTTTTCAAAACACCCACACTTCTTGTGCTGTCTTATTCACTGTCTCAGCTCCATTCATGACTCTGTCCCATCTCTTCCGAGTTGTCTCTTTGTCAAACTCAGCAGTGACTCCTGCTTCCAGCCCGTAACTCTCAGATCTTTGAGAGAGATGTCCTAGCAAAGGCTCTGCTCACAGAGCTCAAAGGCTCGGTACTGAAGTTTGTGAGTTCTCAGGAATAAATTCCCCTCTCCACAAACTCCCAGCAAAGGAAAGTTACTGATTTCACGCAGCCCGGGAGTCAGAGTCAATCCACCCCCTAGGTGAGAGGCAGAGCCGAAACCAAAATCTCCTCTCGCTGCTGTTGACTGAGGGAATCCAACCCTAAGTACATACTGTTGTGATATCCAGGAATGCAATGGAGCCGCAGAAGATTGTTCTGAACAAGGCCAGGCGGCTATCAGTGAGACATAGCGATGCCCACTCACTAATCTTATCCACTTACACCTTTATCACACCATCCTTCATAATTCAGGAATCAATGTACTAACACCCGCGAGAGCGCTACGGCACATTTAATGTCAGTGATTTGATATCTGCACTCACTGCTATTAAATGGGCCTAACTATATAATTCGGAGTCTGCGGGGAAGTTGAACCAGGCATACTGATTCTGTGAGCAAGGGCAGCTTTCGCAATGACTCAGTCAGTCACACAGTGAAGTTGATTACATGTGCCAGAGGTCTGGTTTTCTTTCTGCCAGCTGACAGCAGCAGGAGATTGGTACTTGGCAGAAACACACTGCAGGTTGGGATATATTTTTTGTTTGCATTTTAAAATAACAGATTTTAAAAAGCACAACTGTTAGGAACAATTGTCACCATCTCCAGACTCCAGGAGACACACAATTTTTTTTTTTTAAAGTGTTTTTCTGGAGTGACTGTAATAACAAAGTCACCGATTTCCTCCAGATTGCAAGGGCCTTTAAACAGTATTAACAGCATCACTGTCATTTGGTGGCTGAGAGGGCTATTTGTTTTAAATGCAAACACTAGGGTTTGCACCGAGGAGAGGGAAGGGTTTAAAGGGTTTTTGGATAAGGGCTGTGGACAACCCCAAACATTTGCAGGCTCAGTCCTGCTCCCACCTCCTGTTTTGCCCTGTGCGCACCCCTGCCCGTTCACTTTCAGTTTTGCTGCTGTGGGATACTGGCAGAGCTCCTCTGGACTAGCCTGTGCTATCACCAGCACAGAACTGGCCACGTCCAGAGTGCCATTAAATGCACCAGGCCCCAGTTTGGGAACACACTTAAGCCCACATAAGCAAACTGATGAGAGTCTTTTGACGTAAATTCTGATCTCTTTCCATTCTAGCCATTCTGTGGGTACTTGTAGCAACACAAGGTATAAAATCTTAGTGAGAGATGCAGTGCTCAAGAGGAGAGTTTCCCTTTGAACACAGTTATTGGTATTTTAACATCTAAAAAGAAAAATATCCCCAAAGATCTTTTTAGGAAAGTGCATTTCTCTGGAAGGAAGCTGGTAAGCGTTTGAATTAGTGACCCTGGCATTCAAAAGTAAAAAGCACCCGGCCTCAGGGCAACTGCCTGGATATTAATTAGCCAACTTTGGGGTTGCAAGCCTGCAAGCAATACAAGACAAGGTGTAGGGTGCTCAGATACAAGTACCGCTTGTTGATGGCAAAGAATCATTGGCTGTATTAAAGGGCCACATTTGCCATCAGTTTCCAGACAGTGATTTCTGCCTTGCCAATTGTTTCTCCAGTTCTTAGCAAACAAAACAGCGGAAGCTGCATGGTATCTGCTGGCAAATCCCCCCATCTGTACAAGGGGGATCATTGACTGTTACTTTAGTCTGTCTTGTCTCTTTAGATTGTCAACTCTTAGGGGAGGGAGTGTCTCTTATGTGCCTCCTACAGGGTCTAGAACGTGGAGCCCTGAGTCCAACTGGGGCTGCTGTAACATAAGAAGTAACAGCAACAGCAGCCTTGTTCACCCAGTGTTTTCAGACTGCGGTGAAGACAATGCAGCAGTTGTAGAGAAGTGCTGTTATCGGTAGAGAAGGGGAAACTGAGGCATGTAGTAAAGGACAATCCCTCCCCTGACAGTCACTTTGTTGTCTCATTTCAAGGTCGAGGCCCACACTGAGAGCTAGGAAAGGAATAAATGTCTCCTGTCCCCCAGTTCTAATCCCTGGACACCCTCCCCAGCTCCCTGGAGCCTATAATTTCTAGCTGCAAGTATATGCAGCTAACCCAGCATTCCTACTGGTCTGACAACCCAGACAACCTCTTGATAGACCATTTTATTTTATCATTCCTGCAATGGGAATAATCTCGCTCGCTGGCACCAGTGCAACTCCACTGAGTTACTCCATCACCCAGCTGCCGTGTAAGCAAGAGGGGGGAATCGGACTCTCGGGCCACGGAGCTACCTAGAACAACCCCACCCTGTGCTGTGGGAAAGTCTATTTGCATATTTAAATGGTAAATCACACACTTGTTTCCTGGAGAAAAGACTTCCTGTCAGTTTAACTCTGGCTCCGTCCTCACTTGGACAAAATGCAGGGAGAAGCACGGAGTACAAATTACTGAAACTAAGGGCTGGGCTACACTGGAGGGGGGGCACGTTTTCGAACTAAGATATGCAACTTCAGCTACACCATTTACATAGCTGAAGTCGAAGTATCTTAGTTCGACTCACCTGGCCATCCGCATGGTGGCGAGTCGACGGCAGTGGCTCCCCCGTCAACTCCGCTTCCTCCTCCCGCTGAGGTGGAGCACAGGCGCCGATTTGGGGATCAATTTTTTGTGTCTTGACATTGAGTCCATCTCGGAGTTCAAACTGCCCCTAGCGTCTCCCAGCGGGGTGAGTTCTGAGCCACACGCTCCCCTCACATGACCCCTGGACTCACTCCCTTCACCGGGGAGGGGGGCTAGCCCTGGCATGGGTGACCCTCAGCCCAAACTCTCTTAACAGGCCAGCACAGCCTGTGACTTTGTCCATGGAACGGTCCAATCCCTCCCCGAACTTTGGTGAGTTCTTGGCCATCATGTGCCTTATTCTGGAGACGGGATAAGGAGGCGGGGATGTAGAAATTGGCCCCAACGCTTGTTGTACAATAGGAGGCCTGGTAGGTTAAGGGATGGGACAGAGATAGGGCCTTTACCCTGTGGGTCTCTGGTATGAGTCCATCCCCAGATCAGTGGTGGTCAAACGCCACTCCCATTTGCTGGCTGTTCAGCGGAGCTTTGGTGTTCCCGGAAAAGTAGAAATCAGACAAACGTTTTGCCTGTCCAGCTTCGTGTCAGGAGCTTTTCATGATTTCAGCGAGAGATTTGATACAAGGCAGCTTGCTGAGTGCCAATCTAGCAGAGTGCTGTTCTCTGGCTCCTCTGAAGCACACGATGCTTCCAGCAGGAAGAGAGAGAAGCTCTCCAGCCTAGAGTCTGCCCTCCATCAATTTAATAACCGCACACAACGTAATTCCAGACCCAGAAGAAGGGCAGGGGGAATCAGTTGGGGACTGGGAGAGAATCTGGGCCAAGAGACACCCTACAAATCAAGACAATTGAAACTGGCAAGCGAAAGCATGTTCTCTAAGCAACACTCTGCTGCAGACACAGCTCGGCGCTGGTGGAGCACGCAGCTCTCCGGGTTGTGCTGGAAACCTAAGTACTCACAAAAAATGAATTACCGAAATCAACTGCCACAAAGAGAGAATGACAAGGATAATTACTCCAGCTCTGGAGCGGCAGGCGATTTAGGGCTGCTAAATACAGGGACTTACTGTTTTATGTTAAAAACGAAAACTAAACATGACACAAATCGCCCTCTTTGCAGAAAGATTTAACCCTGTATCCAAAGGGAATGGCTCCAAAATCTAAAATACGCCCCCCTCCCTTCCCCGACATGTAGATTCAGGTTGTTTCTTTCATCAGAATCATGTCTCGTTCCTGGAGTCCAAATCTCCTGTGTCAAGTTCACCCCGACTTAAAGTGTCGCTGTTTGATTCAAAATACTAGGAGACTAGCATCAAAATTCATCAAGTCTTTAAACTCCAGGATGACACACACACTCAGATAATCCAAAAATCAGGGGCTGGTCTCCCCTACATATGTATCAGAAGGATCAATTTCCCATTGACTTTTGAGCAAGTGACCCCCAACCATTTAACAAAAAGGGGAGATTAGAGCCTGGGGTGTTTTCAAACCATTTCTGCTGCTAAGAGCAATAAAACAACTTCATCCCTAGTGGGGTTCCACTGAGTTCAATGGAGTAACACCAGGGGTGGATGTTTTCTGATGCATTCTCCCAGGATGCTATTCATCCCTGTGTAAACGGCCTATGCTCACAAAGGTCCACTTAAGCCCTATTTTGAAGGCAAAAGCAGCACATAAGCTCTGTGCTGGCCCCCTGAAGGGGGGTGAATTGCAGCCCAAGGAGTAAGCCTAAATTTGTAAAGAAGAAATCTGGGATTGCAAAACTATGCACCTGCTTGCTCTCAAAAAATGGATATTCTAGCGTCACATAAGCCAACGAGCTTCAGGGGGGAAGGAGACAGTGCAATTTATCTCACTTAACTGAGCTAATGTGCAGATGTAACGGCCTGTTGAAAATGAACAACAAAAGAAGAAGATTACAGTTCACAAGATGGCTGAACAAAAACTGCTCTCCAAATGACTGCTTGAACATTGAATTCATCACCGAGAGATATGGGACAGCAGAATTTAGCGCATTCCTGTCTCTCTCAGCGGGACAAATAGGACAGACACATACGGCAGAGACCAGTGGGAAAGCATCTGTCCACGATCAGGAAATGGGAGTTACAGGTGTGGCATCATACCTATTGCGGCATTTGTCTTCCAGAGACGTTTAATTAAAAGGAAAGCGAGGAGCGATGGGATTTACGCTAATTACCACTGACCTACATTGCACGGAGAAAAAATATACCAAAAGCTAATTATAATCCTAAAGAACAATGAGCAGCACGTGATCCTATTGCCACTGGACCATGGCATGAAAAATTAGACGCTCTGGGCTTTCAGTGTTAAGTATATTGCAGTTTTAGGACTAATATTTGCACAGTCCTTTTATCGTGGTCTCCCTGGGTTTATTCGCCATGTGGCATCAACAGGCATCCAGACTGAGCGCACCAGCTAAACCCCCCAGACTGTCTCTTCACCCCAGTTATTAGGTGTTCCTAAGCAGTTTTAGGACTGTAGCCCACAGCGATTATTGCTCACTAGTTGTATTAGCCTAGATCCCCCAACAGAGATCAGGGTCCCATTGTGTTAGGTGCTGGCCATATGCATAGCAAGAGACAGCCCCTGTCCTGAACAGCTTCCCATCTCAATAGATGAGACAGACAAAAGGGGCTGTCCACAAATTACACCACACATTTTTGGGGTGATTTTCAAGATTTCACCCACCCCCTTGGAACACTCCAACCAACACACAAAATTATGGAGCCACCCGCTAGTGTGTTATGTGGATAGCCCCACAGGTGAGGAAGGATATGGAGGCCAGGAAAGGGGAACTCACTTGCCAAGGTCACCCAGCTATCTAATGACAGAGTGAGAAACAGAACCCAGACTTCCTGAGGTCCAGTCCAGGGCCCCAACCACTAGACCACACTGTCGCTCAATGAAGCACCTTCAGGGAAAGGCCCTTTAAGGCCTTGCCTGCACACTGGAATTGCACCAGTTAAACTAAAACTGGTTTAAGAACTGATTTTGTTCAACAGGTGTAAGCCCTCTGGGATGTGCTTATATCTCTTTCAAACTGTTAGAGCAGTCTAGCCTGGACATTTACCAATGCCAAATAAACCAACATGAACCAGGGTTAAATCAATTTAAGGATCTCCCCATAGGATTTGAAATCAGTTTAGCTAAATCAGGTTAAAATCAGCATATCTGTGTATGTGCACAGACCAAATTTCCCAGCCAGGGCCTTCTGGCTCAAGAACCCCAAGCAAGATAGGTGTTATGCCACCTTTCCTCACTGCCTACTCTAGAGATTAAAGGAGACATTTTTGGTGACGCTCCCAAACCAGAGACCACCTCCACATGGGTTGTAGAAATACAAGACAAACTGAGAACAGGGGGAAAATCATACTAAAACCAAAGAAACAATAAGCCGCCTGGATAACAGGTCATTTGTCATTTTGCAGAGTCATTCAGAGCAGTATGATCCATGTCGTTACAGGAAAGAAGGTAAATATGCCTGGCGGCATACCAGACAATGCCCCTTCCCTCCAGGTAAGTGTTCCCTGCAGACCTGATTGGCACCTCTGTTAGACTCCAGCTTCCTTTCATTTGCCTAGGTTATCACCACACCCCAGGCCCCTGCCAAGGTGTGCACTCAGCAGTGATGTCTCCACGGAGCGAGTCCGTACAGCCTGCCTGCCTCTCCTGTTTTCACTATGGTGAGCTCCGCCTGGGGGTAAGCCAGGCTGGATTCCTGTTTTTTCCCTCTGTCCCTTTGACATCTCAGTTCCCCTATAAACATCTCCACCTTTCCAGGGCCATCTGCTCTGTGCTCTACCCTAATGATGACACGTTTGTACAATGCTGGATCTGACCAGAAGTTTCAGCCCAAATCCAGACCCCAGTCTGCCCTGCTCTAGATCTATTGGGATTCTAGAATACGATACCACAGTGCTCTCCGGCACCAGCCCAGAGGGGGGGTCTGCGCACTCTGATTACAATGCTGTAGTTGGTGTTTTCAGTAACGAGAGACCAGTCAGCCTGCACATGGTGTGACTTTGCTTTTTAGCAATGCTAGACTAGGCACTGCATCACTATTCAGCTGTCACTGTCAGCGGGAAGAAACCGAGAGGCCTCTCTGTGCAGACTTGCTCCAGCAAAGGGACCCTTTCCCCTCCTTCTCTGTCCCCTACTCCTCTGCTGGGAGATCCACCCAGTCTACCGGCCCTGCAGGGAGCCCTTTCCTCGCCCAGCTGTCAGAGCTGGGGCCCTCATCCCCCCACATCCTGGTTTCTTTTATTTGCTACATCAGAGTGGGTGTGCGTGTGAAGTAAATGGGAGCTTTGCCGCTGACATCAGTGGGGCCAGGATTACACCCCTGCGCTTTAGGTTTGTGGGTTTCCCATTCCAGCAGCGCAGTTCCGTTTCTCTAGAGGGGCGATACTATGGGCCCAGGATCCAGAACTGTGCCCCGGCCAGGAGCACAGAGGGACCGTGGACCCTGCCAACCATGTCTAGAGCCGATGGTAGCACCATTTCATGCCCTTTGTAACTGGCGTTGCTCAGCTATGTTCTGACATTAAGATCTGTATGTAGAGTGGGCTAATAATCTGGGCTTGGGATTCTGGCAATTGATGTGACTGAGAGCTAACACCGCTTCTTTATCAAGGCAGCTGCTTTTTAATCTAAACCGCCTTCAGACACAACTTCACAGGCACAACCGTTAACTTAACGGTTAACAAGCCTTTGTTTTCTCTCCCTCTTCCCTGTACATTTCCCGAGGAGCCCAGAGCCCCGTCTGCGGACAGAATTCTCATTCCCATTGGCAATTGCAGAATGGAAATCCAGAGAGGCTGCATCTCAAACTGAAGCAGCTTTGCAAATGGTTTCTGAAGCAATCACATCACCCTCTTGTTCTTCTGTCATTCCTGGTGCCCCCTCCTTCCCCCGTTAACAATGATTTCACCTCTGGCTACCGGGAATCATTTCCTTTTCGATTTCTCCTCCCCCACTGCCTGGGGGGCCAGGAGGACGGGGTGGGGGCCACTCACACAGGGTGATCTCCTAGATTAGAATATTGGATGGTGAAAGCAAGCTGTTCTGGCTCCAGCAATGTGGACTCTGCCAGATAAACAGCCAGAGGACAGGGTAACGACAGGACTCTCGGGCAATAGATCCGTCTCAGAACAGATGGGAGCACAGACTGATTCAGGCTCTCAGGTGAGGGCCAGTCATGTATCAAGAGAAGAGGGTGTGGCAACAGGACACAAAGCCTTTGACCGCCACTGGCTCCAGTGCAGCGCAGGGCAAGAGCAGACTTTCCCGACGCTGCAGAGTGATACGAGGACCCTGCGCGGTGTCACGGCGCACACGGAGTCAAGAGGACCTGCCTGCTGCATGGGAGTCCTCGGATTCCTTCCGGATGGTCTAGCAAGACACAGCACAATCCTGCAAACGCCAGGCCCTGTGCCAATCTGGGCAGGCCAGCAGCAATACCACTGGCCAAGAGGAGAGAGACTGGAGGGGAGGGACAGAGCACTCGCAGGGTGGGTGGAATGACTGTGGGCTTCCACGACTCACCAAGATCCAGCCACTGAGACCACATGGATGTGGAAATTAGAGGAGAGGCCCGTGCTAGAAGTACTGGGAAATCGCAGTCACAGGCTGCGCTTTCGGACCATAAAATCCTATATGGGTCCCTTCCCCAGCACGGTCATTCGTGGTGCTCTCGCTCCTTCATTTTATGGACATTACGGTGACGTGGAGGATGTGCGAGGGCAGGCCGTGGATGGAAGAAGCCAGGCCAGAAAGCTCATTGTGGAGTGACGTGGCACAATCTTGTCCTGGTGCCACTCAGAAGCCAAGGCCGTGGAGAGGATCCTGTCCTGCTGGTCCATGTAGCTTTAATGGCGTCAAAGCTCTGAAAAGCCAAGGTGGCAGCCCGTCCTGCTCAGCAGAAAGTGACATGACACAGGTGCCCCTCCACAATCCAAGCGCTGACCCCCACTAGCACCCCTGCAGATGCCAGCTCCCCAAAACGAGGACATGTTCGGGCTCCACCCCAGTGAAAGCTGGCATAGGGGTGCTGACTTTACACTGCTGGCAGAGTGCGCTTCTCTGTGGAGAGCCCAGAAAAGAATCCAGCAATCCCTTCTGCAATGTGGCCCCACCACATGTCCGGGCTCCAGCTTGTGCTAAAGCCAGGAGCTAGCCCCAAACACCCTTGTGCTGCATCTGTTTTTGCAACTCTCCTGGTAAGCAGGAATTTCCAATTAGGAGAGGAGGAAAAAGCCCAGAACATCTGCAGAGCATCTGAGCTGAAATACTGTGCAAGACATGAAGACTCTGCTCATTGTGGGGACACCGGGACATTTCCACAGATGGATCACAATGCAAAGGGAGCTGCACACTCCTCTCAAACCAGTATGTGGGACACAGAACTGGGCAGCATCATCTATGCAGTGCTACTCAAAGTGGTGGTCCACGGACTGGTGCCAGTCCGTGAGCCATCGGCTGCTGGTCCATGGTGAGTTTCCAGGAAAGAAAGAAATAGTAGGAAAATTTAAAAATCGCACCGGAATTCCACCAAGAATAATTGTCAGTCGATAAAGTCGACAATATTAAATAATACTATGCTTTCAGAAGCGCATATTATAATATTGATAATTATGCCATTCCAATTAATACAGTGAAGTATGCTAGGTTTTCTGATCTGATGTGCTACGTGCCTATACGAATACAATAATAATACGGCACAAATATGGTACCGGTCCCTGGCACACTGGAAAAAAATTGCTGGTCTGCCACATCAGATAGTTTGAGAAGCACTCATCTAGTGATCAGTACGGCAACTGAGCTATCAGGACTCCCGCGTTATATCCTCAGTTCTGTCCCTTAAGCTAACTCAGTGATTTTCAACCTGTGGTCTGTGGACCCCTGGGTGCCACTGACTACGTCTAAGATTTCCAAAGGGTTCTGCACCTTCAAAATTTTGTAGAGGTCTGCAAATGAAAAAAGGTTGAAATCCACTGCTCTAATGCATGATCACACAACCACTGTGTGCTTGAACTTCCTCATTTGAAGAATAGATACAGCATCCTCTACACCTAGCTCAGGTGGGAGTTGTGTGACTTGACTAACTTTCATAAACAACGAGAGCAGCAGACAAAGTTTTGATTTTTGTTAACACGGGTGACAGAGATGCACTCGCTCAGCTGATCATTGAAGATGATTTGTAACATGGCTGCTGCATTCTGGGGCAAAAAACCAATTTCTCTGCTCAATTAAACATGCAAAAGCTTCCATTCCCTAGCCCCTGTAACCAGACAAGCAGCGTAATTTTAAACAAAAGTTAATTCCATGCTCAAGTGAGCCTCAAAAAGACAGAGCTGGCCTTTAACAGGTTTTCAACCTTCACAGATAAAGCAGATGTGTTTAGAATGTATTGAAACATGAAATGTCCTGTAGATACTGCAGCTCTTGGATACAGTTTAGGACACACTTTTAATCTTATGTAGCTGTAGTACAACAACAGAGGAATTTTTCAAGACCAACCACCTGCTATACAATAATGTGCTGCAGAAATTATCCAAGAACCTTCACTATTTATCTTCTTCAACTGCTATTTTAGGACAAAGGTTTTATTGTAACATTTTATTGAGTTTTTGAAAATCTTCCTGTACTTTTTAAGCGTGAATTATAATACAGTGGCCTGAGCACCTTAATACGGGGAATGAGGTGCCTTATAAATGAAACAATTATTATGGTGTTTGGAGAATTAAAATCAGAACCTCGCAGATGCAGAGAAAGATTAAATTACTGGGTCCAAATGCTCCTCATTTAGGGGCAGTATCATCAACAGGCAGCTTTTAAAATAGCTGCATGGCTACAAATTGTATCACAAACTGATTTTAATGGGGGACAGAGGGCTCCCCCACAGGACTGAGCAGGAGGCTCAGAGGAATGAGCTGGGAGGTTAGGGCAATGCAAAAGACCAATTAAACCTGCTTTCTTAGGCTCAGATCCTGCAAAGGAATCCAAATAGACAAAATTCACTGAGAATCCCTGCAGCTCCCTTTGCAGGACTGGGACCTTGATCATCCGGTGACTCTCTAAAACAGAGGTAAACGAAGCAGAACTTTTACCACAAACAGGGGTTTTCAGGGGGTTTAAGTGTAATTTACTGCTGCTGAGAATGTTGCAGCCGTTATTACTGTGGGCAGAATAGAAACAGAGCCCAAAATAGCTTGCTGCAGAGGTTTATGAAATAGAGACAAAATCAGTCCCACCCCCAGCCTGGAGCGTGTTTTCAATGCTGTTGTGGCTGGCACCCGGTCTAGCTGTTACTGCAAAGCCACAGGCAAGCGCCTGGGGCGAGACTGGACAAGTTATTCCATGGCACTGGAAAGAGAAGGCTACTTTCAGATGCTGTTTTAAGGGTCTTCAGATTAGACACGGTTTGAAGGAAGATGACCAGGGCCCCGCAGCTGAAAAAGTGACCAGTGCTTTTGGTTGCCTTAAAGGGCCCTGACAACTGGAAGGTGAGTGCTCAACCCTTTCTGAAGATCAGGTCCCCTTTGTGTGTCCCAAGTTGGCTACCTCACAATGAAGACATCTAAAATCACTGGCCACTTCCGAAAACGTGGCCCCCGGGGCTTTCTGGGCCTCTGGCTCCTGAGAGGAAAATCCCAGAGCATGTATATACAATCCAGGCTGAGTGTCGCCAGCTACCAAGCCCTGATCCGTCAGGGTCAGCCGTCATGTTAACACACAGTGGGGTAGGACTGGTGTGAGGCAGGGACTGGACTCCTGTTGGAACATGGCTGCACACATGCGCCACACGACTCCGACACCTCCCCAAATGGCAGCACTTCCAGCTGCTGCACAGCTGGAAAGCTCCTCTCCCCATCTCTGATCCCCTGGATAGCAGCTCTGCCAAGCCATGCTCCGTCCTGTAGGATTAAGATGCGGGTCATCATCATACTACACGTACACACTTGAAAACATGCAATTTCCCTATTTGTGAACACGCTGAACACGGATTTCTTCCCACCTGGGAATCCACACGTCTGGTGATTAGCACCTGGGACCCCTGTATCGACAACCCGTCGAGCACTGCGCTTACTTACAGCCATTTTCGCTCTCCAAAGCTCATGGGACACAGCTGAATTTTAGGAAACGTGCAAAAGTGAGAATTAGCAAAGAAAATTGCTCATTACTCAAGTATTTGCATGGAATACGGCAAGTAAATGTACACATCTTGTCGAACACATGTATTTCAGAATGAGACTTCTTAAAAGCATCCGAGCATCTAACAGCTAATCAGTACATTTTTGCAGGTGCCACTACGACTGTGTTTACAGAGATGATACACACAACTCCTGAGCTCCGTTACGATTAACGCCCATATCCCGCCAGCTTCAATCTTCCAGAAACAGAGTCATGGTCAGACCATCAAGAACAGAGACAACAATAGGGCCCAGAATTCTCTTCATGCAAATCGGCTGGGTCTGGGGAAGAGATGCAAAGACTCTTTTTTAAAAAAATTATTATTATTCATGCAAACCGTGACAACCAGAGAAACTGAACTCTCCAGGCAGTAGAATTTCTTTAAAACTTTTTTTTTTTGCAAGACCATTTGAAACACCATTGTTTTTGGGTTATGTAGATCCCTGCAAGTCAGCATAACCACAGCAAAACAATCTGCACATGCCGACCGGAGTGGATAAGCAGTTTGCATGCTTTTATATTTGGGTCAAGATCTGGCCCTGCCTTTAACAGGAGGCTTTACCAAGCAACACTTGTGAGAGCCATCCATTCCCTCCTAACCCCCCTCTTTGGATATGCAGCCTAGACATGGGGCTTGCAGATGCACGAAGCCCCAGATAATTGCTGGATGCCTTTCGAGAGGCCATTTCGCATCACTGGAATAACACTCCCAGAATACTTTGCTCTATGGCAATGCCTCAGCAGTTCTAAGGAGCAAGACAGAGGCTGGGGCAGTAACTTGGGAGGATTTCTACCCAACTGAAGGCATCAAACATTTTAGTGTTTGGCACAGTGGAGCTGTTCAGCTGTGGGTGAATATTCAGAGCACCCCTTTAGATTTGCACAACCCTCCCTGGAGTTGCAGTCCCATTCATCCTGCTCCTTTGAAGCGCTGTAATGTCAAAGCAGAGAGCACACTGGGGAAAATGGGTCTGCAATGGCACTGGAAAGAAACAAGATAGATTAGGGAGCTGGGGGTGGATGGAAATGGATACTGGACTCCATACAGTGCTAAGTTATTTTCATTGACTTTAAAATTGAATTCCTACATGAAACAAAATGAAGGAACCTCTTAGGATACCAGGCTATTCGCAGCTATTGCACTGGGAGTAACCGCAGATGTATTGACCTGCTGGAATGGCCACGTGCCATGCATTTTTATACCAGCACATGCCTCTGTTGCTGTTTAGGGTGGACGCACACAGTTTCCAGGGTCAGTTTCTGCTCTCAGGCACACACTTGCTTTGATCAATGATGCAGGCTGAGACGCAGTATCTGACATGCACGCTGCAGTACACACAGCACAACAGGCAGGCTGGGATCCCAGATCAGAAACAGGACTTCAGCCTAGCTTGGATGATTAGTCTTCTTTGTATTAGGGAATGGGGCCCTTTGTGCTAGGACCTATACAAAGTCAGAGAGTCCCCGACCCAAAGAGCTTAAAATATAAATACACAAAGATGGGCAGCAAACAGTGTGGTAGTGTGTGACCCAAGAACCCCTCACTGCCAGCTGGCCAGAGGGGTTCCAGAAATGCCCTGATTCTGGTAGGTACGTACCTGTTCACCAAAGAATGTCACCTGAATGTCATGTGAGGTTATTAATACCATTGAGAGAGGTGTGTATAGATCCTATGTAAGGAGTTATGTATACGTCTGCATGGATAGAGGGGATCCCCACTCAGCGTGCTCCCTTCCACCAAGTGGATCCATCTCCCGAGAACACCAGCGGCTGTACTTAGACTATAGGGTGTGGGAGCACGCTAGGGAATCGGCACCTCCTGCTGGACAATCAGTGTCATGGTGCAGAAAGCAGTCTTAGTTTTTTTTAAAAAAAGCACATCCCATTCTCCCAGCAAGTCACGGGGAAGAGACCATCTCCAGAACAGAGCAGTTGTGTATGGCCCACTGGGTCACTGCCAGGGAACTGGGCCTATTCTCCGGCCCACCACAGCAGCTCCTGTGTGTCCCTTCTCCACCCCAAAGATCTGTACTTTGGAACCAGCTTCTACTGAAGGCACCCAACAATTCTTTTGGTGCTGAGTGGCTCCAGTTCCCATCACGACTGCCAGACAATTTTTAAATGGTGTTCTCCGAGATGTAGTTTTAAGGGTTTTAATTGGCTAATCTAATGCTACAAATCCACAAAATACTCATATTAGCAATAAACCAAAGTCAGTGCGAAATAGAGCAGAGCTGTCTAAATACCCAAGTAACAGGTGTTTTAGAGTGACAGATACACGTAGATTACTCTTTATGTAACCAAACCTGCCTCTAATGAAAGATGTAAGAGGCGACAGCACAGAAGACCCAGAATTCAGGGCTCTGGAACTCTTCACAGCTTTTCACACATTAGCTCATTAATTAAAGCCTTAAAAATTAAATCGGATACACGGATTAACTCAGCTCGTAATTAAATTGACAAATCAAAAGCTTCTAAGAAAAACCCATTCAGGCGCCAACAAAAAAAATCAAATCTGGCTTCATAACAAATCTGAAGACTGCCAGTTAAATTATAATACCGAGCCTCATTCGTTAACTTTATTACTGCTCCACCATCTCTCTTTAATCAAACATATGTTCAGCATTATGTTCCAGGTAACTCTACAGCCTGAGCTTCGGGTATGGCCATTGTCCAAGCTATTTCCAATTAAATTCTATCAAATACAAAAAAAAAGAAAAGAAAAAAAGTTCTGTTCATGCAATAAGTTGGTTGAGGTTTTTCATGAGTCAGGGTCAGGAAGTTCTAGTGCCTCGGCACATATGTGGTATTTTATGTTCCTGGATATGCTCTTAACTTTAATGCCTTAGTGGACATGGCCAGATTACATGAGACGTGGGAGTTCAGCATCCAATTTTTCCGCGCACATTCAATCACCCTATTTTTATTCCATTTGTATTCAGACACGCAGGCATTTCTATTTTCCGAAAACGAGAGCTGCTGCTGGTGTCTCCGGCTCAGAAGGTGCGGTACAGCATTTCGAAGCGCGCTGGCTTGGGGGGAGGGTAGAAAAGCAGACACAAGGGAAAAAGACCCACAGCTCACGGAATTGCAAACTCCTTTTTTCTGTGTACGAGCGGACAATGGTGCACTCTGGCGGTGGGGCCCACAGACAGAACAGAGCACCAGTGAGGGCTGCTAGCTAACAGCGTTCTCCTGTAACGGCAATGGGAGAAAGCTGTGTGGAGGAGGGTTCTAATCCCAGCTCCCCAAGCACATGCTATTTACCCAGCAACTATCTGCGGACACGCAGACTGTGCTTTGCACCCAAAGTTTGCAGCACCAGAGTGCTGTGCACCCCACAACACTGAAACGCTATCATCTGCTGGGCACCTGCCTGCATCTGCCTTCTTGCCTCTAACCATCTCTTTTACTCTGCTGTTTAGCCATTTTTATTTGTCTTTTAAAAAAAATTGTGGGTATACATTTAATTTGAGCTTCTCTTGTAGTGCTTTTAAAAAGTGTCCATGTGCAGTTTGCAGACATATCGCTCTTGTGACTGTTCAATTTCGATTTAACCGCCCTCCTCATTACTGTGTAGTTCCTCTTTTTGAAGTTAAATGCTACTGTGGTGGGTTTCTTTGGTATTTTCCCCGTACGAGGATGTTAAGTTTAATTACATTATGGCTGCTATTACCGAGTGGTTGGGTTATTTTCACCTCTTGGACCAGGCCCAGTGCACCACTTAGGACTAAACCAATCAGTCTTCTCTGCACACGACCCCTACTCTATCTTTGCAAGGTGTATTCTGCTACCCACCTCGCTATTCTAGCTTCAGTATCTGCAGGGCCGGAGCAAGGATATTTCGCTCCCTAGGCGAAACTTCTACCTCGCGCCCCCTCCATGGCCCCAGGAGTCCTGCAGCAGCTCCCTGCCCTCCCCCACTTCTGCCTGGGGAGCCCTGTGGGCGGCAGCTCCCCCCTCCCCTGCGCCGGCAATGTCCGTTTCAGCCTGCACTGGGAGAGGGCCTCTGAGGGCTCCAGTCTGAAATGGACATTGCCGGCAGGGTGCCAGCAGCTGGGCAGAGCTCTGCCTGCAGCTCTCAGACTCCCTCTCCTAGCGCGCAAAGCCGTGCCACTCCTGAGCGGTGCGGCTTTGCCTGCACTGGGAGAGGGAGTCTGAGGGCCACAGGTGTCCGCGCGCTGCAGGCTGCCCAGCCCAGGAATGCTTTAAAAAATGGGGGGGGGGCACTGCTTTTTGGCACCCCCAAATCTTGGCACCCTAGGTGACCACCTAGTTCGCCTCATTGTTGCACCAGCCCTGGGTATCTGGTATCTGGACTTTCCCCCAGTAACTTTGTCCTGGATTGAATAATCTGGAAATAGTCTCCTCTTCAGAGGTCCACCTCTGAGCTGCCGGTTGACATCTAACACCCGCTCCGGGTTCCTAACCAGCATTTGGGAACAACCAGCTGAAGACCCTGCCCTGTGGAGAATCCATCCTAGTGACCTGAGTGCATGCTGGGACAGAGTTCTGGGACGTCAGAAAGCACAGTGTGGATACCCGTGCAGACAGACAGTAAAGCTTGCAGCATAATTATGTACTTCGTTATGGAGTCTCCCTGCTCCCAGTAACCTGGGGAACAATCAAACCCACATTCAGTATCTTCCTACCTGTGCTCCCCATCCTGATGAAGTCCTACACCAAATCAAGTCAATGGCAAAATTCCTATTGACTTCAATCCGATCCACCAACTCCCAAGCCAGAGAAAACCGAGGCAGGTGAGGAGTTTGCTAGTCTGGACTCTTGCAATGGCTATATCCTTTCATCCTGATTGGAACTGTATAATAAGCAGAATCACAAAGCCCTTCACTAACCCCAAGACCACATCAATACTTGTTACAAGGAAGAAATAAATCCCACTTGAGCCTTTCCCCGATATTGAGCTGAAGTTTCAAAGGAATTCAGGTAAGTCTGGCCTGACTTAGAGGGCACAAAAATATTAGCCAAGAACTAACTCAGATGGAAGAAGCATTAAATAAATAAATAACCTTCCCAAAGTGTCAACGTACCCCAATCCGACAAATGGATCTCAAGAAAACCTTTTCCCGAGAAATCAATCCCAGGACATTACATCATATGCTTCAGGCCCCTCCAGGGTCACCTTAAAGAGTTGTACAAGTTTATCAAGCAGGAGGCTAGCAGGGTTTGCAACGTGCCGTGCTCCTCTCTGGAGGAAATTGCTGCTCTGCAGAATTATTACAGGAATGACTGGCCGGGAAGGCAAACTAAAGACAGAGGAATGTGCCAGTTTACTGCCTGACACAGGTGTACTGTTTGCTCAGCGCTCTCTTTAATTAATGACCCCAAATCCATTTATGCTGAAAGCCCAGGGGTATTGCAAACCTCATTTAGAAAAGCGTCCCGCACGCAGGATTGATTCTTCGTGCAGTACCTGCCTTTCAGTTCTCTAGCACAAACTGTTCCATCACACAGAAAAACACTCCATTCTCTTTTGGAAGGAAAAGGCTACGCTATGCCAGGCGGGCTGCCAAATCCCTTCTGATTGGCAGGGCACCCAGCTTGCTTTGTAGCACAGATGATGTTATATAGAATGTGTAAATCTGGGGACTGACTCATGAGAGCTGGAGCAATATGTTGGGAACAAATGAAACACACAAGGCCAGACCATTAACCAGAGCAATGGAGCAGAGGTCCCCCGACTACAGCAGAGATGCACCACTTAACAGCTGGGAGGATCTGGCCTGTAAGACTCCATTTGAACACCTGTCCCAGCATTTGGCCCTACTCGAGACTGCCAGCTGTGAGCAGGTTTAGTCACTGTACGATCATCTGTGTCAGCAGAACGCGCGCACCGATTCGTTTCATAGAGATCACCGAATGATGGGGTTAGAGAGCTTCAGGGGCCTCCAAGACATTCTCTGTTAAAACTAGTAACCGTGATGGGCGGGGGGTGTCATTGGCTGGTACCCCACTTCCAGTTCTTTGAGTCCATTCAGTTCCTTTTGTGCACTCCCCCGCACCCTCATTTTAGGGAAAGAAGAACTCCTGCTCAGTAGGTGCTGGTTCGCAATCTGGTTGGGGATTGGCAGATCTGAACATGCTAGACTTGCCATCTGCAATTAGTAAATACTAGGTGTGAAAAGCGATTTAAATATGCAAGACACACAGGGAGGGGCAGAGAGAGAGAGAGAGAGAGAGGGGAACAAAGCAAGGTAGAAAATGGCCAAAATGTCAGGCATTAAATATGTATCATTAAAACAGGAAACTGACAGGGTTTTTGTGTCTAGCCCTCCAGGACTGAATTATTTATAGCATCTATGTGGAAACCTGGCACGCTGGTACAGTGCAGAGTGTGACAACAACTCGGCATGAACATATGATCCCCTTCGAGGTTATCCTCTGCTTGTGTGCAGCGTGGCCAGCGATCGGTGCCCCGAAGTCAGAGCACCACCTTGTCAACAAGTTGCAGCCCCCGCCGGCATACACTGGATATAGGGTTGCCAACTTTCTAATCACACAAAACCACACAAGACCTCTGTCCTACTTCTTTCCCATCTCTTCTCTGAGGCCCCGCCCCTTCTCTGAGGCCCCGCCCCCTGCTGGCTCCATCCCTCCTCCCTCTGTCACTCACTCTCCCCCACCCTCACTCACTTTCATTGGGCTGGTGATGAGGGAGAGGGCTCCAGGCTGGAGGGGAGTGCGGGGGATATGGGCTCTGGGTGGGGCCAGAGGGAGTGTGGAGAGGACGCCGGCTGGGGGGTGCGGGCTCTGGGGAGGAGGGATTTGGGGTGCAGGAGGGGGCTCTGGACTGGGGCTGAAGGGTTCGGAATGTGGGCTCTTTGGCTGGGGGTGTGGGCTCTGGGGTGGGCCCAGTGATGAGAGGTTTGGGGTGCAGGAGGGGATTCCGGGCTGAGCCAGGGAGAGGGTGAAGGCTCCGGCTGGGGGGTGTGGGCTCTGGGGTTAGGCTGGGGATGAGGGGTGTGAGGTACAGGAGGGGTCCCAAGGCTGGGGCAGGAGGTTGGATTAGGGGCTGGGTACCGGCTCCTGGAGGAGTTTGGGTGCGGGAGGGGACTCTGGACTGTCATTCTGCTGGGCTTCTCAAGAGACACCAGCTAATTGCTCGGTCAGGCAGACACCTGGACTAGGGCGCAGGTTCAAGGATTACAGATGGGGTTTGCCTTGCGCAGACCTCTGGGGATGGGCGTCAAATGCTTTGTACACATGCCACCCTGGCAGTGCTGGAGCTTCAGATAAGGAGGCAACAGAAGCAAAAGGGGCCAACGGCAAAACACCCCCACAAAACAAAGCATCCCGGGAAAGGAGACCGGCAGGATGTAGAAGAGTCAAATCCCTTTTGTTTAAGTCTTTGCCCAACTGCATGAAATGGATCCGGCCAACAATGACCCAAACCACTTCTCCTCAATTGACATCCTTCCGTGGACTTGCTCCTGCCAGCCCCATGGACCTTGCCTGTCCTGGTTCCCCTCCCTCTTCCAGGATCAGCCTCCCCTCTAGCCCTTTGTACGGAGTACGTCTACACTGCAGTCAGAGGTGTGAACGCAGCTGGGAGAGACACAGGAGAGGTGGCTTTATTCTAGCTTGCTCATATAACAATGGCAGCAATGCAGCTCCCTGCCTTAATGAGCTTAGACTCGAATTCAGACAGCTACAGTCCACAGGGGAACGGATCCACAAGCGAGAGGCCAGAGCACTGGAGTCAGCAGGGAGATCGGCCCCAGGAGGGCTCAGGAGAGAAGCAAAGGAGGAGAAGGCACATGAACAAAGCATGAAGCTATCAGGAGAGCGGTAGAGGGAGGGCGAGGGAGACAGACAGAACCCGTGGGGCAACAGGAGACAGCGAGAGCAGTGACTGGGGCTGGCGAGGCCGCAGATCACTGCGATCACGTGCAGGAGGAGCGTATAAACCTGATGCAGAAGGGAATTCGTGGGCCACCCGTAGCAACAGGAAAGATCCGGGCTGCAGGGGAGGAGAGGCGTTCTGCACAATGACAGTGGAGTCACGTGCTTCCCGTCAGTTTGGACACTGCCCAGAATCACCTGGGTCTCTGGTTACAGGTTTGCAACAACAGCAGTTAGCGAAGAATAAAACTAGACCTAGTGAAGTCCCATCTCCATTGTGTGATTTGGTCCTGGTCCTCCTCTCTGCTGAGTCGCAGCAATAAAACCCTTTATTGGGGTTTCTGCTGAGAGCAGAATATGATTGTATAGTTTGTAGGCTAGCCATAGGCACTAGCCAGCTTCTAAGGCTAGACTGAACCCCTTGACAGGCAATCCAAAGGATGCCCTGTGCATTTCACAGAACACATACAGCAGGGAACCTTTTCCACCCCATGAGCAGCTGTTAAAACATACATGTATAAAGGCCCCTTGTTTGCAATTAATCAAGCTGAATAGCTCACTCAGTTAGCCTGGGATGTCAAGCACATTTTAAGAAACTCACAGATTTTCCGGTAATATCACTGATATCGGAGGCTTCCAAATCCACCCTGGAAGGTTTTTGTTTGTTCTTCCTCAACCTGCTGGATATACAGAGCCTTGACGAATGCACTAGTGACAAGAGAAGTGAACATTCTGCAGGACTAGCTTTTGGATCCATTTTCTCCCTACCCTGTGCACACAGCCCTTCTTTATATGGTGTGCAGCCACCGTGCTGTAGATCCATTGCCCCGTTCGCACGGTCAAAATTCCTTCTACTCCACTGCCCCCCGAATGGCTCTGAGAATTCAAAGTCATGTCATCTGTAAAGTCACCGTGGCAGCAGCATCCACGAGCTGCTTATTCGGTCCTGCTGAATATGACTATCCGTGCCCGGTGCTCTTAATGACAATGTGTGTGAATGTATTCAGGAAAGGTGGCCTTTTTCCTCAGCCACCGTAAGCAGCTGTTCACTTGGTGCCGCAGTGCTCCTGCTGCAGAGGGGAAAGAGCGTTACCCAGAGGCCTGGTGACTGAGACGGTTTTAACCAGAGTAAAACTCCCTGAATGACCCATTTGCAGGCTCAGGGACGACGTTTCCTGTTGGTTCTGGGACATCTGCTTGCTTGTGGGGACAGCCTTCGGCCGACTCCCTGATCAGAAGCATACTGAGCCGTGTTTCCATAGCCAAAATTCTCCTTCTCTTAGGGATTGCTCCTGGAGAAAAGGAACTTTTTAAAAAAGGGGGAGAGAGCTGGGTGCTTAGAGAGATCAGCCACAGAGCGGAGATACACGGGAAACACGCCACGAGCCAGAGAGCATAACAGCACCGTTAGGCAATCACCAACCACCTAACACTGTAACCCAGCTGGGCACAGACCACCAGGAAGCCAAAGAAGGAAGATGTCCTTAAAAAGAACAATGAGATGGGCCCAGCAGGGAAGCACCAAACCCACTAATACAACATCACAGCCTAATTTTCACTCTGCCACCCTCCTCCGGGCCTTCCTTTGGGTACAGGAACGATTAATAATCGAGCTGGAAAGAGCCAAAAAGCATCACCCCACCAGGAGCAGAAAGCGGACACGAGAGATAGCAGGGCGCGAGTTAGCGCCATGCAGGTTAATGGACTAAAGACTTGTTTCTTTCAGTCACTCACCTCACACCCAGTATGAAGTCCTGTTCAGAAGCCATCAGCACGCCTGACCCAGGAACTGATGAAGCACGTCTGGCCTTAAAGCAAAGAGCAGCCCCCATTGTTATCAGAGAGACTCTCTGGGTAGGCAGGAGCTAATTCAGAACATATGAATTCATGCTAAGACGACTGGAAAGGAAGAGCAGGAAGCAAGGATTTTACAGGGGAAGTGTATTGTTTGAATCAATATTCATTTAGCAAAATAATTCATACACGAGAATGAGCATCTAATATAGGAAGTGAGCCAGAATAATGAACAGAGACTTGAGTTAAGACTGTAGAAAACAGTGCTAGAGCAAATGGAGTACATGCAGCAAGTAGTGGTGTCGGGGGCCAATTGCTGGAATTATTAATATTAGAAATTATTAATATGGGAAACCACCAAACACCAATTCCATTCCTTTATTAAATCTAAAGGCCAAATGGTATGTGTACAATTGCCCTAAACATGCCGAAATAATAAGCAATTTACTACATCCAAACTCTAAAAAAACATTTATAAGCATTCAACAAAGATCCTGACAAAAAAGGCTAAACCCCATGGTGCTTAGATCCCTGATGGTCAGCTCCCACATGCTCAGGCCAGTATGAGCAATGAAATCTTCAAGAGTTTACTTTTATCCCCTTTAACAAACAGGTGATATCATTGCCTATTACCGCCTTCAGCTAAAACCAACGCTCAGACAGTTCGCCATTTTTTCCTGTCTCAATCCAGACAAGATTTACAATCTCCCTTCTCCCCAAGGCCTTTCCTCCCTGTCTCTTCCCCTCCTTCTGGCTGACCAACAGTTTTTCCTTTGCATCTGAGTTTACATAGGAGAAAACACTGGTATGTAGGATGGCAAGCGCCATATTAATTCATTTAAAGACAGATTCTTTGTCTTATTTAAAACCATCTGTAGTCACCCCAGTCAGTCAGGGGCCTTTTTAGAAACTTCCCCTTCTTTCATTGGTCATTCTGTGAATCAGACATCTTCCCTACTCCATTCCTTCTGGCCCTACAACTCAATGTTCAAGGCCTTCCTTCTGCTACCTAGCCAGGACCTCTCTCTACAACACGTATTTCCTTAGCCAAACCCTAATTCTTTAATTTCATATTTATCCTACAGCAACAATCTTATGGAATATAAAAAAACAGGAATTCAGTTACAAAGAGAGACTGAGTAACCTCCCTTCCAGAAGGACATCAGGTCTAGTCCACCTTCCAGGACAGGTGATGTTTAAAGAACACTCCCCAAGCACCGGAGATTGGACCACCTACATATATACGCCTTCTCCCCCAAAGGAAACTGTCCACTCCCTAGACGGGCAGAGAGTGATTTTTGTTTGGCATTTACTCATGCTCTCTGGCTATATTATTTAAAAAACCCACAAAACCAAGATACTAAGAGTCTTTTTAAAAGCATGGTGGCCATTCAAACAGAGATTGTGCAACTAAATAATGACAAATATTGCTGTTATGCTGAGGTTTCACAGATTTGTGTGCCTGTCTGTTCTTCACTGATGGGATTCTTTTGTTTTTATCTCCTCTGTAAACTTCCCTAGCTTTTTTTTCCTATTAAAAAGGGTAGGCATTGGCCCTGGTACTCCACTGCTCTGGGGATACACTTTTTAGCAGAAATCTTCCCGAGCCTTTGGGGAAAATAAAACAGCAATTACTTGGGTTTGTAGTCACGGCTTAATTTTAAAACCACAAGACTGTTAAACAAACAATTCTAGTGCTGCATGCAAACTCTTGGGCTTATGTGAAAAATACCAAGCTCATTGATAAAGGCTTCAGAGAGCTCATATATGGCCTCCTTGCCAGCATGTGGATTTTCTTCAAGGAATCCAAGCAGGTGGTGACTAGTATAGCAACAGACATGGGGCAGGGAAGGGCAGGCTCAATGGGGAAACTACATAAAAACATTTATGTCTTCACTGCAAAGTTAACGTGGAGGCTACCTCAACCCACGCCATGTCACCCACTCAAACTTCTGACCGAGGGTGATCTGACTTTCGACCCAGACTAGCCGGTTCGGCTGGAGGTACAAGCTACAGCTGGGGTGCCAGGAATCCACCCACTTTCAGGTGCTGACAGTACAGGAGACTCTTGCCTTTGTATCAAGGCGGGAAGGAACAGGAGAGACAATTTTAAGGGGGAGGGGCCTGGAGACAGAGGAAGAACAAATGTCCTTCGTCCACTCCAGGGACTACACCTGTGGTCAATGGGTGGTGTTGCCTAGAAAGGCCAAGAACGGCCAGTGCTTGGAATGGATGTCTCAAAGCTAGCCCTGTACAACCAGGAGCCCCCTCCTGCCAAGCAGGTCCATTGCCATTTTGATGGTCATATTCTGGGTCACAACTCGAGGACATTATTAAAAAGTGTGTGGTCGTTGGTCTAATGCCCCCACCTGCACGGTACATGCTGAGCAACTAAGTGTGGAATTAGAGGCTGCGTCAGAATGCCCACGTGCAAGGGACAGATTAACGGGTGCACATGCAACCTTGTTTCTGGCATTTTTACAAGCTTAAGACATTAAGACATTGCAAGATATTTACGTATCAGATGCGTTAAAGATTCATATGGCCCTTGATGATTCAATCACCATTCCAGAGCACATGCGTCCATGCTGATGCCGAGTTCTGCTCGATAATCCAAAGCAGTGTGGCCTGATGTGCATTTTCATCATCTGAGTCAGAGGCCGTCAGCGGAAGGCTGATTTTCTTTTTCAGGGGTTCAGGTTCCGTGTTTCCGCATTGGAGTGTTGCTCCTTTAAGACTCCTGAAAGCACCCTCCACACCTCGTCCCTCTCAGATTTTGGAAAACATTTCAGATTCTTAAACCTTGTGTCGAGTGCTGTAGCTATTTTTAGAAATCTCACATTGGTACCCTTTGTGTTTTGTCAAATCTGGAGTGAAAACGTTCCTAAAACGAACAACGTGCTGGGTCATCAGCTGAGACTGCTATAACATTAAATGTATGGCAGAATACGGGTAAAACAGAGAAGGGGACATACAATTCTCCCCCAAGGAGTTCAGTCATAAATTTAATTATCGTGTTATTTTTTTAACGAACATCATCAGCATGGAAGCACGTCCACTGGAATGGTGGCTGAAGCATGAAGGGGCATATGAATGTTTAGCATCTCTGGCACGTGAATACCTTGTAATGCCGGCTACAAAAGTACCATGCAAATGCCTGTTTTCACTTTCTGGTGACACTGAAAACAAGAAGAGGCAGTATTATCTCCCGTAAATGTAAACAACCTTGTTTGTCTGAGCGAGTGGCTGAACAAGAAGTAGGACTGAGTAAACTTGTCGGCTCTGAAGTTTTACACTGTTCTGTTTTTGAGTGCAGTCATGCAACTAAAAAAAAAAAAAAAATCTACATTTGTAAGTTACACTTTCATGATCAGGAGATTGCACTACAGTACTTGTATGAGGTGAATTGAAATATACTATTTCTTTTGTATATCATTTTTACAGTGCAAATATTTGTAATAAAAAATAATGGACACTGATTTCAGTTACAACACATTACAGTATATATGAAACTGTAGAAAAATATCCAAAATATTCAATACATTTCAATTGGTATTCTATTGTTTAACAGCATGATTAAAACTGCGATCAATCGTGATTCATTTTTTTGAGCTAATCGCGTGAGTTAACTGCTATTAATTGACAGCCCTACTATATATGGTACAAGGATGAATTCCCACTGCACACTGGTGGTGCTCTTAGCTCACTTTTAAAGAGATCATTTCCCACTTTCTTCCACTAAACTTTCTGCAGGGCGAAGCGTCATTTATTTTCCAGCACAGGTTGATTTATTCTCTCGGCAGAATTGTGCACTTGCACTCTGCAGCTAAAAATAGAGGGTTTGTTTTTTAAAAACCCACGCGCTCCTGTCAGCAGCAGACGAACTTCAGAGCAGACTGACCAATGCCCAGTGCAAAGAGCCTTTCAGAAACAACCATAACAACTGCTACCCAGCTCAACAACAGGCAACGCAAACACAGTTCATTATGAAGTCATTTCCTGGGCCAACTCATCCCTTAGAATTCTCACCCCTCTCCCCATTCATCAAAACACATCCAATTCTCTATTTCCCACTGCTCCCACACAGGCCTCTCCAGTGAAATAAAGACGGCGCTCCAGAACGGGTGGATTATATGCAGCTGTGGCAGAATTTGATTTTTATTTTTTTAAAATATAAACTTAGGTATCACTTGAAATGATCTATTTAAATTTTACTGTTTCACAAAATTATGGGGGAGACAGGCAATGGGGGTCAGACAATAACTATTTTATGGCAGTAAGCCTTCGACTTCAAAAAATTAAAGCTTTATAACCGTTAAAACACGAAGTGACAGTATCATGTGTCAAAATGCACAAAGTAAGTAGTCTTAAACCATAAGTTTGCGAGCAGTATTTTTCTTACTTTGCCTAGCTGTATGTTTCAATGATTACTGATGGAAATACTTTCTTCTCTCAGTGTATGGCAAAACTGACATTTACCAATAAAAATCTAATCCTTCCAAGCCCACTTATGTGCAGACACAGCTTCATTCTTGGGAGGCTCAGCTTGGCGATAATCACAACAGACTTCTGAAAATGGGACAGCGTAAAAGCTCCCAAGGAGTCAACACAGTTAAAGAGCAACATTTGAAAGTCAGAGCATAGTTGGGAGAACTGGAGAGAGAGTAGGGAACAATCTTGCATTGGCTAGTGGATCAATGAGGTCTTCTCCAGTGCTAATGTCTATGGAGTTTATTCATGAAGCCCAAAAGAGAGGTCTGAACAACTACGAGAATCAGGACAATACACCTTCCACAGACTGTAGATGTACTAGCGAAAGCAATGCACACCGCAAGGAACTCACCAGGAGACATGCTACCGCACAGCACACAAGAGATCGCTGCCATTGGGCTCTGCAACGAGAAACACAGACCCAGGGGTCATTCTCAGTGCAGGCCTAACTTCATAGGAAATAAAGGATGCGGACGTAAGACTAGATTGAACTACACAAGCGTCCCCAAAAGACCTCCTACAAATAAACCGCATGAACACAAACTGGCAGCTTTATAGGTACAATTGGACTCTATAAAATGCCTTTGTCACTGCAAACCTACAGCATCTGACCCTTTGCCAATATTCATATTTTCCAAACAGCCATTTTCAAAACCTTCCTACCTGCAGGGAGAAAAAGAGTAAAGAAGAGATAGGATAGCCTTCTAGCACCTGGCAAGCATCCTTGACAGGTGTTTGCAGCACTCAAAATCTAGGGAAAACAAGTAGGTCTGTTAGTCTTTATAGAGAGACATATATGCTGCATTAAAGCAATATTAATAACGCCCTGTCCAAGATAAAAGTCAATTCTCTTGTTAGGCTGCATAGATTAAGATTAAGATATTAGTGAATTTTCTTCTAGTCCATCTATCTCTGTATAAACGGGTTCTCTGGCAACAGATATTAAATCGCTTGTTATTGATGGATTAGAAGTAAGCAGATGTGTTCAGGAATATATTATTTTAAATAAAATCATACTCAGCTCCTCTGTAAATCCCGCTACAGTTCTCGCTCAGCAGCCTGGGCAGCTCTTCTGCTGAATTTTGTGCAAGAAAAAGGAACAATAAAACTTCTAAGAGTCTCAGCACTTATCACTCATGAAATATTTCTGTTTCCAGTATGACTTGCTCTGTTTAATAAGTTAATCAGCACCGCTGGGAAACGCTATGGGCAGTTTGGCCGAAACATCATCGGCCCTGATGAAGCCAATGCAGACACGAGCGTGTTTTTAAAACCACAGTGCTTTGAAGTTTGCAAGAGCTCTGCCCACCCCCATCCCAGCCCAGTACAGGACGTGGCACAGAAGGCACTAAGCCCTGGTCTACACTTTGGGGGTAGGAGGTCGACCTAAGATACGCAACTTCAGTGTGTATGTCTTTGCAGCACTGGGGCTTACATTTCGAGCTGGGGGGACATGCAATGGGCTGTGTTATGTAGGAGATCAGACTAGAACCCACCAGCCTGTATTACAGCACCAAGCTATCAGGGAACCCAAAGGCTCCGGTGGAGAGCATGGCTCCACGGACCAAGGCGCTAAAAACATGCACTGAGTTAAAAAGCAACAGTTTGCAAAAGGAGCAAATAGCGTTTCCCTACAATGTCCTTAGCTTATAAAGGAGTGAGGCTATTTCCAGGCTGAGGGGGATTTTTAATTAGAAGTATTAACACAGGTTGGACTGCCCCCTCTCCAAGCCCCCTCCCCACAGTCCCAGTTGGGGGTCAGGTAGAAGAGTTAAGGAAGAAGATTCTGCAAAGTTCGCTCTCATTCTTATCCTGACGAACAGCACTCTACAAGGCCCCGATTCTTAAACAGCGACACACATGCTTAACCTGTGAAATGTGGGCAACTCCAATGACTTGCTTAACTCTTTGCAGGATCGGGACTTAAAATATAGATGTCTGGATTTTTTTAAATCAATTTGTAGCTGGCTCCACTAGGCTCCCCCCCTGCACCTGAAAATCAGCAACAAATACACACACCCCTTTTTACTCCCCTCACCAGAGATGGAGAACATGAAACGGCTCACCTCAGCTTAACTGGCTCTAACTGCATTATTCACTCATTAAATTTTTTATTTCCTTTATACTAGAGAAGATGTGTTCCTAAAAGAGGCAACCTTGGAAACTGAGGTGCGGAGGGATGTTTGTGTTGATTTTTGTCAATACAAGCAATAAATAATTCAAAGATCTACATATTTATTTTTCTCATCAAGGCCACACTGTCGTGAGAGGCAGAATAAGGAGCTTTACAGCGTATTTATTCTGATCTAGTTTCTCAGTTACTGTACACACACAGTGTTTATCAATGCTACATAAAAGAAACAAAATAGGTCATAAATTAACGTGATGTAGTGAATCATTTACTAGCCCTGTAGGGGAAATAAAATCTTGCATCGTTTTTATGATTAATGTCCCCACTGCCAAAAAAACCCACAACAATCTTTCAGAATTTCCCAGAATTATTTTGCCACTTTTCATTCCATCACTAGGCAATGACAGTTCCTAGGACTGGAAACGAAGATGAGCTGGAGGTGCTAGTGGGGAAATTGGGGACTTTTTCTTTCAGTTAAGAGGGGGTTTCGTCTCAGATTAGACCACATAACCTGCTTCACAGTTCATGTGCCTTATGGCATCAATTTACTTTCCTCCTTGGAAGATCTTGTAAACATGCAGTTGACACCAGTTGTTGCTTCATCAGTTAAAATGACAGCGCCGTTGGTGCTGTACAAGGCACACAGGGACATCTCTAGTTCGCTCCATCAACGCCGACCTCTCAGGATGGGGATCTTTCCACAGCAGGATCTCAAAGTGCACTTGGCAAACATGACAAATTCAGCCTCAGTCCCTTGTGAGGGAAGATCGACATTATCCCCATCTCACAGATGGGGAAGACAGAGGCCCAGAGGCGTTAGGTGCCTGGCCCAAAATCACACATGAAGACCCAGGAACATAAAACAAGTCTCCCAGCTCACAGTCCCACCTGCAGGGTGCTCAGATCACAATAGCATAGCATGCTGGGCCTGGTTCTCTCCATAGGCCACAGTTCTCTGATGAAGAAGAGAGTGGCTGCAGCTGAGGCCTTATAGTTGGTGCTTATCTTAAAGCCCAAGCTCCTGGAGTCATGTGATGATGGGAGAATCTCCACTTTCAAACTTTTAGCCTCCATGGTTGTGGGGAAAAACCATGAAAACGTGACCCCCTAAAGACTCAAAAGCCAAAGAGTAAGTGACCAACCCAGAATCTACGAGGTTACTGAAATCTCATGGATTTTAAGCCAATCTCATGATTGGGAAGGCAGGCCGGGGGGTGGGCTGACAATTTTTGACCACCACCGAAGCTGGTGAGCCACATGTCCTGCAGACCATGCTTCAGCAACCCTCAGATATGGCCAAAGAGTTCAACATCCTCACGAGTGACCCAAAGCACGAATGCAGCCAGCAGAAACCCTAATGGTTCTACTCTCTGACTCTTGCAGCAGCGCTGGCCTGGGAACAGCTGCATTTGTTTTTAAATAACATGTCTAAATGCACGAGGCAAGACCCAGGACTAGTAGGGACTTATTGAATTGTTAGGGCTCCCTATCCTGAAGAGAGGAAGATTTTAAAAAGTATCCAAGTTCCCTATGCCCTTGGTGGAGTTTGACTAGAGCAGACGTTCAGGTGAAAGCACTGTTTGCCCAGGCAGACAGAGTCTGTTCATTAGGGCGCTTCCGTTTCCTCCACTCAACAGCAGCTCTGGACTGCAGCAGTAATTGACTGATGCCTTAAAGCTCTCAGAGCAGAGAACACTGGCAAAGGCCCCCATCACTCGGCTGTGCCGTGCCGCTGGCCCCCTTTTCCTTCTGTTCTCAGAGTACAGCAATTGGTGTGATCCAATCACCTGGGCTACAAGGATCTGGATTTGGTTTCTGCCACCCAGCTGGCTCTTGATGCAAACAGGAGCTATGGCTCCTGCTCCATGAACTTAGACAGCTGAGCGTTGCACTAAGGGCTAGCAGTCAATATAAACATCTGGCTAAGAAAAGGCACCCCCCAGGAGAACCCAGGGACTGCCTTCATAAATAAATGGCTCAGTGATCAGAGCAGGAGGCTGAGCAACAGGACGCCTGAGTTCCATCTAGTCCTCTATTCCTCTTGCAATTGTTTCTGAACCCGTGAACCAGGGCTGGAGGACGGGGGACGCTCCAGGTGTCATAATAAAACTGACCAGACCAGCTTTACTGATTCCCGTGGAGAGCACCCAAGAGGCTACACAGAGGTTCACCCTCTACCAACCAACCAAGAAGCTGTAGAAGGAAGGAAAGCATATGCCTAGAAAGTGCGTCTGAGGGGTATCAGGAACAAACGAACAAGTTATAATTACCTATTGCCAGCGGCATTCCTAGTCCATCTGGCATGGTGATGAATCCTAACAAGGAAGGGAACGTGAAGAACTCCCTGAACAGATCATTCAGTTAACCACAGAGATGTCAAAAGAAAACGCAGAAAAGCTGTTTTTAAGAGTGTGGTGGCTGGGTGCTTAGAAGAGCTAGCAACAACGTCTGATATCAGAAAAACCAGGGATCTGAAACCTGCATTCCTAGCCTCTCCGACCGACCACACCCCTAGAGATCTGATCACTCCTAGAGAGTCCTATTCTCTGATCACACCAGCCTCAGAGAGTTTTCATAACCTATTTCAAAGATGAATGGGATTGAAGGGATGTCCGAGAAGCAAACAAGGCCTAGGTTCCTATAAAAATAGCACAACACATTTATAATCCTGTTTCCTTTGTTGTGTCAGGAGGTCTGGGGGTTTGGACCATCTACGCCATGACAGATGTCAATGTACCTGAAACTAGTGCTACTTGGGCTGTTTTTGCATCTGGACTATTTACAGCACACACGTTGTTCTCGGAGTTTATCTGAAGTCTTGTTGAGCTCACACCAGAAAGAGCAGGAGATTGGCTGGGTTTGCCAAAAGAAAGGGGCCGTCAAGCAGCGGCCTACTGCAGAAAGCCTTAGGCTTTGAAGATCTGCCTAAGGCTTTCCACAGTAGGCCGGAGCTTTAGTTTGCTCTACAGCTCCAAAGCTGGCCCATTTCTTGGCTCAGCACTCAAACATGTGAGCAGCTTTCAGGCACTGGAGGCAATTAGCACAGATTCATTTTTCATGGGGTCATGCGCAGTCCCTGCTAGTCATTTTCCATCTGGCCTGCTGAAGTCAGAAAGTCAGAGCTCCAAAGCCAGCTACTTGGGAAGACAACAAAATCACCCAGCCTGGAAGTGATCTCCACTGAATCCAATGGAGTCACTGCCACTGACCATGGACTCCAGCTTTCAAACCCACCACGTGAGATGTACACATTCATCAGTGTGGGTGTAATCAACCAGCCCTACGATCACAACGGCGTCGAAACCAAGCTGCTGCCTGACTGCACCACCACAATCAGGAGTTAGGTATCTACATGGGTGCAATTGTGCCCACAGTTTTGGAGGTCAGGCTCACTCCCGGACTGAAAATCAGGGTTTGAATAGCTAGAAATGGTGGTCTCCAGCAATCAGAGCAACTTCTCTGAACACACTTCAGTTTGGAAAGCAACCCTCTTACACAGCACCTACGAAATCCCAAAGCACTTTAACAAATTGCTATATGGCAGCATATGAAGTATTATATAGCTATGCTTAACACTCCCACAAAATTACTGCACCTGCCACTGAAATGCAGAAGGCTCGAGTGAAATGCAGCAGCAGTCTATCAGCGCCTGTGCAACAGTTAAACACAGGAAGCGCGGAGCTCCATGCCAAGTGAATCAACAAGAGGGAGAATGTAGAGAAGCAGAAAATTAAAGATACTCAAACAGTTCCAAGCAGATATTCTCCTGTATCCTGCACAAGTTCCTGAAGAGAGTTCCATCAGAATGTTGTGAATGATACATTATGTAATATCTCGGCAGACCAAATGCATCATTGGGCTCCTGATCCATCTCTAAGGCATTTAGAAATATTTCAACTAAAGATCGTTGGAGTTTTAGCCAGATCAGTCATGAGACCCTATACGCCTAACTCCAACTGAGAGGCTGACGCAGCAGCTAGCAGAAAGCCACTCAGAGGTAAGAGGCTGTTGTCCATCTAGAATGAAATGCTTATTTGGAGCATGCTTTTCTAGGACAAAGCTTGTTTAAGCTTTCACCTAATCCAGGGGTCTCCAAACTACAGCCCGGGGGCCAGATCCGGCCCGCAGCTTCGATTTGTCTGCCCCCCAAGCTAAGCAGGCATGTGGAGAAGCTGCCGCTGCTCTGCCCCCTGCGAGCTGCTGCCGGCGGCCCCATGTGTGGAGGAGTGAGTCCCCCACAGCAGCCGCCGGAGGACCGGGGGGGCGGGCGGCGCAGCAGTGGCTGGAGGAGCAAGGGGGCAGTTGCATATAATTGTATATATTGAATTTTTTCACAGTTGCTTCGGCCCGCGAAGCCCCTTCAAAAATCTAATATGGCCTCGTCTCAAAGTTTGGAGACCCCTGACCTAATCACTGAACTACAGACACTGTTCTGCTGCTGACTAGAAAATCCACCACAAAGCACTTTAGACAGTTCACAAGACACACAGACGGCACAAAAGCGTTCATGTTCTCCATATCGTTTACACTTCATATTGATGTACACAACAGAGAAGCAAGCCCAAAATAAAACTCAGACAGGTCTCTGAATAAACCCAGAATGTTAGAAAGAGTACCTGTGTCTTGGGCTTAGCACAGAGGCTGAAATTCAATACCAGCACCTGATCATACAGAAAAGAAAAGGCCTGAAAATCTGAATTCTCATGAATGCTAATGCTGAGCACAGAGTGCTATCAAACGTCAAGATATATTTTAATTAAAGTGCTGCCTTTGATCTTTTAGAACTTCCCCCCCTTCCCGGTAAACCGCATCTCACATATGCTTATAGCACGATAGGAACAAATTCTTTATTAGGTTACAGGATTACTGAAAAGCTCCATAAAACTAGCTCCCTCTCTCTCCCCCTTCCTTTTGAAATAGCAACTGAAAAAGAAAAAAATATGTAATAGAGAAAAAAACGTCTCTCTCTCTAGCACACTGAAGAGCTAGCAGGTGATACCAGGCTACCAAATATCTTAGTCCAGGCCCCAGACAGGTTTTTGGAAACAAGAGGAATGTGCTAGAGGACTGCCTGGCATATGTAAAAGAGCTGGTGCAAAGTGCAATCTTGTTTTCTTGCCTAACTAGATTTCAGGCATGGAACAACATGTCTGCAAATCCATCCTCCTCGTGAAATGAGCTTTGCGAATTCTAACAGACTTGCAGCTGTGACTCTGGTGTTTTTGCCGTTGTGTGGATTTTATTCTGTCTATTTCTGGGCTCTGGCTACATTGGAAACAAAAATTCAAATGTGGCCCCTTTGCAGGTGGCAGAGGACAGCTTCCTCCCCAAATCGTGACATCTATCCACAGCTGACAGCATGCAGCGCCACAGGGATGATAATTGAATTCCAAATAATTCAGTGATTCCTAGAGCTGATTAAAGAACTTCTAGACACTCTCATGCATGGAGTGAGCTCAAGACAATGACCAGCTGACACCCCAGGATACTTATCCCAGTTCTATGCCTCCAAGCAGGAACGAGTGAGCTCAACTGAGCTTGCAGATACAAGTCTGCATGTGGCCACGTTCAGCTGTGCAGCTCACCATGATCCAGGGAGAGAGAAACCGAGTGATGGAGTTAATTTTAAAAAGAGGTCTGCGGGATGCCCAGGCTGCCTTCCACTGCGTGGTTAGAGCTGTCACTGTCCTGCGCTAGCTGCCAGGATCCGAGTGCGCCAAGAGGGGCAATGCAGTGACACTCAGAAGCCTCGCACACCCCTCCCATCCTGTAACAGAGAAGCAGTCCTCTCCTCTGCTTACCTGAGATATGAAAACCCCAAAACAGACACCCAAGTTTCCTTATCCCCTTGCTTTACAATCTCAATCCAGAATCTACAGCCACAGGCAGCCCAACGCAACTCAGCAGGACACTCTGCTCAGAAGAGGACCACAAACAGGAGCAAGAGCACATTGTACAGGACATTACTGGCCAGAGCGCAATAAGCCAGGGGTGGAGCTGGGGAAGAACCCGGCACCTCTGGGGAAGAACACGGCAGCTGTTGAATACAACGGGACAGGAAATAAAGAGCCACCTCTAAAGGCACGGACACTGAAGGGGATTAGGTACATAGAATTGGCCGTGCTTGGGAATCAGCTTCCCAATCATGGATTCTTCAATGGCTCCAAATAGTCTGAGGTCCTTATATCTCCCCGGACACAGCACACGCCAATGAGAGAGTGCCCCCAGCACGCCACGGGATCACAGATCTGTTACCCAGTCCCATGCGGGGAGATGGCATGAATCCGCTGAGGTCGCCCTTCCTGCCTGGAACTGACTCCGCAGTTTCCCCACCTGAATCAGCAGCAGGCCTGTCCCACCATATTTCATCACAATAGGCCACCTCCTGAAGGCACTGCAGCTGGATTGCCTCGCTTTGGGGAGAGTTCGTTATTATGGACCCAGGCCGATCACACCGAAAACCAAACCACATCTCTACGAGCTGCTGCAGAACCAGGCCGACAAGACACAGCTCTGGGGCCAAGAGGGACAAAGAGAAGCGTTCTTAAAACCAGGCTGTCCTGTCCCTGCCGGGCCCGCACCTCACACCCAGTGTAGCGGGTGCTCACAGCCTATTCTTGGGTGCTTATTTTTGGCATCTCTGAAAATCTCAGAGGCAATTAACAGCTATAATCCCGTCTATCAGGCATCCGAGAGCTGACATTCAGATGGAGACGCTCCAGCTGCTCACACATAAAAGGGAAGAGGGTGTTTGTTCTGACTTTGCGAGGCAGGGCAGAGGCCCGGCTGTTCATAGGAGGCAGGGGCAGCGTGAGTGCCACAGGAGATCGGTCCTCCTTTGGCAGGCTCCTCTCCTCCCCTCACAGGATTTAATGAACAGGCCTTTTCATTCACAAGACTCTTTTTTTAACACTTCCCTGCCTCACAGCAGGCTCAAGGGAGCGTCAAACGCGCTGTCTCCTGGGCTTCCCCTTGGGGAGAGTGATGGGCAACTCGCTCACTTCGTACATCCGTCCCTGCCGACCGGTCTGAGGCGTGGCGCTCCGGCTGCATCACGGACAGGGTCCACGAGGGGCCAAGGTGGCCGACCGTCCACAGCCCACAGACTGAGTGCCCCCAGCCATGCGCTTGGGTGGGGAAGCAGCCTTTAGACCCCTGAACGAAGGAAGCCTTGGCTCCTACGTACCCACACGGCTAATACTGTGGCGAAGTCGAACAAAGGAACAAAACCCAGCCCGTCTGCTTCCTTAGAGGGCTGAGGCACACACAAGACATTCCTCAGTGAGCAGCTAGCACCCAGCGTCCCATGCTCCAGTTCTGCTTTGTTCACAGCACCCCATGAACTGGGCTGGGTTCCTCTCTTTGAGGGGTCCGCCAAGCCCCACAGGTGCAGCAGATTGGGGAGACTGTGACCACGGCAACTCTAACTCCCTCTTGACTGGGGGGAGAGATTAATAAGACTGGGACTTTTCAGGTTGGAAAAGAGACAAATGGGGTGGGGGGGGGGTTATAAAAGAGGTTTATAAAATCCTGACTGGTATGGAGAAAGTAAATAATGACGTGTTATTTTGCTCCTTCTCATAAACACAAGCACTAGGGGTCACCAAATGAAATTAACGGGCAGCAGGTTTACAACAAACAAAAGGAAATATTTCTTCACACAACACACAGTCAACCTGTGGAACTCCTTGCCAGAGGATATTGTGAAGGCCAAGACTATAACAGCATTCAAAAAAGAGCTAGATAAGTTTGTGGAGAATTGGTCCATCAATGACTATTAGTCAAGATGGGCAAGGATGGTGTCCCTAGCCTCTGTTTGCCAGACGCTGGGAATGGGCAACAGGGGATGGATCATTTGATGATTACCAGTTCTCTTCATTCCCTCTGGGGCACCTGGAATTGGCCCTGTCGCAAGACAGAACACTGGGCTAGATGGACCTTTAGTCTGACCCAGTATGGCCGTTCTTATGTACCTTTAATTATCCCCCTTATCTTTAATTATCCAATTTTCAGCTGTATCTGCAAGCTTTTGTTTGCCTGGAGAGCTGGGGTGTCCTCAAGCTGCACAAAACCCAGGCTGGTTCAGGATCTGGTGAAGCTTTTCTTTTTAAAAATAAATAAATGAATGATGTATATTTATGCTGCCTCCCTTATAATTTATAGTCTAGTGGGTAGAACATTAGACTCAGGAAACCAGGGTTCCATTCCCAACTCTGCCACTGGTTTGCTGGGTGACCTTGGCCGAGTCTCTTCATCTCACTGACTCAGTTTCTCCAGTTGTAAAATGGAGATAAATGACATTGACCTCCTTTGTAAGGCACTTTGAGATCGACTGATGAAAAGCATCACGAGTTAAATATAGTTATTTATCTTAAAGTTCTAATTGCAGGGTTTGTTTTGATCTTGTCAATCGCTGCACTTTGTGCCCAAGCTGCCAATCCAGCCCCTCAGTGTGCCCTCCAAAATGTAGAATGCTAAAAACGTCCTGTACTGGCTTTTTACTTTCAAGAGATGTTGTCTTAGCAATCCCAAACCACTCAATCATTTTGAGAGGAATGTGGCAGATACCGTGTCAGCTTCAGCTCTGAATCACGAGAGCTTTTGCTGTCAAGACTGGGTTAAAAGTTATTCTTTAAAAGAAACGACGATGGGTTTGAGGCCCCGATCCTCGTGTATTGGTGCAACGCCCCAGTGACTGCGATGGGGTTCCACACGGATACGCACGAATGGAGCTGATTACAGGAACAGCTTTAATTTGTGACAACTCTGGGGATCCTTTTCGTAAGCGAGCCTAATCCTGGTGTTGATTCCCCTGGGAGCTGAGCACCGAACCCCTTTTCCTCCCCCCACCCTGAGAGGCAGGGCAGCACTGTTAGCCCTGCTTTACACATGGGGAACCAATGCACATAGAGACTAAATGAACTTCTCCAGCTCAGACAGGGAATCTGCAGCAGAGTAGAGAACTAAAGCCAGATCTCCCAACGCCCAGGCTACTGAACCCTACACATACAAGGAAACAGGAACAGCATGGGGAGCTGCAGTGCACACTTACCAACTACAGCACTGCTGAAAGGGTTAATTAGCACTGCCCAGGAGGTGCCGCATCTGGGCTGGGAGCCCTGGACACAAGTTCTTGCCCCTGCACTAACACACACACACCGCTGTATGGGGAAGTGCCCACTTGGCATTTACAAATAACTAAAACTGATTAATAACATTGCTAGCAAGTTAACCGCTCAAGCATCTCAGCTTTACGCTGGCTAAAGGCTTACTAGTGGTCAGGGAACATCAGTGAGGTTCCCGTAACAATGCCTGCGTGGTTAATATTCCTGAAAAGGGATTACTAAATCTGCAGCCAGGAGATCTCTTAGGTTATGTCTACACTGTGAAAAAATACCCATAGCTGGCCGGTATCAGCTGACCCAGGCTCGTGCAGTTTGGGCTGCAGGGCTCTAAAAATCGGGTGCCAGCCCGAGCCCGAACATCTACACAGCGATTTTATAGCTCCATAGTCTAACCCCTGTGAGCCTGAGTCAGCTGACATGAGCCAGTTGCGGTTGTTTTATCCCAGTGTAGACACACCCTTAACAGCTTGGCAATGACACACAACTTGTCACTCCAGGCCGTCCATCTGAGTCTTGTCGAAGTCGGCAGTGACTGAAAGTCATCACTTTCTCACGCCTGGTCAGTGGCCAGCACAAAGTGACTTGAATGGTGTCTGTCTAGTCCCCAGCCAACATTCACAGTGGAGCACTGGAGGAAGCCAAGGACTGAGAAGCCCTGGAGACTGAACTCACTGGGAGAGGTGGTTCTTCCTGGTCAGCATGAAGCAGGAACAGGGTGATTTAAAAAAAAAAAAAAATCAATGATTTTTTCAAAATAAAATAAATGAATAAAGTCAGACTTTTTAAAAAAATATTAAAGTAAGTACAGTAAAAGCTGTTTATCCAGCATGTCACCAACCAGAAAACTCTATAAACTGGCATTTCTGATCTTAATCGAAATCCCAGCTTATAGTCTGGTTAGCGCAGGGCCGGCAGGGGGCTGGAATGCGGGAGAGGATGCAGAGCGTGGGTTCTGGGAAGGGGCTCGGGGCAGCCAATGGGAGCTGTGACACCCAGCACCCCCTCCTGTGCCCCAAGCCCCCTCCCACACCCCAACCCCACACTCAAACTCCCTCCCTCTGAGCTAACTGGCATTTTTCCCTTACTGGCACTCCCCATTCCCCCAATAAGCCAAATAAAACAGCTTTTATTGTGCTCGGGTTTTCTCTTCTTTTTTTAAGAATAATCCTATTCGAAATAATGACAACTTCTGTTAAGGCCTAAACTTACTATACCTATTAAAATAATTTAAATTAATTTTTAAAATTATATTAAGCAATAGATGTTCACAGCCAAGTTTTAAAGACACAAACTATTGAGTTGGTAGAAGTCATTGGCTGAGCACTTGGAACCAAGTGCTAAAGCAGCTTTTGACAGCAATAGCCTCTTCCGCAAGTACAGAGAGATTATTTTCTTTGTTTCAGTTTATTCAACTAATTTGGTTCAATGACTAGTTCATTCAAAGTTAAGAAATCAATTGGGAGTTGAAAAAGTAGGAAAGCTTGTTTTCCTCTTCCAACCCATGAATGAAAACTAGATGGGAGAGGATGAGATCTACTAATTCTAAAATCTTGAAGAACATTGTTTCAAATCACAAGAAGTTCATTTCACTAACTACAGTTAACTGATTTATGAAACAAAGGAAGCATTATGTTGACCAATATATGCTGGCTAGCACATATATATTATACAGATAATATACATTGTCTGTGCCATATATAGTACATATTAAGCACAAATATTTAAGCATAAACATAGCAGTTTTATAGCCCAGATTGGACTCTGCCTTTATTATAATTCTGTTCACTTATGCTACGTATCCCATAACACCCCAAATTATGTGATGTAAGTTTTGGCTTAAGTACATAGGAGAACTGTCACTATTAGGACATATGATTATTTTATCATAGAAACAGAAAGGGAGTTACCCTCACAAGCCAATCTACCCTGATACACATTTAGGAGGTGTCTGCATGCCCCCCCTTAGTATGTGATATGTACACGTTCAGAACAAAGATAAGGGTACACCATGGTACCAGAAAAAACAGATACAAAGCTAATTGGTTAATTCAAGTTTCAGACGACATGTATAGTACCTTTTACTGGCAAACAAGTGGGGAATAGAGAAGACTTTAGGGGTGTAACTTTGGGAACACACCTTCTGCATAAGGTGCACATAACATTGCTGCATGAGAGAGTTTTTCGGAGACTGGTATTGTACAGAACCCTTTTCCTGTGCTATATCATCATTGGCTTGAGCAACAAACCTGACTGACATTGGTTATTTGGCCTCCTGAATATATTTCATAACGAACCAAAGCGTGGTCAAGCAATTGACTATACTATTTATCAACAGTTTTAAAAGCAAATCATGTTTTGATAAACGTTGATTTTTTTTTCTTCTGTATCCCACACATTTAAAGTTGTTTTATTTAACTGATAAAATTAAATTGCTCTTTTGTGCATTTTAATTAAATTTTAATTTAATCCAAGCAGAGCTTGGTAATAATGAAAAAATATCTAGTAAATAAAAAGTTCTCTATTTTCTAAGACATAAATGTGAAAAAATTTAGAATCGGAATAAGTATAAGTTAAATAATATAATAGCTTAAATACATGTTTATAGATATAGCGTATCCTTCTCATTAGCAAAAAGAAGCACCAAATCTAGTGTAAGGCTATATTTAATAGCAAATCAGCATGTTTTAATGGTGACCAACCAATGAGAAACCACCTTTCCTTGGAAAATAGCTAAAAAGTAGAAAGGCAAAACAAGATTAAAATCAATTACTTAAATCAAGGTGTTCTGCTTGTTGATTTAAATAGGTAATTTCCCACTTAGATTTACATCAATCCACCCTAGCATTAGAGAGCTTATACTACTCCAGCCTATTCTGCACCTGTTCTGTGCATATTAAAAGACTTCAGTCTCCAGAGCTCAAACTGTGGCATCTTCTACCTGTTCTATATATTTTTAGATCTGTAAAAGCTGCACTAAGTTAGGTTAAGCAACAGGTTTGAATCATATCAGATCCAATCACCTAGGTGCACACACCACATGTAGCATCCCAAAGCTAAACACGTGTGATTTTTTTCACGGCTGCTCTAAGCCAGTCTTCACCAGCCCTCCGGGGTGGGGGGATGCTCTACCATGTTCTTAAACGGCTCTGCCAAGTCCCCACAAAGTTTCCCTTTTGGAGCTAGCACCTGCCAAAGTACAACGAAGAAGAGGGTTGGAAGAGCATGTCGGAGCAGGATTTCTAAATGGGTGTAAACCAGGAGAGCAGCTAATTACCTCACCTCTGCATTCACCAAAGCCAGCTCCATTCCACAGATGGCAGACATGAGGATATACAGGATGGTGAGAGACAGTCCTTGAAAGAAACAGTGTAATTACAATTCAATAAAACTAACTGCTCATTCTGCCAAGCAGCCGGGTGAGTCCCCATTGCATCAGCTGCATCAGATCTCTGGCCAGGCAAGCCCGACTGGACAGCAGAGGTGAGTGGACGAGGCGGACAAGCCTTGGGGGAAAATTAAATGACAAAATCCTCCTTCCATTGTTTCTTTTCGAAGGGGGAAATGCAGCAGGGCATTGTCAAACAGTTTCGGCCCTGAGTGTAGATTCCTTGACAGATGGGGGGCAGAGAGGGGCTGTGAACCCCAATACAAGTTGAGATATTTTCAAGATTTAAAAATACTTCTGACCTGGTCTTGGATTTGAAGCCTTCCCCTGCATTGGTAGAAACCCAACCAAACAACATTGTTGCTAGGGAACCAGAGTGTGAAATGACCACACAATTAAGCAGGTCAGTGCTGGAGAGCGAGGTACAAGAGGTAGGCAAAGCAGGATGAGTGGTGAAAAAGAAGTCTTTAAGACTGCTTTTCTTTTTAATCAGCTCAGCTGTTGTTACTACCAGGGGCGAGGGTATTCTCTACAACCACTCACCTCCCTGACAGGGCTGCTGGGAAGAGAAGCTTGCAGGATTTATAAAGGGTTCGCACAATAAAATAAGTGGCCTGAGATATACTGTTGTGTTAAAAGGTTCTAATGGCTGCCATCAGGTGAGTCTTTGACCCAAAGACAGCCACCAGCCTCATTACTGAAGTCAATACCTGCACTGAGCACTCTTCCAAACAGACGCAGGTAAGTTCTTTTACGTAGCAGAGAACGCTACAAATGACGCAAGGAGTGGCCAAGGCACATGAGAGGTCAGGACTAAATTGTGTGGGCGGAAGGGTTTACCGGACTGCAAACTCAGAAGCTGGGTGATTGTTTCTGCTGCCTGGGTGTGTTAAGAGGCAGAAAAGCCAGGAGAAGCAGCTGTGCGCACGACCCTGAGAGGAAGCGATGAGAGAGGGCTTCCTGGGCACAGGACTCATCGGAGCAGCAGACGTGGGGATCTCTGAGAAAGGAAACTGTTTCCTGCTGTTTATTTCTACTCTGTTCAGGGAAACAGGACCGTGCGCGCACACAAACAAACAGCACCAAAGAACAGACCAGACTGGCATCTCTGATTTCCCATCTTCACAGACACAACCCTGAATACTGGCAAATCGCTTGGGCCAAAAGGGGCAACCGTAGTTTAGAAGAGAATGGGGAATTCTGAGTCAAGTTTCAGGATGCAGTGAAGACAACCTTACCCCCCACCTCTCTGACTCCCCCTTCACCATCCTTCAGCACTTCGGATGAGGCCAATTGTGAACGCTATAAAGCTAAATGTTTTAAGCCACTTGACCTCACTATTTTTCAGGAGAGGAGAGCACATCATCTGACTTAAGCTACACATTTGTGCTTCCTGGAACAAGGAAAAGTTATTTAAAGCATTCTCAAACCCTTTCCCTTTTAATTCATGCACAGTTATAAATACTGTATGGTAACGTAGTTTAAAAGGTTTTAGGTTGTAATTATTAAAGATATGCCGGAACCAAAATCCCAGAGCCAAGCACTCCCAATCTTGGCTGTTTGAAATCAGGATCCAAGCCTTCCTCAATGTGAGGATGTGTGATTTGGGGGTTTAGAGCCATTGAGTAGTTACATAGCTGGGTTTGAACGTGATCTGTGCAAATCCATGATTCATCCCGCTATGAAAACGGTACATTGCACACCCACATTGCAGCGTGACCTCTCACAGGCTAAATTCAGCTGCTTATCACAAGCTAAATTAAGCATATTAGGTGCTGATCTCAAGATGGGCTGCATATAATGAGTCCCCAATGCCCCACCAGGAGCTTTTCCAGTGGAGTTGTTTGTCCTCAACTTTCTGTGCCCATTTCTCTTTCCCATTCTGAGTTCGTCATAAAAGGACTTTATAAAACAGACACACTGAGCTAACTGGCAAATTAAACAGTCAGTCTTGCAGGTTTTACTGCCAAAAAACAGAGATCTCGGCAGAATCCCTGCTTCAGCTGGCAGCACAAGAGCACAGCATGATGAAGTGGGCAGAGCATAGGTTTGGGAGCCAGGATCTCCCAAGGAGCCTGGCTTGTTTAGCCTAACACCACGAAGGCGAAGGGGACCATCAGAGGAGTGAAGTTCTGGAACACCGTCCAAGGGGAGCAGTGGGGGCAAAATCCTACCTGGCTTCAAGCTGAGCGTGGTAAGTTCATGGAGGGGACGGTGTGATGGGACTTCCTGCAAGGACATGTGGCCCACCCGCGACTCCTCTTAGCAAATATCGCCAAGGGCTGGAGTCGGGACACTAGATGGGGAGGGCTTTGAGCTACTAGAGAATTCTTCCCCAGGGGTCTGGCTGGTGGGTCTCTCCCACAGGCTCAGGGTGGAACCGGTTGCCTGATTTGGGATGGAGAAGGAGTTTTCTCCCAGGTCTGACGGGCAGAGACCCTGAGGGGTTTTTCACCTTCCTCTGCAGCGTGGGGCACAGGTCACTTGCTGGTTTGCACTAGTGTAAATGGTGGATTCTCTGTAACAAAGTCTTTCAATGAAGAGTTGAGGATTTCAGTAACTCAGCCAGAGGTCAGGGTCTATTACAGGAGCGGGTGGGTGAGGGTCTGTGGCCTGCAATGGGCAGGTCAGACTGGACGATCACGACGCTTCCTTCTGGTTTTGAAGCCTATCAGTTTTGATAACCCTGACACTGACTCCCTGTACAACATTGGGCAAGTCACTCAAAATTTCTGTCTTGATTTCTCTGCACACAGTACGGGGATTAAAATGCTCCCCTCTCTTAGAGGGGGTCTATGACAATGAGCAATTCTATCAATAGTATAACTCAACCCATTACCGGTTTCCCACTCCCTTGCTTTTAAGAAAAGGGAAATCTACCTCAGGACTGACACAGAAAGAAATGCCTGAGAGTAGCCTGACTGAGGCTAGAGCTAACTCCCAGAGGAAGCACTGATCACTGGAGAAACAGTACCCCGAGAAGAAACAACATTCAGACAGTCATGCAGGGGGGTCTCAACTCCAAAGCTGCCAACACAGTTGTTCTTTTGGCAGATACTTTTAGGCAAGACACTCCTCTGAACTAAGGGAATATATCCCTGCAGCCTAGCAGCTTCACCCAGCACTCCCCGGCCTGTATCTCCCGGAGCTAGAAACACACCGGTGAACAGGACCGACACAGAACGGCCTCCTGACTCGGCTGTCCGATGGAAACTCATACCAGACACTAAGCGCTTCCAGCCTGCCTCCAAGGATCTCAGAGGGCTTGAAGATCAGCATCCTCATGGAGATATGCACACCCTAGACATTTCTTGGGATGGGGAACTGAGGCAGTCACAGGGCTAGAGGATCAGGCCCAGAGCCCAATTCTCATGAGCCCCATTGAAGTCAATCAGGCCCGTTTACTTCTGCAAATCAATTTCCTGGGCATCCATTGCCCAGCCCCATATTGCTCAGTAATTGCTCAGTCTGGCACCCAGTCCACTGTCTATCCCAAGTCCCTGCATGCAAAGCAAGGAAGAAAGAGGCGAGAACTAAACAGGCCTGGGAAGAAAAGAAAGACCCAAAGAGGGAGAACTCGTGATCTTTGCAAAGACCCTCATCCCCACTCAGACCGCGCCCAGCTCTGCACTCACAAACCTGAGCCACATTTTCAAGGGTTTTGCTAAATCAGTGCTTGGTTTGCAATCCCCTATTCCTCCTCCCTTCTCATCAAAGAACGTTGGCTTCTGCTCAAGAGGAAAAGGCAGCCCAGCCTTTTTGGCATCATCCTTCCCCCATTCTAGCCTTCACAGGGCAACCCCTTACCTCTCCTCTCCAGCAGCGAGTTTACACAGGCCTGCCTCCAGCAATCTGCTGCCCCAAATCCCCGAAAGGGCCTTCTAGGAAGCAGAATGCTGGCTACCTCGCTGAACCAGGGCAAAGACCCTTGAGTGCACGGGGGTAGGCCTGTTGCTAGGGCTCTCCAGGGTCAGAGAGCCCAAGAGGGCCCAATTCTCAGTCCCCTGCTCTAACCACGTTGCAACACAGCTATATTTCCACCATTTCACTCCACAAGCGATGCCAGCAAACCGCAAGTGGTGAGAGACGATGGCGGGGCGGGCGGGTACACAGAGCAAGATGAGGGATGAGCAGCAGGGTGCCAACCCTGCCCTCCTTCGGTTCCTAAGGGTGAGCGGAAACGCCCCGCGGCACCTCAGTCTCTCTGCTCGGGACCCCGCTGCTCTGGTGCGGTGCCAGATTTTGGTGCCATGGGGCACCAAAAGGAAAATGAAAATCGCCACTCATCTGAAACGTGCACTGCGTGATCTCTGGCTGGGAAACGATTTTCTTCAATCGGTTTTCAGAAATCATTGACTCATTTAAGTTACAAGTCTGAAAAGCCCACGCCAGAAGCAGAATGCTTTCAGACACCTTCAAATTGCTCTCTCTCTCTCTCTCTCACACACACACACACACACACACACACACACACGCTCCTTGCCAGGCACATCCTCAGCATGCAGAACTCCACTGACTTTAACGGAGCTATACGGATTTATGCCAGCTGAGAATCTGGCGCACTCGAAGGCCAAACCTGGTCAGGCATTATATCCTGTATTCCAATATTAAAAGATCCATCACAGCGGTAACAAAAGGCACCTCGTTAGAAAACTAATCTCCGAGCGCAGAGGCCGATAATTTAGAAGAGGTACTGAGCTGACCCAGACGCTTGCCCAGAGCAGTGTGGCCCAGGGGAACTCTGAAGACCCGGATTCTATGGCTGGGAGAGTCGCTTTTATCTTGCTCTGTTTCCCCTCCTAGCCTTTGTCTAGTTCTACTGCAAGCGGTTTCGGGCAGGCACCTTCTCTGACTGTGCCAAGCACAAGGGGGCAGCTCGCGCACTAAAATGAAGAGGGGGATCTAGCGAAGGTGAAGCCGTCTAACCCCAGCGATGGAGCCTGACTAGTCCGGCCTGCGAGCCCCTGTAACAATGCAGGAGCCGGCCAGGGCCACTGATCTGACAGCTGACATGAAGAGAAGTACAGGCGTGGCATACTGCAGGCCCAGCTCCTTCGAAGACCAAGGCGCGGGGCCAACCTCAGTCGGGCTCCGCTTTTCATTCTGCCGCTTTCCGGGCGCCCCTGGAGAGCTGAGCAGTGCGGATGCGGTGAAGGCATTGAGCTGTGTTCAGCCTGTGCGCGGCTGGCTCCCCCGGGGACTGAATACAGGCATTCAGTACAGTGGGGCTCGGACGGAGTGTGAGGCCACAGAACAGAACTCTGTGCCTGCCCCAAACCCTGCGGATCGGTCCCCGGGAAAGCCAGCTCCATGTGCTGCATGCCCCAGTCAGGTCCCCTTGCAGAGTCAGCTGGGGTTGGACAGCTCTGTCGGATCTAACAGCACCAGCAAAGCCATTCCCTCCCCTCCCACAAGCCCAATGGGTATGTCTACACTGCAGCCTAAGCCCAGGTTCAAACTCAGGCTCAAGCCGGACTCTCCCTTCTGTCTACACACAAATCTCGCTACCCCAATGTAGATGCAGCCCCACTGAACTCGTGCTCTGGGAGTTCGCAACAAATATCCCACAATCCCCTGGGCCGACTTCCGTTGTCCTGTGGACAGTCCAATTTTCCCACACAGCACCAGGAACAAAGGGCTGCGCACCAACGTTCTGGGAGAGCACTGGGTCTGGCTGGACTCAGGCCCCCACATAATGCAGTGTGGACGCTGGGGCCCCAGGTGGGACCCAAGGTTCAACAATTCCACACCTGGGGTTACAAAGGAGTGTAAACGCTCCCAGCGTCTGCTAAATTGAGTGTGACTAGCTCTGGGCACACCCGCCAGTGTAGACAGACATGACGACACCGGCAACGGGGGCTTCTGCAGCAGCTCCCTGCTCACCGCAGCAGGAAGTGCGCGAGGGCTAGCGGATAAGGCAGTGTTTTGCTTTTCGTAGAAATGCCGGTGCTAGAAGCAGGCAGGCCGCTGCTGCAGCCCTACCAGGACGTGTTCAGACTGTCCCCCTCTGGCCCCACGGCACAAATCGGAGACTTACTGTTGGCTGGGCCAGGGTCCCCTGCTGCATACCCCCGCAGCCTTGGGGAGACAGCCTAGCGGCACACTGCCACCTTGCTATGCCAGCCTCCTCCTTCCCCATCTCCCCGACAGCTGTCAGAGCAATGAGCTCTTCCTGGGACACACCGTGCGCTCCCCGCTGTGTGTGGGATGGCAGCGGACCCCGGCCCCTCCGCCCGGGGCCAGGTTTGGAGTGAATGGGGCTAATCAACAGCGGGAGGGCTCTGGTTCCAGTCCCTGAGCCGATCCCGCTGCCATGCTCCCTGTTCAGATCCAGGACAGTACTGAGTGAACGCTGTTCTCTGCTGCTGAGCTGACGCAGGGACCCAGGGGAACGGCCCGGCTGTTTCAGTCCAGTTTCTAGTGGACAGGTGCCCGCGTGACTTGAAAAGCAAACTGACCTCCACAGCTAGCATGCCTGGTTCCCCAGAGAGAGACAACAGCTCCCGATGCCAACAGGTGACGCCTGCAGGTCAGGGCTGAGGCATTCTGGGCAGTGCGGGGGATGCTGGTACAGGTGCTACCCGGGCTGTGCCTGCCGCATGCATCATCCGGCGCACAAACTGGGGAGGAAGTGGCCTAACTCCCCCCCCTGCCCAAAACAGCAACACTGGAGCCAACCCTCTAAACCTGGCAGCAGCGAGTGGAAGGGTGATACAGACCCTGAAGTTTCCACCGTCACTTCTGTGCCACACAGAGGTGAAGAGGCTTGCGAGATCTGGTGTTCTGAGCTCCTCCTGAGGACTGGCTCTAGGAGCCAATGTGCAGAGTATTATCTGCTGGGTCTGGGCAGAACAGCCAGGCAAAAGAAACCTGTAATCGGGGGCGGTGTTTAACTACCACGGCCCGTGCAAGCAGGATAGCTGGGGAAGTCACAATGCAGGAAGCAACTTCCAAAGCATGAGTACCTTAGGAGCTGGTTTTAGTTCAATCCCAAATAGTTCACTGGTAAATGTGTGGACCATCCCTGCACCCGCTCATGGCCTGGAGTGGATGTGCAGCACTGTGCCTCAGTTTCCCCATTTAAACCCACAACTGACTGTGCTCTCCCCTTGCATTGGGCCAATCACTATGCCTGCATTTGTCACCGTACAGGAGATGCTGGCTTCCTTACAAGCCTGGGGAATTATTGGCCTCACCAAATTAGTCTTTAGCCCTCAGTTCTGGGCTCCACTGGCTGTTCAAACGGCCACAAACTCACCAGAGGAAAGCAGAACATTCAGGTGGGGCTCTCTCCCCAGCTTGCCATCTGCAGTCTCCGGGCCTCGGGGAGCTCCAAGAAGCCTGTCCCTTCCTGAAGATTTCCCTGCACTTCCCCTCAAGGAAGCCACTTGCTGGCTTTTATAATCACTTGCTCCCTTCCCAGCTGGGACTGATAATCACCAGGGCTGGCTGGCCACAGGCCCCTGACCCTGAAAGGGGGAGAACAGCCCCAAGACTGATACATAATAATGATAAATCGCTGAATAACTGGAAATCTGTAACAACGGGCCGGAGCCCAGTGTTAAACCAGGGCACAAGCACAAGTGGAATTAGCTGAGGAGCAGCGCAGTCATTTCTCTTTCTTTAAAAAAATAAAAGAGAAACATTGAAAAAGAAAACCAGACCTGGCAGAGCTTCACTAACGACGCCGTTAGCTCTGTAACATGGTGCACATTAGACAAGCTTTCCACTTAGAGCAACTATTAAAGAGCCTGTTCCTGAGAGGGGAAGGGAGCTCGGCGGTTTCCATAGAGACATTGGCGTAAGCAATGCTGGAAAAGCAAAAGCCTCCATTTCCCAAACGTGCCACTTGGACATATGATCATCACGGCTTGACGGGGAGGAGGGGGCGGAAACTACAGGTGTGCACACATAGGGTGACCAGACAGCAAGTGTGAAAAATCGGGATGGGGGTGGGGGGTAATAGGAGCCTATATAAGAAAAAGATCCAAAATCAGGACTGTCCCTATGAAATCGGGACATCTGGTCACCCTACGAGATGCTCCGAGACAAAGATTTCACGAAGGTGCAAAGCTCGGGGTCTGCTGGGACCGGCTGTTGCCCACGTTACCCTGCTGCGAGTCTGGTGGGTGAACGCGAGCAGGAATCTTTTGCCTCCATTTAGGGGCTGGCAGGAAGGGGTGGCTCGGTTTTGTTTTTCAGTTTAGTGCCCTCCCAGCGAAGCCCTCGATTCCACAGTAGGGCTGGTCCTTACGGTCATTAGAGAAAGTCCTTTTCCCACCTGCCGGATGGCACCTGCTCAGATCTATTCAAACCCGTAACTTCCATTAGCACCGACACCAGTCGAAGGTGGAGCAGGGATTCTTTGCATGAGTCAGAGAGAGAATTAGACAAGTCTACAACTTGGTAAATAAATCAGCAGTGCCTGGAAGCCACTGAAAGCAGAGCCTGAAAGAGACATGGGCCAGCAATTCGGGGGCTCAAGGGCTAAAACACCCATGGAAAAAAATACAGGAATACTCAGCACCCATGAGCCACAGCTATAGGGCGGGGCACCGGGGCTGGCCGCCAATCAGCTGTTCGGCAACTGGCGGGAGGCAGTTGGGGGAGGGCAGAGACAAGCAAATGGCAGGTGGGTGGCGGGGAAGTCTCGGGGGGGTGGAGGAGAGTGGGAAGAAGCGGGATGAGGGCGGGGCCTCGGGAGAAGGTGAGGAGTGGGGGCGGGGCCTCAGAGCGTGGGTAGGGCCTGGGGGTGCAGCGGGGGTGGACCGCCCACTGGGAAAAATAAAAAAGTCAGCGCCTGTGTCCATGATAAACTTTCTAAAGGTTATTTCCATCTGTGTATCAAATGCGACACCTGTTGCTTTCCAATACTCCTCCTAACCCAGACATTCAACTTTCCCCATTCAGGAGATACGCAAGAGTTTTCTCCAGCTCCACATTCCAAAAGCTCCAATCTGGTCAGCAGCATTAACTTCCCACAACTCACTTCCGTACATTTCGAGAGGCAACCGTTCTCCCGGAGGCCAGGTCTGAGCAAGCCATCCCTCATCTTCGGATTGCTTTGGAGCAGCCTCCTTGGTTGGGTATAGATATGATCCCAGCTAATACAGTCACCTACTGCTTCTACCGCTTGTCTGTTAATCGTGCTGTTCACTTGCATTCTGTTTTTGTTAGTCGTTTCAATGCACATGCATTCTCTTTTCATTGCTCTCGGGACTAGCCCACATTGCTCTCCGTGACTGCTTCTATAGACTCCAGCATTTATCACTTTGCATCGGGGGCTGTAACAAACAGCACCATGTCAATGAGGTAGCAATTATTTAATACTCCCACTGAAGTTCCTTAAGCACTAAGTCACTCACCCAACTCCTGGGGAGACAAGGCACCTGAGACATCCTCCATTTCAATTCCTTATTCTGTTCACACTTTGCCAGCATTCCCCACCCCACCGCCAGCCTTGTATCTCTGCAGATTTTGCAAGATCACCATTTAAAGGCTAAGGAACACCAGGTTCCTGCCTCATTTAATGGTGTTTAGGGAGATTTCTACTCCATTGTAGGCCTCACCATTTGCCGTAGCTTTCAAGGGGTATTGCAATCCTTCCTGACAATGATTTGGTGCTTATCCTGGACTAAAGCTACTTCATGTCCCTGTTAGACAAGCAAAGCTGGGTGAATGATGCTCCTCCTTTGGAGATCCGTTGGAGAGGGTGAATACCAGCAGCTTTGCCTCTCTCCAAGCTGAAGATGCCTAGCAGTAAATAAGGGAATCTGGAGGATTACCACCTCGCTCTGTTCTCAGCTACTGAGCAGCTACAGTGTTGGGAACAGGGATGATAATCAGTAACTAGTCTTCAACTCCAGGTCACATCATAGGACCTGCTCCCACGCAGGTCAACGACAAAACCTCACTGTCCCCACTGGTACAAGATCAACCCCCTACACTTTAACAGAACCCCGTTCTGGAACCCGAGTGGATCCCCTACTTTAGGTCTTAGGCAGGATAAGATTGTTCCCTACAGCATAGAGTTAAATGGAGGGGTTGATGCACGTGTTTGGACGTGCTGTATGATCAGATTTCCAGTCCCTCCAGGTTTTCAGTAGGAGGGGCTGCTAATTTGCTCTGGATTGTCACTGGAATGGAATGAGAGAGGAAGAATGATCTTACTGTCTCGGCACTGGACTAGGACCCAGCAGAACTTGTTTAAGTCCCAGTTCTGCCACTGGCTTTCTATGTAACCTTGGGAAAGTCACTTAGTCTTTCTTGCCCAGATCCTCACCCAACTCCCAATCATTTCAGCGGCTGTTCAGCACTTGAATCCCTCTGAGGACCTGTGCCTCTGTTCTCCATCTGTAAAACAGAGAGAGTGCTACATCCCTCCTCCCCTCTTTGCCTGCCTTGGCTCTGTGCCGCAGGGAACGTCTTTCACTCTGTGTTTGTTCCATGTCTAGCACAATGTGGCTGTGATATCGGCGAGGCCTCTCCACACTAAACTAATACTGCAGCTACCAATTCGTAAGGAGAGCTGGATACACTGGATGGGAAAGGCTGGCTTTTTAATATCAAAGATGCAGAGCGATCGCTGCACTACCCTCATCCTTTTAGAAAGCAAATCGGTACCACGGAAACCAACAACAGTCTGCAGCATTTCTACAGCCTTCTACATCTGAGCCTGGGCAAACCCTGACACCCAGCACCGCTCTGGAGCGGATCTTACCTGCACTTTGCAGATGTGGAGAGGTTCGGATGTTTGCCATGGGACACAGAGACAGTTACTGGCAGTGCCATGGGGGCAGCTTGGCTGTTCCTGGCTCCCAGGCGATAGACCATGCCGCCCCCACTAATCCAGTATTATACAGAACCTGTCCACAAACCAAGGCATCCAGCTAATGCCTACTAAAATCCAAGCACTGAAGAAATAACAACGGACACCACAATACGAGCCGGAGTCCAAAAGAACCCGGCGACCCAGAGCCATCTGAGACAGAGCATCAGCACCAGGACCTGCAGCTTGAGTTAGCAGAAGATGCAATAACTGCAGGATAAGCCAACAGATGGCAATTAATGGACAGCCCTTCCCCTTCCCACCAGCATGGCAGCAGGAAAGTAAGATGCTGATGAGGGAACATTTCCCATCATCCAACGAATGGCCGGGCATTGTGCTCCCCATGCCGCTCACAATATGCAAGGAGGCGGGAAGGAAGCCGTCCCTACTGCCATGACGTGCTGGGACAGTATAGCCAGGACCCCTCATTGAAACCCATCACCAGGTGACAAGTAACACCAATACCGAGCGCTTGTCGTCAACAGATCTCAAAGCACTTCACCTTCTATGAACGTATGTTCCCCACAGCAGCCCTGTGTGGCAGGGCCATTGGACAGCTGTGGAACTGAGTCACAGGATGGCTGCCCAAGGTCCCACAGGATTTCTGTGATGGCACATAGATTTGAACCCAGGTCTCTCCAGTCCTAGGCTAGTATCCTCACCGCTAGGCCACAGTAAGGGATGCTGATGCACGATGACGTTCCCCTCCCCTTTCTTAGTGCTCAGACACCCACATGCCAGAGAAACCCACCCCCACGCTCTCCTCTCTGTAGTCACCTGCAACAGAAGTCCTGTTCCACCTCACTAGACCAGGAAGCCTGTGCTGCAATGCATCATGGGGAATGCAATCCTCTTCCAAACCACTCAGCAGCCTTCTGCTTTAAAGGGCTATTTCCCCCCCACCCCTCTAAAACACGACTTCCATCATTTTTAGACTCCTGGAGGCAAAGCTTCTGCAGGTAAACAAGCACTTGATCTTTAAACTCATTATTACCATAGAAACCAGTGGTACCGTGTGTAGCTAGCTCAGAAAGAGCATGATGCTACAGCTGAGCAAAAACGTGCAAGACACTGGCAGCCTATGGACAGAGTTTGAATGCACACGAGTGTGTATTTTAAAGGAAGAGAAAGGTTTTTCATAGGTACTCATTACTCCAACCCCAGACCAGAACTGCATACTGATTACACACGCTTCCATTTGCTCTGCAAACATTCAATATTATCTGTGTAGGAAACTACAATGGCCTGATGAATGGGACATTCACCAGGTGATTATCTTGATCTCTCAGGGCCTTCTCCTGACCTTTTGCAGATTCACACAGTAAAAGAGCAGAGTGATTTTTTGACTGTCACATGGTGTTTAACATCATCATGGAAAGTACAAGAGACCAGCTCCTCAGAGCCCTGCGCGGAACAGGTGGGCAACTTCCAACCTCATCTCGCTGGCGGGCTCACTTCCCCCCATGACACCTTCACAGACAATGACAAGCCAACTGCAGCACCTGCTGAAACACACTGTGTGCATCTGCTCTATGAGCAGCATTACACCAAGGACTCCAGTGCACACCGTCCAGGAAGCTTTGGAGACGGAGGCATCCTACGAATCACAGCCTGTGGGGGAGAGAGAGACAGTGGGAATGGGAAATCACCAGAAACACACAGGGGATCAACAAATAGAGGTTCCTCTGGTTAAACACACCCCAGGCTCTTTAAGACTGTTGCCTCCCTAGTTTGAGTGCTTTGCAGGTGACTTTAGTATGGAATTTCAAGGGGGCAGTGGGTATATTTTGCACTCTGATCCTAGAACATTTGGGGCCACGTTGCTTTGTCATCAAGTGAAGAGTTTCTGATCTATTCACCTAGGCACTAGCTGTCCCAAGGTCCAGATGCCCCATGCCAGGTGTGGCGAGCAGTTACAGGCAGTCTAGCTAGAGATGGGCAAATCCAGGCATTTTGTCTCTGTCGCAGAGCAATGTACATTGCAAATGCTGTGCTGCAAACACCAAGCGGCACAAGCCCCTGGGAAGAACTGCAAGTCAGATCACGCAGGTCTCCCTGGGGCAGAAATCCCACTAAGTTAAGGAACGTGGGACTGTCCCTTGCCCTCAGATTGTCAGGAAGGAGCTGTAGGCTGGTTCTCACCATTTGATCCCTCTTTTAGAAAACCAGACCAATGGGAAATAAGAGGCTGCAATTCGGTTGCTTTCGGTGGGGAAGTATGGCTAGTTTCTCACTTTATAGCGTGATCCAGCGGCACTGCCTTTGGTAAAGGAATACTTGGCGCATCCTCCGTAGGCAGCGCTTTGCTGGTTCCACGCTCCCCATCAGGTCTCTCTGCAGCATTGAGTTGCATTAAAGGGGGGAACTCTCCCATTAGGACGGACAAGGGAAAAGCTGCCTGCTGTGGGCAAGGTGGATAGCCACATAGGGCCAGCAAACAGCGGCCGTGCAGACGGGCCCAAGCAAGACTACGGGGTGCCAGACATAAGAACCGGACTCCAGCCAGGAGAGCGACAGGCGACTGCGTGCTATCTCCAGGAGACGGGGGGCCCGGAGTAAGCACTCGCAGCCCCAGACAGAGTCACCCCCCTGTAGGGGTAAGCTCGTAAAGGATGGGCTGGGAGCTGGAGTGTGTCGGGTGCAGAGGAATTGTGTTTCCTTGTGGCAGTCCCAGCAATGCAGCCTTTGTCATTCATCACTCAGCACTGGAAGGCAAGAGCCTTAAGGACTTAGTGTGACTACAGCATCCACCTCTGAGCAAGCGGCCAGGGGAGAGGCATCCCCCAGCTCTCCCTGGGACACCCTCAGCCGGCTGGGTCACAGGATTCAGAAGCTACAGTCCCCCTGGCAGCCCAACTGCTCCATCGTGCACGGCAGCCATATGCCCTGTGCGAATCCAGACGAAAGGAACTAGGGCAAAGTCACCAACTGAGCATGAGGCAGACCCAGCGGCTGGGAATTCCAGGGCCCTGCCTGCAGCATTAGGGAGCAAGCCCAGGAAGGAAGGGGCGAGTGCCCATCTGTCCCCCGGGAAAAGGCACATCACCGATTCCCCCACCCGGAGGACCTTTCCATTTGGACAGTCCCTCCTCTTTGCTGCTGTGGGTTTTCTGCTCATCCTTCAAGTTTCATAGGAGCAAAATGAGCCATTTTGGATCCCAGGGCACGAATCCCCCTTTACTGAGGCTCATGGATACAGGACCTCCAGGGCTATTCTCTAGGGGAGAGAAGAGGTGTTGAAATAAAGCTCAGAGCGGTTAAGTGATTTGCCAACGGTCATGCCGTGAGTAAGTCCCAGTGCCCGGCTATGAACACGGGCCCACCCAGCCTGTCCGGTGGGGTGAAGGTTACTCTGCAGGGCTGAGTAGGAATGACGCACTTCAGGCAAGAGAAAGAGTCATGAATTAAGCCAAGATACATGCAGACCCTTGCTTCAGAGCAGCGTCACCGTGCATCTGGTGCATTGTGGGTCTCCAGCAGCGATATCAGAGGGCCACACCAGAGCGAGTGCAGCACGAGACAAAGGCACGAGATCCTGCCCAACATAGAAGCCGTTACTAGTGTGTCTGCTGCTGGAGTCCCCTCAGAACATACTCATCCAGCTGGCACCTGTAACAATCTGCTCCTTGCCACGATCCTTTAACGGCCTGCAATCAGGCTGCAGGGTCACCCCACGGGAATCGAGAAAGCTGCAGAGGAAGGAATCGGCACAGAGGGCAACTCCAGACATAATTCAGGGATGCAAACACAGGCACCGCAAATGTAGCCGGGTGGCACCATGGCCAAGGCCTGTGGTGCCAAACTGTAGGAAGAGGCGGGGAAAAAAATTCCCAGTCCAGGGGTCCTGAAAACGCCTGCGGTAAGAGGAAGGAGAGTTGGTCCCATGGCGGATTCAGGTTTCCAGTTAGCAGCAGTACCGTATGGTGCACAGATCTACCCAGGGCCTATCCCCGGGGCCCCAGTGGGAGACAAGCAATGGGACTGGGCTCTATTCCTGTAGCTGAAACCACAAGGGCAGGAGCTATTTCAATGGCCGCTGTGAGATGCGTCACTCAGATGCAGTGCCCGGTACAGGGAATTTTCTGGGTCCTTTCTCCCCACCACGCCTAGCTCAACATGTTACTTATTTATGGCAAGTTTCTGCAGCACCCTCTCCTGGCATTAGGGAGCTTCAGGTGTCAACCAACCCTAAACTGAATATTACACTAGGAACCAGTTTCAACTGCTCCCTGGGGCACACTTTAGAGCCACTCCCGGGACGACTAGGAGGGATCTGGCAGAGTTTCCAGTGCAAAACTTTGGGTCTCAGAGAGCAAAACTCCCCTGCACTGGAGCCAGCAGCATGGCCTATCCTGCTATATGGAGTTCAGAAGTGCCCCCATCTCTCTCCTCCCTCTCCTCATTTTACACGCCAGCGCCACAAGACCCCAGCGCTGCCCTGCAGCTAACCCAGGTCTGGATGTGACCCCCTCTGGAGTCAGTCGGGACCACTCCAAGTGGCTTCCCGGGTGTGTGTGTATGGAGAGGGGTTTGATGCGACCCTTCAAGAGAGGCTGAGCTCCACTGCTTCTTCCACCCACTCCCAGCTCCAGGGAGGGACCAATAATTCAGCCTCCAGGCTAGCCACTGAGCCACAGAACAGACACTGAAGCTTGGCCCGAGGAAGTGCAATTATCCTCATTACCTGAGAGCAACAGGGCTCAGGCAGGATTAGTTATCTCAAGAGACTCATTTATTTAGATACCTGCTGACATCAGGTGGAGGGAAATTAACGAGCAGTAATGCAGTAAGACAGCAGCAAAAGTAGGAAGAGAAATCAGGAGTCCAGACTCCAAGTCCCCAGATCGAACCACTCCCCCATCCCCAAAGGAGCACAGAAACCAGTACCACATGTCCCCATTTCTCGTCTAAGCAGGCGACTTGGGCTGGTCCTTTGCAGGTTGATGCCACCATTGGTTTCCGCAGAGACGACATCCATAAGGGTGGGATTCACGTACTACGAAGACAAGACGTTGGAGTCTTGGGCCCAGTTCAATCCTGGAAAAGCTGACCTCGGTGCTTAACGCAAGCCCACCTCTCTCCCTGCAGGGATGAATTCGTCTGGGCAGCTTCATCTCCACATTGAATTTGCATTTCCTCTCAGTGATAAGGGATTTCTGACGAGGATGTGAAAGGGCCGGGGGACTCCATAAAGCATTCCCAGGGCGCTGGGAACATTTTAAAATAAATGAGTTCTTTTCCATTTGCCAACACAAACGCTCACGACAAAATAAATCTCAACGCACTTGAGAACAGGCAAGAGAACCCTCCCGAGGTAATGACGTCCGGAATGGCTGTCACGGCAACAGACCCAGGCTGATGGACGGCGCGCTCTTCCCGGGCCTGCTGCCGAGGCGCGTAAACATAAAGATGTGATAAATCAATATCCACAATTGCAATGGGGTCTGATAGACTCCTGTCCTGGAACAGAATTTCCTTAGATGCTGCACTTAGCAATAAAAAGTGTCTTTATTTCACAGCATAATCCCAGAGACTCCCCCTTGACTCGCTGCTAAAAGCCTGAGGGGGTTCATTATGGCTTCGGGGGCCAGAGTGTGTGTTTCTGGACACAGGCACAGAGTTCCACAGGGCCTGTGGCCACTTCCTGCATGAGGCTCGCACTACGCACCACGCACAACCGCCAGCCGGGGAGGGGAGTCGTGGGTTGGGGTCTTTCGTTAGGAAGCGGATAGAGAGAGCTATAGGCTCTCATTTCGGGTAGGAGAGGGGTGTTGTTTTGGGCCGAGGGAGGAAAGACCGTCACAAAGGCTGGTGCTGGCTAAACCTGGAGTTTCAATTCGAGCTGGCTGAAAACTGGAAAAATAATTAAAAAAATCTATGACTGGTTAGTCCTGTTTTTAAATTAATTTGCTTCAGTCCTATTCATGCCCAATTTTAATCACACTCATTTCACATGCAGAGGAGCTTAACTTGGTGTTTTAGGACAAATAAATGATTTAAATGGATTTGCACCGAACGTATCCCACTAAATAGTCCCATTGTTTAAACTCACTCTGGATCCGCATGTTTTATTTGCAGTAAAACGTTCTCCGTCCCTGAGCAGGTTCAGATGTCAGTTCCCGGCTCCCGACCCCTTGGGGTGTGTCTGCCTCAGTTCTGTGGGAGTCTCTTACCTGCAGGAGGGGGAAGGGGGGCACAACCTGATACTAAAGTCAGGGCCCCCCTGAGAGGTTTTGCCAGTCAAGCTATCTAGATTAAGGGTATGGGGTTTATGACACGGAGCTGCCATCAGAAGCCGGTGTGTACTCACCATTATACCAGCAAAGGGAGCTTTTACCGAGCTATTTCCCTGGGCAGCAGAAGGTTTGCTTGTCATGTCAGTGCCTTAAATAAAAGAGCTGGCACCCCCCCTGCACTGTCCAATTGCGCTGGGGCGACACTGTGTGCAGGCAAAGCGCCTTCTCCCCTTCCAGGACGCAGGACAGGCCAAAGGCAGTTCAGAGCCGCACTCCCCCTGAGCTGGAAAACTGAAGTCACACGGTGTCCAGTTCTATGTATGGACGACGCCAACGTCTGCCTGACCATCAGCTCTGCTGTGCACCCTGGCAATGCTGAGGATGGTTTACGTGACAGGTCCATGCACTGCAGGTACCCTAGGATTTACAACACACCCGTTTTACTCCACTCCTCGTGCTGTGCCGCACGCAGGGCAAGCATCGCTTAAACAGGGACAGAAGGCGAATGTTGTAGCTTGTGGAGGTCACAGTCGAACAGGGCAATCTGGAAAACGTAACCTAATCCCTGTTCAAGTTGGCTGGGAATGCTCCCAAACCAAACCCAGGTGGGTTTTGTTTGGACTCTACGGGAGTGAAATACAACAATGAAGGGAGGCAGTGTTGCCTAGTGGATAATGCTCTCAACTGAGCGTCAGGAGGCATGGGTACTATTCCTAGCTCTGCCACTGGCCTGCTGGGTGACTTTAGGCACGTCACTTCCCTGGCCCGTGCCTCAATTTGCCCATCTGTACAATGGGGACAGTGACACTGACCTCCGTCATAAAGCGCTTTGATATCTATGATGAAAAGCATCCCCTAAGAGCTAGGGACTGTAACTCTACCAGAATATGACCAGCCCATCACAATAGAGGCTAACATTTCCAAAAGCATTTCAGTAACTTAAGAACCTAACCCCCTTGGGAGATGGGTAAAATTGTCAAAAGCACCAAGACACACTCCTCTATGGCCTTCATCCCCAGGCCTCCACCCGTGGGGCCGATAATGTGACTAGTCTGACAGATGCCAGCTCACCCAGGGAGGGTAAGGCTCACAGTTCTAAGCAGTGGGGACTGATTCGGGCTGCCTCAAGGTTTGGAAGTCCAGCAGGAGCTTCTCTGTCTGCTCTCCAGAGAAGCTCAGCACGTGAGACTGGATACGAAGCCAGCAGGTGTGGTGAGTGCTCAGAACCTCTGAGAACATTAGACCCAAAGGTTAACGTTAGGTCTGAACTAGTGTCAATGGTGGAGTCTCTGTAACAAAGCCTTTAAACCATGCTTTGAGGACATCAGTAACTCAGTCAGAGGTCAGGAGTTGGTGGGTGAAGGGCTGTGCCCTGCAGTGTGCAGGAGGTCAGACTAGACAATCGTGATGTCCCCTTCTGACCTTAAAGTCTATGAGTCTCAGTCTTGGCACTTGAAGTCAGAGACCACTTCAGGCAATTCGGCTGTAAGTTGGTTGCTCCAAGGTGCAAAGAAAGCCAGTGGGAGAGCGGAATCTAGGAACTCTGACTCCAGATCCCTGCTCGACGTTCTCTCATGGCTAGGGACAGGAGCCAGGAGTCCTGACTCCTGCTTTAATTGCCATCAAATAAATAACAGAAAAGCGAGCTGCTGCTTTGTGTCTTTGACCAAGGAACCTGTTAGGGCAACTGCATTTTGTGGGCTTCCAATTATGGTCAGTATTACCGAACTAGGGGCCGTACAAAGGCAGAACAGCTGCCTCAGTGCTAAACATCAGCCGGTACTGTTTACAAACTGTACAAAACACACAACTCTTCAGACCCCCAAAGAATTTAAACTCTTATTATTCAAGCAGTGCAGCAACTTTCAAAGGATCAACAAGTTAAAATATCATTCATTTAAAAGAATAATCTTGGCTCAAATTCCAGCCCTCCCTTTCTGGGTTAGCACAACTGAAATGCAGGCGCTATAGAATATAGGCTCTCAAGAACATCACTGCAGACTGTTTTGTAGAAATTTCAAACTTTTTAAGCACATCACTCTTTGGGGCACTCCCTTGCAAGCAAGTTTAATTTGTTAAGAAAAGGAGCATCGATTGCACACTGGTAGATCAGAAAGGTTTGGAGAAGCAAGGAAGTGATTTAAAATACACAGTGGATCAATTGCTCACAGAGAAAGAAGAAACCCTCAGCAGCAACACAGTAATATTTCTAAGGCTTAAGGCACAATTTGCAGTTGCTGCCTGCATCCATATTTTAATATTCCCTTCTCTCCCGCTACTGATAATTCCCAGCTCAAATGTAACTGATCATCTGTGTTTCTTTAAGAAAAAATAAAACCCAATTGCCTTTGTTGGGTTATGTCCAAACACAGTCAAACCTGTAAGTTTGTAAGGTACAGTGGGCATCTTAAAAGGACAACGTCATGACTGCACCACATAATGTTTATAACTGTGCCTTAGGGAAGACAAACAGGGAGGAATCATGCAGCTACTTCTGGGGTGGAGGACTACAGCCAACTGCTGAGCTGTGGGATATTCAGGGATCTTTAGACGCTCTCTCTGATCTGTGGGGATGTGAGATTTAAGGCCGCATTTGAAAGACAGAGATGCAAGTAAATTGCAGGCATTAAACTGGTCTAACCTTGGAAGGATGAAGGGACGAGCTGACCCTGCAAAGATTAGAACTTGTGGATAAATCTCCATACGTTCCATTAGATTTCTCAGCCCAACCTACTGCATCACCCCAGTCAACAAGAGGTTGGGAAAAAGCAATCAGATGTTAGTTTGTAGCAGTTGAGACTAGTTTGGTAACAGAATCGTACACGTTAGATCCTTTAGATCCCACAGACCAGTCAGTACCGGGCTGTGACCGAAAGCATCATTTCACAGCTCTCATCTTGGTCCTCTGTCCCAAGACCAGCATTGTCTCCATCTGTACCAAACAATACCTTCAATGAGGAGTAAAATGTTCATGTTCAGTGGCCAAATCTCAAAGCGCCTCTTGGCTCCAGGCCAGCTCCCATTATAAATTCGATCCAAAAGCCTGAAAACGTCAGGTTAAGGAATTAAGCGGTTTCTGTCCCAGACACAAAAGAAGAGCGGAAACCTGCATTTTCCACACCTAAAAATAAACAGGCATCAAGTGAGAATTTAATGTGCCCCCAAGTTAGCAAATTCTCCGTGCCCCGTTTGAATGCCAGGCAGGCACGAGGCCCTTGAACTAGGGATTTGTAACAAAGAAAAATGGCATTTTTCTCTCACTACATTAAATTTCTCTCCATTTACTTGGTCTGCTCCTCCCGTACTGATCCCCCCTTTCCCCCGCAGAGTAAGTAGGCAGGTGGAACTGGAGCTCTCCGGTCAAAGGGGCCAATCCCTCAGCTTCCAAAGCAGAACGAGAGGTCCATCGATTTGGGGGATAGCCAGACTGGTGCAGCTACACCACTGCAACCCCCGAGGGTGAAGCGCTGCACAGATGTGGGTGGAAACCCCATCGGATGGCAGTGCTGGGGGTTAACAGGACAGGGTGACATCTGGACAGCTCCAGCGGTACAAACACCCCCAGTACAGACAGGCCCACAAAGAATTCCATTAGCTTACTGTGTCTTGCCAAAGTGACTAAGCATACCACTAGAATTTCAAACAACGAATATTTTACCTTGAGGACATGAACGACTCAGACAGAGGGCTCCAGCTGTTGGCTACAGTCAACAGTCCGACAACAGAGCGGGTTGAAGAAGCTGAATGCAGCGTCTCAGGAAGAAAAGAAATTGGCCAGGAAGAACCAACATTGCCCTGGAAGAGGGCTCAGCCCTGCTACGCTGATCCCTCCCAGATAGGGTCTGAGATATAGTATGAAAGGAGGGAGAGCCACAGCAGAGAGAAGTAGAGAGTCAGAGGAGACCATCAGATACTTTGAGGTACATCTCCCCAGCAGTGGGAGGTTGGTTCCCAGCTGGCGCCAGCCTGCTAAACAGCATGCTAAGAATAACTCAAACCAGCCAACTGAGTCCACAGCAGGGGGGTCGGGCAGGTATTTGAGCACACTTGCTCACGCAGAGGTGCACATGAAGGTCTACATGGGCTGGGAGTCACAGCGCCCCCGCTGCTGTGCGCCGTACCCCTACTCTGATCTCCTGCCCAACGCAGACCGTTACGTTTCATGCGGTTACACCTGTCCTGTGCCCAATCGTGTGTGTTTAACTTCCAGGGAGGCATCCTGTCTGGATGTGAAGGCGTCAAGAGATGGACAATCCACCACATGCCTTGGCTGTTTGTGCAGATGGTTAATCACCCTCACTGTTAACAATTTGTGCCTTTTTGCTAATAGGAATTTATCTGGCTTCTGCTTTCAGCTGCTGTTCTGCCTTTCTCTGCGAGATGGAGGGAGAAAGCCCAACGCAAAACATGGCACTGAAGGAGGCCAGGTGGCACGGTGCAGGCTGGCCCATGCTACATCCTTGCACTCATCGAAGAGATGCCAGACATCGGCTACTCTGGAGGCAGGTGAGGCTCTGAGCAGCTGGCGTTCTGGGGAAGAAGAGGGTCGCCCTCAGGCCCGTGACGGATGCTCTAGCTACCACTGTACATTACTGGTGAAAGAGAGTGTGACACAGAGGCCCATTGGTGCCAGTGAGGGTTCTTTAGAAGCAACTGCCTGACAAACTCACTGCGCCTAATACACCACTCTGATGGCATTTATTCATGAAGGGTAGCATGTGAAATCTCTACTGAGAGCTTGTAACTTCTCAACAGAAGTGTGTGTACGGGTACTAGTTCAGGAATGAAGTACTCTACTGGAATCCATGCCCTCATCATCTTGGAGTAAAAAATCAGTCATCACTAGCAGGCAACCACGTGTGTCTGTGATGGCCCATTTGAGTGGGAGGGAGTTGTCTCCCCTCCCTGCTCAGCCCCTAATGTGACGACAAGTTTTATTGCCTGCCCCTGCCCCATCCCGTACTAGTCAATGGAAAACCACCAAAAGATAATTGCAAACGATTGAAACACGTTAGAGGTAAGAAGGAACCTTAAACCAGACAGGAGATGAGACAATGAAAGATTGTTTCAGTCTGTCACAGGGTGGAGAGATGTTCTGCATCCATTCACTGGGGGCACATCTTGTGGAGCAGGGGTATTGTCAAGAAAGGTTGGACCCTGGTTTCTGTGAACCCAGCCAGCCCTACAACAGACTGCCCTTGGGTGGGGCAATCCACTGTGTTAGAGGGGAAGGTCATGATTAATATTTGTGTAGGTCCTAGTCCACATTTTAGGATTTTGTTTTCAATTTTGACCCTTTCTTTCCACCCCTCTCCCTTGTTTCTAGCGGGCTCTCTAGTCTCTCTCTTAAATAAGCCTTTTGCTTTATTATAAGCATGCAGAAGTACTGTGCGTTAGGAAAAATGGTGTTTTAAGGTAAGACCGGTAAAACTAGGGCACGCTGCTCCTGTGGGATTCCTGTGAGTAGCAGGTGCCAGGGGCTGGAGGTCCCAGAGGAACCATTCAAAGGACTCAGGGATTGGGTATCTCTATTATTAACCTGCAATGCAAAAACAGGGCAGGCGTAGCCCAGAGGTTGAGTGGCTGGTGGTGAGAGGGAGCTGACACCTAGTTACCATCGGCCAGTCTGTGTCTTGCTGGAGGCAGGGCGGGTTACAAGGCGACTCTCAGATCTGCCTCCCTCAAGCACCGTCACAGGACCTGACCTACCAGTACTGAATCCATGGACCCAAAGCTCCAGAGAAATGCTCACAGTTCCTCAACAGCAGCAACCTTCCCACCAGACTCCAGCAGAAGAGATCGTGGGGTGGCACATCACGCCAAGGAGTGTGGGTTCAGCCAATCAGCTCAGCGGCTGCATCCTCCATGATATTTATACCACACATCCAAATCGGAGCAGGAACCAACACGACGGCGCATCGACCCTGCTGGTGAGCAAGAATTAAGACCCTATGTAAAGAGTTTTCATTTGCAAGTCTCTGGCAGTTATGACACACTAGGGAAGAATAAATAAAAGTTTAAAGCCCCACAAGACTGAATAGAAAAGAGAGTTATTACATAGAAGCCACATGGAATCACCATTGAAATGGAGACGTGGAATATGTTTCGGAGATTAATGTTTCTCCAGTTAGTATACAGGAATGAATGCTTCCCTCTCAGACAGTCTGTACAAGTTCACTGATTGCAGAAGAGCTGCATCCAGGTATAAAGTCAGTGCAGGATTCAGTCCATGAGCTCTGAGCAAGAGAGGAACTCAGGAAGAGCTAGACAAAGTGTATGACTATTAGCTAGGGAAGGGAAGGGAAGTCTTAGGGAAGGGTTAGGGAAAGGAAGGCTTTCCAGCAAGCCAGATCTCAGACTTCAGAATGTAAAAATGTTCTTTAATAGAAGGAAGCCCCCAAATCTCTAGTCACCCCATAGTGCATCATCCCACAATTTTTAGAAGCATTATTGGAAATGGGCTTTTATCAGACCATGGGAAATAAATATATGGCAAGTCTTATGTTCCTAGACAACTGAACATGCGCGCACACACAGAATCATCTAGTAACAACTGTAGAACCAATATACAGATGAAATACTGGAGTGTGTGCTACAGGGAGAAATCCTGCCCTGGTTGTGGGTTGGATCATCTGCTCCAGTGAATCACAAGGGATGTAATTTCTGTTCTCTGTCCGGCACAAGGAACTGGCTAACCTCAAGGACTAGACTTTCCAGGGTCTGTCTATAGCGTTTGCCCCGGGGTGGGAGACAAAGGCACTATGGGCCCCATTCTGCAGCGTGCTGAGCAGCCTCCCCTCCCCCAGCTAGCGAAGGAGGCCACTCAGCACCTCGTGGGCTCACTCATTACGAGTGGCCATGGCCCACACACAGAATGGTGCCACAGCGGGTCAGTAAAGAAGTTACGGCTTTCTGCACCCTTGTGCGCTGGCATTCATGAGTTGCAAAGTGGAAGAGAGGATCAGACTAGTGCTCACGAGAGAAAGCACTAACAGCAATTAAGAAAATAATCAGCACCAGCAAATTAACTCTGCTATTCTCAATAGGCAGCGCGCACACACACACACCACATTTTCTCCTTTATATTTTCCTGTTTAGTTTTCATCACACTGTTTAAAAAGTCAGTGTAAGGATGGGGACCAATCTTAGTGCTTTAATGAGCACATCAGTCAACAGCTAGATAGCTCCATGTACAATATTATCTGTAAATCCCACCGAAATAATCTAATTTGGTTTCCTAAATATTCCCATCCCTTTCATTTTCGACTGGGGTTTGCTAGCAGCTTCTGAGTAATTTTTAAAAAATGCTTATGTACCATCTCTGAAATTCCTCCTGGGCCCAAGACAATCAGTGACTGAGGCCTTCCAGCCTGTGGCAAAGTTAATTAAACCTTTTATTCAAGATCGCTGAGGACAAGGCCATTTCAGAGGGACATTTCTCAAGACTGCCACATTCAGACACAGAATATGCTGTCATGTCTAAAACCATCTGGCCTAGAAATTAGAGCCCCGTGATTTAGCACTTCATAAGCACCTTAGGGTAACATCCTGGCCTCGTTAAAGTTATTAAAAGTTCTGCAGATGACTGCAGTGCAGCCAAGATTTCAAGCCCAGGATGGAAGAGTGAATGTGGTCTGTACATTATCTTTGAGATACACAAACGGGGGGCATATGTGGGTAGGGTCCTACCAAATTCACAGCCACTAAAAACGCATCCCGGACTGTGAAATCTGGTCTCCCCCCGTGAAATCTGGACCTGTGTGTTGTCTTACCCTATACCTGAGGTCTCCAAACTTTATGAGACGAGGGCCATATTAGATTTTTGAAGAGGCTTCATGGGCCGAAGTGACTGAAAAAATTCAATATATGCAAATATATGCAAAATTGCCCCCCCACCCCCCGATCCGCCAGCCGCTGCCGCGAGGGCACCCCTCCGCACATGGGGCTGCCAGGAGCGGCGGTTTCTCCACATGCCTGCTCAGCTAGAGGGCCGGACAATTGAAGCCGCGGGCTGGATCCAGGCTGTAGTTTGGAGACCCCTGCCCTATACTATACAGATGTCACGGGGGAGACCAGTGTTCCTCAAATCAGGAGTCGTGACCCAAAAGGGACTTGCAGGGGGTCACAAGGTTATTTCAGGGGGGACGCAATAATGCTACTCTTACTTCTGCACTGATTTCAGAGCAGAGTGGCCAGAGAGCAGTGGCTATTGGCCAGGCGCCCAGCCCTGAAGGTGGCACCTCACCAGCAGTAGCACAGAAGTAAGGGTAGCGGTACCACAACCCGCCTTACAATAACCTTACAACATCCCCCCGCAAACTCCTCTTTGGGTCAGGACCCCGACAATTACAACACCGAGAAATGTCAGGTTTCAACAGCTGAAGTCCTGAGATTTACAATTTTTAAAATCCTAAGGCTGTGAAATTGACCAGAACAGAGTTTGACTTGGATAGAGCCCTATAGATGGGCTCCCAATGGGCTCCATGCACCCCATTCACTGGGTTCCAAGGACAGAAGGCCTGGGGGAGCCTGCTTCAAGTCGACCAAGTCGGTTATTATCCCGGGAGGTTCCTACTTCAACGGAAAGGCTGGGAGTCGAGGAGTGGCTAGTCTTTGAGCCAGCCCAGAACCATCTTCATCAGGCATCACTTCCTGACGTGGCCAGACTTGGGTCTTCGGCAGTCTTTGCCAGCTGCGCACAGGCCTTTAATCTTTGCCATTCTTAGTAAAATTAAAGCCTAGTTCATCTTTAAAATAAACAGAAGCTAGTGGAATGTGAATCCAGATAATCCCCTGGCAATACCAAGTACCTGTTGTCACGGGGGGTGGGAGAGTCCCGTTCCCACACCCCCCACTTCCTGGGATTCACAGTGATTCTTAGCCAGCCAGTAGATCAGAAGGTTTATTTGAGATGCCAGGCACACAATCCCACTTAGAGCTGTCCGTACAAACAGGCCCCCTTGGCCCGGCCCTTCTGGGGGGCAGGGAGATGAGACCCCGAATCCGGGCTCCCTCCTCTTCCCCAGCCAGCGTCTAACCCCTTTTCAAAAAACTCCAACATCTCCCTCCCCTTTGTTCCCTTGCCAGCCCCAAGGTGTCAACTCCCCTCCCCCTCCATCTCAGGTTACACCTCCAGGCTTCCAGGTCAGAGGAGCTCAGCCTCAGGAGTCATGTCCACCCTTCCCCCTACTTGTCACACCTGTACACTTGAGTTTTGGCAGGATGAGAGGGGTTCCTCTTCCTTTTTCTCCCCTGTTTGATTTGCTCAGTTTGCAAAGTAATGCATTCAACAAACGCACAACAAAAAACCCTGTGGTTTTATGCTCTTAGTAGAGCCCGAGGATCAGCAGGCCGAGGTGACAGCTACATGCCGTTCGCTTCCCCCAGGAGATGAACTCTGAAAAAAACATTCAGCTTCCCCCAAGGGTAGTTTCGGGAACGGTAGACCACGATCACCATACACTGGCTGGGAGCATTCTCACAAGTGCACATGAAACCAAAACTGTCCCAATATCTAGCCACCTTGTATCTAATCTACCCTGGGTTTGGTTTCTTAGTTATGCAGCGATTTCTCCACATTTTGTGACTTGCTTATTCCAAGTGTGCATTGGCGTGACCGTATCTATCCCATTCAATCAGACAGGAGAGAACACAGTTTGGTTTCCTATAGCACTCAGTGTATGAATAATTCAAAGTGCCACACAGACTGGTGAGTTGCAGACTGCGTGTGATTTTATGCAGGAGGGTATGCCGAATGCTCCCTCGTTGAGGCCCCCAGTTGCCCGAGTGCTTTCTACGACTGGACAGTCCAGTGGACTCAGGAATGGGATATGGAGATTTTTTCATTTCCTGGACAGCGATTTAGATCTTGGTCGGCCTGGGAGCGGCCAAAATTAAGTCTCCATGAGAAGATGACTCCTGGGAAGCGTGGGGTTACTTTCAGACCCGTTCCTCTCAGAACAGGCAAGAGTCTAGTATCTCAGCTGGAAACGTTTCAGCAAGGAGGCCAAGGACTGAACTGGCCACGGAGATTCAATCCTTGAGGGGAGCCCTCTTGGACGGGGCGAGGCTCACTGGCAGGGGCAGCGTGACTCTGCCCGTGGGTCCATGGCCTGTGGGGGAAGAGAAGGCACCGGCCCCAGGGCTGCCAGGCCGGACTCACTCTCGCCAGCCAGCAAGAACAACTTGTGCATTTTATTACTTCGGGGAGGTGAATTCAAGTCCTCCTTTGCCCGAGTCAGGAAGCGAGTCGGTTGCTCGCTAGGACTCTGGGCGGGATTGCAGGCAGCACGCACCCACTGGCAAGTTATCAGCCTGCTGCAGAATGAGGACACCTCCCAAAGCTTTGGTAGTCTCCAAATGCGAGTGCCAAAGGGACACAAATAAAATCCTAGCAGATGAGAACAAGGGAGGGAGCAGCCCTCCGCGCTCAGCATCACTTGGCAACTGAGCCCCGGCACGCAAATGTAGGGCTTTGGTATTCATGTGAGGGGGAACTGGGTCCCGGCAGCTACAAATAAAGCAGGAGCTCGGCCTTCCAGAGGGAGAATGGCTCCCGGCCACCCCTTGAGAGCCCACCCTAGGGAGCTGGAAAAGGGAAGCAAGGGCAGGTAAAGATGCTGTGGTCTGAACAGTCAGAACTTCAGGAAATATCCCCCTATGTTCCCACTGCCACCCGCGCTCATTCCAAGGGAAAAGTTTAAACCGATCCAGGCACTTCCCATTGTCAGGCTGCTAGTGCATTGCTCTCCTCTGGACAAAGGGAACAGGCGAGGCAGTTATACATCCTAGGCCTCCCTAGGGCAGCAGAGCACCCCACAGGCTGCAGTGCCCGGGTTGCAGACCCAGCAGCCAACTCCATTGGTTCTTAAGCAACCTACACAAATCAGGTCAACCTGGTGTGCTCGCAAAGGTGGACAAATTGGAAAAACCCTTCCCAAAACACGTTAGATATTTTAACTGGGGAGCAGGCTTCTGCTCCCTGTGATCCCTGCCCCTATCCAACCTCCTCCCACTTCTGGACCCCTGACTGCCCCCCTCAGAATCCCCAACCCATCCAACCCCCTGCTCCTTGTCCCCTGACCGCCCCTTCTTGAGACCTACCTACCCAACCCTCCCCACCCCCTAGACACCCTCCTGCCCCCAACAGACCCCCGGGACGCCCACGCCCCATCCAACCCCACCTGCTCCTAGACTGCCCCCCAGGACTCCCTACCCATTATGCAACCCCTGGTTCTGGCCCCCTTACCACGCCACTCAGCAGCATGTCTGGCAGCCACGTGGAGCCATACACGTTGCCCCACCCCCCAGAGCACTGCCCATGTAGCACACCGAGGCTCCAGGGGACGGGGGGGAAGGTGGTGGCGGGGCTGGCAGCAGCCTCCCCAGCCAGGAGCTCAAATGGGCCATGCAGGATGAGCCCACAGGCCAGACATGGCCCACGGTCTGTAGTTTGCCTGCCCGAGAGCTAGCCCCATAACCTTGACACAGCCGTTGGAGAGAATCAAACAACATTCGCTGCTGATCAGTGTCACCTGCCCTTGAAATGGACAAGTTCTGCTCAATGCACAGAATTTATGTTAATGGGTGGATCCACACTGGAGCTGCTCATTCAACTGCCAACACTGTCCCTTCCCTTTATCCCAGGGAAATCCAGGCTCTGGCTAGTTGATGTGAGGCCAATAATCCTAGTCTGCACAGCCTGTGTGCTTGGAATAAACACGACCATCTTCCTCGCAATGCTAGTCTCTCTCTAATACAGCCATCTAGCCACACAGCATCAGCAATTTCGCTGAGGAAACGGACATACCTTTTCTTTTTTAGTCAATAAACAGAAACACATCAAATACAGCTTCTTTTGGTTCTAGGAAGGGGAAAGGGACAGAGAAAATCAACCATCCTTACACCTGTGGCTCATAAGCAATCGCTTTTATTTACAGTTCCCTTCCACAGCCAAGACGAAAGCAACAAGCGCTCCCGTTATGAATTCAAGCTACCAGCCCCCCAAGAAGCCCGCTTAATAGGATTCAGTGTTGTGCACACGGAGAGACATCACAGCTTGTGTGTCTCAGAGCTACGGACACTGCCCAGGTCAACAATACACGCAGGCAGGAATGCTTCCCATTCACAGGGCTCTCAACTGTAAGAGCTGGAGAAGGGATCGATTCAATGGGAATTATTATTCACGTACAATAATTGGTTCTGGGCATATTAAGGCCGTGCCACAAAAGCCAGGGTACAACATCAGTCTGACACCCATCAGGCTTCACTCGAGTCATTGTAAAGTTCTAAGGCAGCTAAAGCCACCAAGCTTGGCTGGTCAGGACATTGGGCAGAGTCTTTTCAAGGCAGGAGCTCTGGGAAATAGCTCCTGTGATGTTGCACCCCATAATGCTTTATGGGAATATGCTTATGAATGTATATATCACATAGCTGGAATAGGGTCTATGCCACACATGCCATGTAACATATCTCTGTAGAGGTTATGATCTATTGAACGTACTCATCCTATTTGTATGCAGGTGTCATTGTTGTATGCGAAGTTATGAATATTGGCTGTATATTTGTTTGATTTTAAGTAAGTCTTAGTAAGGCATTTGGTCAGCTTCTTTAGAGAGGAATGTGCAAGTTAAGTGCCCAGTTAAGAAACACTTAACGGACAATGGGTCTTGGAAGACTCCAATCCACATAAGAAGTCTACTTGAGGATGTTCAAGATAGCATGAGAACAATGGCTGCTACCTGTAAGTTCTGAGTCATGCATGGACATGTGACTTGCCCATGTGACTCCAAATCTCCATTCTGTACCTGGATTCTACACAGGGGGAGGGAGAGATGTCCGCCCACAAGAGAAAGTCTATTTAGACCCTTGGGAAACCTCTCTGTTTTGTCTTCAGCTGGCTCAAGGGATAGCCTCTCCACACCCAAGGATACCTGAAAGAAACTGGAACAAAGGACCGTAACCACAGGGGTGTGAGTGATTGCTGGACCCAGACTAGAAGGAGCCTAGTCTGCTAAAGGAAGCTTACTGGAACACCTCTGAAGGTGGTGTTTTATCAGTATTCAGTTTTCTAACTGTATTAGGCACAGACTTGCATGTTTTAATTTTATTTTGCTTGGTAATTCACTTTGCTCTGTCTGTCATCACTTGGAACTGATTAAATCCTACTTTCTGTATTTAATAAAATCACTTTTTACTTATTAAATAACCCAGAGTATTATTAATACCGAGGGGGAGGAGCAAACAGCTGTTCATCTCTCTCTATCAGTATTATAGAGGGTGAACAATTTATGAGTTTACCCTGTATAAGAGGTATACAGAGTAAAACAGATTTATTTGAGGTTTGGACCCCATCGGGAGTTGGCATCTGAGTGTTAAAGAGAGGAACACTTCTTAAGCTGCTTTCAGTTAAGTTTATGGGACGTGGTTTCAGACCTGGGTCTGGGTTTGCAGCAGGCTAGCGTGTCTGGCACAACCAGGCAGGACTCTGGGGTCCCAAGCTGGCAGGGAAAGCACAGGCAGAAGTAGTCTTGGCACATCAGTTGGCAGCCCCAAGGGGGTTTCTGTGATCCAACCCGTCATGGCACCTCTAACCGAGAGCTGAAGTCTCTGCTGAAGCTTTCCTTGAAAGGAGTCACATCGATTCTTGGGCCAAGGCAGAGGCAGGCTGGCTACAGAAAGTCAATGGCACCTACACACACTGTCCTGGGTAGACGTATGGGAATGCTCCATGAGAAAGTCAGAGAGGCCCAATGTGGAGCAGCAAAGGGTGCATCTTTTGGGAAAGAAACAAGGCCCAGCGGCCTGAGCCCAGGACAGGGAGTCAGAATCACCAGCACGCAATTCTGGGTGTGATGGTGATTCCGTCTGTAGCCCTGGACCACGCACTTCACATCTTCCATAGGCAAAATGGGGATCAGCACAAAGGGGTGCCATTGGCCCAGGGTTTGGAAGTGAAATGTCTTATTAGACCATGAGCTCACCCTGGCCACCCCAGTGCTCTCAGCACAGCTATTCTCCCACAGAACCAGAGAAAACCAGGACATGTCTGATTTACGAAAAACCTTTTAAGAGGATGCAGGGGGTAGCATCCGATTACAGAGCTCAGAAAAACAAGGGCTTCCAAAAAGCTCTGCTCCCAAATTCAGCCAGGAGAGCACCCCCTTCTTGCTAAGAACACCGACTAGTATGGAAAACTTCTCCGCTGCTAGTGCAAGGGAACAGGCACGTCCTTATCACCTCTGTCACCATGCGAGTTCCAAGGAGAAGAGTTTAAAAGAAATGCAGCTTTTCTTAAATGTCAGCTCCAGTTACAAAAATCTTAATTTGCACAATGTGGCAAATTCAGGAGGAGAACACAAAGGTGTGAGCTTCTAATTAGACTCACATGGAGAATCAAGATACAGTTTCTGAAGAGCCTCATGATCCAGGAGCCAACAGTTCAGAGACTGGTTAAGTGAGGTGCTAGTGTTCTTGACTGAGCTGCTTGGATGAACAGAGACTCTGACAGAACAACGAAAAGCCAAATTAGAAAGTTTGCATCACTCCCATCAGCTAAAATGGGATAAACTTGGGAATTAACTGGCCTTTGGCTTCGGTCTGATGCTCTTCCTCCAGCAGGCTGTGAAAATGAAATAGAACTACAGTGAACCATGGCGTTTTCATTTCAATCAGGGTTTTCATTGGGGTCTTGGAATTACCCCATGACGCTGCTTGCACTGTGTTGCTGTGCGGCGCACGACGCCTACCTCTGATTTACAGCTAGGCTCATAAATTTCATCTTCTCAGAACTCTTTCATCAGGACAAAGGCCTTGCCCTGCTCAGAATATTAAGCGACCCGTGAAGTTGCCAACACTGAAGGTCAGTGTCTTATTTAGACCCAGAACAGGTTCAGCCTTGGCAGTGGTCCCATAAGCCCATTGCCCCATGAGTGCAAGCCAAGACTGATTGGACGATGCCTCATGTCTAGGGATGAGGAGAGGCTACTTCCTATGCCCGGCCAGTCTCTGGGCTCTGCAGACAATGCCAACCACTGACATTTCGGAGAGATTTTAAGGATGCACTAGGCACCTCGACACAGTGATGAGAGAACCCGCTCCCCACCCCCTGCAATTTGCATAGACCCACAAACAGCTGAGAAACGGTCACGCCCTCTTATTACCACTGACCTAGAGGGGAAAGACAATATTGCTATGACCCCAAACCAAGCCAGCCACGGCCCTTCAGAAGGGGGGGTTTGGACATTAATATGACAGCCAGGAAGCCAGAAGCTTCAGAGAAGTGCAAGCTAAACAGGCAAGCAGCAGCAGCAAGGGGTGTGCACTGAGGGAGAGCACGGACAGGTGCCGCCCTGTGACAGAGGCGGTGGGATCACAGAGGAACAGAACCCACGCCTGGCCCAACAGGAACCGGGACGAGAAGGAAGCACTACAGACCAGCTTTGCGCAGAGGAATGGCAGTGAGCTCGGAATCGAAGAGCTCTGAATATTCCCAAGCAAGGCTGGAAATCCTGAGCGGAAACCCTTTCTACAGCTCTGGATCTCCAAACTCTGGAGTGAAAACCCCAGGCAGAGAAATGCCTAAGGCAGAGGAAGAAACTGTCTCCTGCCATGGACGATGGGCAGGGAAACCAGGTGACGGGGGGAGCCCAAGTGGAAAGGCTCAGAGTCAACTATTTTCCCCAAATCTGAGGGCTGGTGTGAGCTTTTATGGGAGAGGAGTTTGGATCCAGTTGTTTTGCAAGTTTGGGGGGAAACGCTGCTGGAATCTCTGGACAATTCTTCCCCCTTTCTGTCTAATTAGAAACAGAACACACACATTGGAGCAAGGAATCTCTGAAAGCCATGAGTCTGTAACTAAAATGATGCAAATTGGAAGAAGAGAATCTGTTTAAAAAATCCCAAACAAATGAAGGTTTAGAAGATAGATGGACACGCTAGCATTTGGACTGGAGGCACCAGGGACTCCAGACAGAAGGGTGGAGTACCCAGAGGTTTTCTGGAAGATGGCGACCAGCAATTTCAGATGCAACAGTACGGAGCCACTCAAATCAGAGCACGCAAAATCTTATCCCAGAGCCTATCAGAGTATGAACAACTTCGGACAGTGCTTGTTAAGCTCCATAATTAGAGAAAGTGTCATTGCTGCAAGCAGTGGGCAAAGGGGAAATTGAGTTTCAATTAGAGCTGGGTGAAAACTGGAAAAAAGAATTAAAAAAATCCATGACCAGTCAGTGCAGTTTTTAAATTAAATTAATTTGCTTCAGTCCTATTCAGTATCCTCATATTCATGTCCTCAGAATAGTCTAGTGAACAGGCATTTCGGGCCGGAATGTCTGTGGAAACAGCAGATTATAAGCCAGTATTGGACGGTACGCAGAGAGGGTGAAATTCAGCTCTCTGCAAAGCACTAGCACAATGTCCAGGCAAAACTTAAGCCTTTCAATTTGGCCTTAAACGTTACATAGGCCTCATGCTAGCCTTCTGCCCAGAGAAGAATTTCATCCCTGAACACAAATGTTCTACCCACTTCCTGTCCAGATCCTGCTGCAGACTGGATTCCATGAGTCAGATTAAACCCACCAGAGAACAGAACGTGCCACACAGCTCAGACTGTGAATACTCGGAAAAGTCAAGCTACATTCCAACAACTAACTATTAAAACATTTGGGAGCGGGAGACACACATGTATGTGATCTACTCATGGACAATTTACAGAGGGGGAAAAGGGGAGAGATGTGAGGGTGGAGGACACATGCTGAATAAGCAATTTTTGATTGAAAGTATTCACGTCAGCGCCAATTCAAACTTTGAGATTTTGTTTTGCTTCCACGATTTCTTACCAGCAGTTACAACGAGAAAGAGTCCAATACATACATGTTTTAAAAGCAGTGGGGGGCTTGGTGTAGGATTTTGTCAGTCATAGGATGAGCAACAGAGCTACTGTGATTTTTCCAAATCCATGATTTGCCCCCGATAATATTGTTAGGTTGGAGGCCACATGGCCCTCTCCAAGAGTGTCTGAATCTATCAAGCTGTTGGGTTTCCTAGCCACCTTCCACAAATGAGGGATCTAGTAAATGCCCCTTTGGTTAGTGATAGCTGAAAAAATGGAAGCTACCACCTGCAGACAAGACTTAATGCTAATACAAGGTCCGGGAATTGATTTGGTTGCACCTGCATGTCTAAGGCAGAAGCAGCCAAAAAGCTGGTGGAAAGCAGGAGAAAGTCAGGAGATAACAAGAGAAGAATTTATAGCACGACTCTGAGAAAGTCAAGAAACAGCTTTTTGGTCACAGTGGTGGCTGGAAAGGCAGGCGTGGAAACGTACGTAAGGAAACTTCCCCCTGTTTGATTCCTACTGTGTTCAGGGAAACAGAACTTTGTATATTCTTGGTAAGTAAACAGGATCACGCCACAGAAATACCCGACACCAATACTAATTTCTCCTCTTAGCAGAAACAAACAGCAAGACCCCCAAAATTAGCTAAATGCTTGAGCTAAAGAGAGGAAACAGTAGATTCAGTTATGGAAAGAGTTAATTTCTTTTTAACGAGACACCAATGGATGAGTTAGAATACAAGATAGGAGGCCCATCCTTTGGAAGAAAACCAAGAAAACAGCATAGGAGTTTGGACAGACATCACTGTCACTTAATGAAAATCAATGGCATATATAAAAGCCACTGGGTTTTGTCATTTCAAATGATCAGGCTAAACACATGTAACCTTGTGCTCTGGATTTGTTTCAGATGCAGTTCTACACTGGGAATAGCGATGGGTAAAGGGTCAATTTTCATAAGCCCCCGTCCATACCCAGACACCTTGGGCTGGCTACCCCATGAGTGCACAGAGCCAGGAGAGTTCTGGCACTTCCTCACCTAAAAGGGGAAGACCGCTGTCTTTTCTGAAGGACTCAAAATGCTCCCATCATAAAATTGGCTTAGAAATGATTTCAACATCTTTTCTTTGTATCCCCAAACTAAAAATTAATGGACACAGTTTGATGCATTTTTGGAAAAATGGAATCCTTGCCGGGCCACTCGTATTTCTACATCATCACAGCTTTACTTCACACAATCTATTTAAACTAAACGGGATATTGTTCTCAGAGATGGTTATAAAAAACTAAAACCTGAGAAAAGGGCTGTGTACATGACAGAATGATGAAAAACTAACAGTCCATTAGAAAGGCCAATGCCAGATTAATTTTAAATGGGTTTCCATTCATTTAGATTTGTTCAGTACTACGTAAACCATTACAAATAGCTTTGCGGAGACCTAATGGTTTAACAGTCTTGAAATTAATAGCCTATCCTCTGGCAGGTTGGGACCACTAGACTGTAGCTCCATAGCTCATCCTCTTTGGGAGGAGAGAGGACCATGCCTCTCTTTCAACGCAGCGTTGAAATCAGATGCTAGAGAGGGCCTTGGATGCTTCATGAAAAACGTTACAGGCAGATGCCTGGGTCCTTGGGAGTACCTTGGATAGATCGCTCATCATTACAGAGAAGCGGCAGGTTTCAGAGTAACAGCCATGTTAGTCTGTATCCATAAAAAGAACAGGAGTATTCGTGGCACCTTAGAGACTAACACATTTATTTCAGCATAAGCTTCCATAGGCTATAGCCCACTTCATCGGATGCATAGAACGGAACACTCAGAAGTAAGATGTATATACACACACAGAAAACATGCAAAGGTGGAAGTTACCATTCCAATGCTAAGAGGCTATTTAATTTAGATGAGCTATTATCAGCAGGAGAAAAAAAACCCTTTTGTAGTTGACAGGAAGGTATGAGAATACTTAACATGGGGGAAAAAAAGCAGGAGGGACTTTGCAGATTGTCCATTCTGCGGGTGAGCTGTGTTGGAAACCCTGGTGGGTACATTTGTAGGGCTGCACCTGCCAGACAGAGACATAAACAAACTGTTTATTCATCATGTTTTATCAAGGAGAGAGACTCAGTCTGGCACAGGCACGGGGAGGACAGGGCTGTACGATTCAGCATAGGGACAGCAGGTCTCCGGTGCTTTCTAGACCAGCCCTGCCCCTCTGCTCTCTTGCTTCAGAGCAGAGCAGTTCTGCAAAGCTGTTCCTGGCGTGCCTTGCACCGCTTCTCCGTGGTACAGAGGCAGCGATCAGGAGGACTGGCTGGGACGTCACGACAGCACAAGGTCACCAAACTAGACCAGGCCTTTCTTGAACTGTCGCAGCCTGGGTGTGGACTTTTCAGACTCAAAGGTCCCGTTGGGAATTGGCCATGGCCTCTTCCCTCTGCTGGACATATTCAGACCCACTCTGGTGTTTGGGCCACTCTGTCATCCGCTATGGGCCGGGCTGCAGAGTGGGCAGAAGCCGTAATTGCACTGGTACCGGGAGGACACCGCCCCGGGGGTACGTCTGTCCCAGACTTTGCTGCCTTGTATGCAGTTGGCTGCTGGGATCTCTGTATGTACAAGTGCATCGGGCATGGATGCTTTACTGGGGTGGCCGCATACGACAAATTTCAGGAGTTCGAGAGCCAAGGCCCCCCTCCCTGCTGGACTGAAGCCAGAGGCAATACATTGTGGGGGGGCACCTGCATTCAAGTGCCTCCTGCATATTTTTGCCAGGGTTTGCTGGCCCCACTCCATCACATGGTGCTGCCAGGACCCCTCCCTGCACGGCAGCGGCTGGAGCTGACCAGCTGGGACCTGCGACCTTGGGGAAAGGCAGCACCAAACAGCAGAGACCTGCAGTGAGAGCTGCTGCTTTTGCTGCTGCCTCTGGAGCTACAGCAGCGGCCCCTCCCTGCAGCGCCCAGCTGTTTGCCGCTGCAACTCTGCATGGTGCTAATACCTGGAAGCAGCAGGGAGGAGCTGCTGAGGGCAAGGGCGGGGGGAATAATGGGGGCTCCAGGAGCCACACTTTAACTGGAAAGGAGCCACATGTGGCTTGTGAGCTGCGGTTTGGCCACCCATGGATTACTACAATCCAAAGTGATGCAGAATTGCCCAGAAACCAGAGAGTCTTACCCATCCCAGGTACTGTAGCCCTGTGATACAGCGGCAAGGCTTCGACGGGTCTGCCACCTTCGCTTGGAATTCTCTAGTTGTGGTTACAACCAAACCTTCAGCAGACCTTTGGTTCTGGTTTTCTGGACCTTTGCGGAGGCATTTAGAGCAGGTGCTCTGCATCATGGGGATTCAAGTTTTCGTGCTAATGACCCCAGCTGCGACCTTGGGTAAGTCACTTACCCTCTTGGGCCTCAGGTTTCCCCATCCATGCAATGAAAGACACAGTGCTTATCTCACAGGTTGGCGAGTGGCTTAATTCTGAAAAGAGTTTTAGAGTCTCCACTGAAGCGGCAACATTTTACGTTTGCGGTTGAATCTCAAGATACTTTATAACAGCCTGACCAGGATGGGAAAAATTAATTAATTTCCTTTTTCATTAAACAGCAACAGCCTGGCATTTGTCAGGATAGACAATCCCGTAATTGTAGCTTATTGAAAACAACATATAGTTAATTTACTTTAGTCAGAAAATTTGATGCCAAATCCCTAGATTACACAAAGAGTTGTGATGTGATCGTTTTTTTATTAGGCAAAACACAAATTAAAAACCACATCCACTCATGCAGCAAAAACCTCCCATCTTATCAAGCGACAGACTCATCAGCCCTGCCGTGCAAACTGTAAGAGATGTACAATTACACAGTTGCTGCAGATAAGACAGTCTTCTGGCTGTACATCTCCATGTCCAAAAACCATTAGTTCTTTTCAAAATCCGTAATAAATTCCAGCAGAGTTACATGGTTTTCTTTGTATTGTGTCACCACAGGACTACTCAATAGATGTTGCATAAGAAGATATGCTGGAGAAGTGAGTTGACCATAATTCGATGGTCTACTGGTACTAGAAAATTCAGAAGGCATTCTGATGAATAATTCATAGGACTTTAGTATCAAGTCTTGTTCTAGGCATTACATTGGATAGTAAAACACATTCTATTTTAAAAATAAAATATTGAGCAATTACTTTCAGCAAAACCAAGTCCATAATTTTAAATATGGTTTTACAAATCCAGCTGTAACTCAGCAGATATGTAAAACTCATCTACCAGCTCTGTCCCTAAAGTCTACTGTTTGCAGATAGCACAACCTCTGCTATTTCCACAGAGATTTGGAACCAATCCCTTTATCTCTTATCCTAGGCACTGTACCAGAAAAAGACAAATACTAGCAAGATATTGTTTATACACCTGCTTACTAGCAACTTGAAAGGAACATTGATCTCATGGAAAATCCTCCATGAAATAGAAGAGATCTGAGGAACTACTGAAAAGAATCCTGGGGGTGGGGGGTAAGGATCAGAGAGTGGAGAAATTGTTAGAGAAAAAGTGCCTGTTTTCTACAGAGTGAATCTCAATGCTCTGTGCTGTATCTAGGTATTAAGGACACTAAAAAGCTGACAAGGGCATTTTTTTGCTTGTTTGGATCACAGGCACAGCAAGTACCTGACACTTCTATTTACACTTGGGGCAAGATTCTTACGAGTCTTGATCTCCTGCCTACCAAAAAAAAAAAAAAAAGGAAGGTGGGGACAGGCACAGCAGGAAAGGTGTTAGAGGATGGGAACAGATAAAGAAGAAGTCACTGATTTATTATAGGGTCACAATCAGTATTCAGCTGGATAGATCAGTCATCACAGCAATGTGATAAACAGGCCCAAAAGCTACAGTTACAGTGATGCAAAAGGAGGGACATCATACTATGAAAGGTCTGTATACCCCAAAACCATACTGTTAGTACAGCTAGTCCAGCAGCAAACCAACCGATTCACAGATAAAGCATCAAGTTCAACATGCTACGGTTCACAGGGTGATCGGCTATTCAGGAGACTGCTACATAGCTGTGAAAGTGTTCACAAATCCCAGATTTACAACATTTCACACAGATGTCTAAACATTCATATCAGCAGCTCATTATATTTTGTCATCTTTTTTTTTTTTTAAAAGGCTCACTCAATGAGGGAGTAGACACAAAACCGCGCGGGTCTGAGAACTGATCTCACAAGAAACATGAATTTCAAACAGTCCAGAGCCTGGAGAGTCCCTACGAACAACAAATACCCCTGCAGAAATCAGGACTAGTCCGTGAGTGATTGTGGTCCACTGTGGGGGAGCCATTCATGACAATGATTTTTGGAAATGAGACGTGTGACCATTTGTCATCACATTCATCTGAAAACTCTCAGTCCTCATTGACCCGTTTCTAATCCTGATGGAACAGATTGTGTGTGAAAGTCAGAGACCACCTCACGAACATTCTTCCGGTCGATGGCAGCGAGTAGATATTTATGTTGTGGCTGTGCTCACAGGAACCAATTGATTTACTTTTAAAACAAGCCAAATGTGGAGGCTTCCTCATTAGTGACCCAGATTAAAGTTCCCATCCCTATTTTATGGCTAGTTTATCCAGCTCGGTTAGCAGCTCAAAGTCACATGCCCAGATTCAGGAAAGAACCTGAACATATGTTTAACTTTTAAGCCCATGATCCACTTCAGGCCCACCTTGCGGGGGGGAAAGGGCGGGGAGAATTGCCCAGGGGCCCGTGCAGTTTAAAAGGGCCTGGGAGGCCCCAGCTGCCACCAGCACAGTGGAGCTAAAGTAGGCTTCCTCCCCGCCCTCACTCTGCACTGCTCCTGGAAGGGGCGAGAATGGCCCTACGGCCCCTAGGGTGGAGAATCTGTGGCTGTTCCCACCTCCAGCGCCGACTCCACAGTTCCCATTGGTCGGGATCTGTGGCCAATAGTAGCTGTGGGGGCGGTGCCTGTGGGCAGTGGTGCATGGAACCCCCTTGGATCCCCTGCCAAGGAGCCACTGCCAGAGGGGTGTGCTGGTCACTTTTGGGAGATGCTGGGCATCAGCCAGTGCAGGTACAGCACCGCCCAAATGTCAGGTGGACCACGTCCACACGGGCGTGGCTTGTGCGTGCCTTGGGGCCCACTGACTGCTCTGCCCTGGGGCCCCGAATTGCTGTCAGTGGGCCTGATCCACCTCATTGAAATCAACAGGAATAGAAACATGCTTAAGAACTTTCATGAATGGGGGACTTAAAGTAACACACACGCACATGAACGTTCTAATGTCTCCAAATCGGGTGTAATTAACCGTAGCCAAAAAAATTATGTTCTCTCTGTTCCAGTTCAAGTAACATAACTTCCTTCAAGTTTAAGAATCAACTCTGCATGAATTTCAGACAAATAGATCAAGTAAAACTACAGTCAACTCTGCTTCCAGGAAAACAACTTAGGGGGATCTCTGGTGAGGTTATTTTATATTTAATTTACAAGAAATGCATTATTTTAAATATTAATTGCACAAAGAGCAGGTTTGCTCACCCCTCCAGAGCAATTCTCAGGACAGACGCAGCCTGACCGTTGCCCTTTTCTTTTAAACCCTCACTAATTTACCAATGGGCTCAGAAACTGCAGCTTTGCATGCGAGCGAGAGAGAAAACAGGGGTGTGGTTGATTTCAGGCATTAGTTTTTAAATAAAGAATGAACAGATTTTAAAAGGCACATGCTCCAGAGCGGGAAAGTTCTGCCCGTCTCAAATCAATTCTCTTTCCCTGGACTTCGCCTAGCGGGAGGCTAAAAAGAGGAAACTATCTCAAGACACCGTCATGTTCACACAGCATCAGGAGCCATGAATAGTTCGGAGCTAGACAATAGAACTCCAAGTCTCTTTCATCCTTAGACCAATGGCTCAAATCCAGCCAAGGTGAGGAAGTGATGGAAGGTTGTTCCTCTGGTGGGCAGCGGGACAGGAGTCAGCCCGCAAGTCCAGAACTGGGGGCCACGTGCTCCCCATGACAACGGAGCGCCGCTCGGCGGAAAGGCCAGCCTGTTCACACACTGCATCTCAGTGGCCCTTCCAGGCTAACCCAGACTCGTTAGTAGTGGTGATGCCACCGGAGTTTTTACTGGTCCTGCCCATGTTCTAATTATCTGTGGGGAGGGAAGGGTCTCCACCCCCCCAGCCTGGGCCGTCAGTCTGGCACATTCCACCAGAGCTAACCTCACTCAACAGTGCAAACCCATACATGCAGTCCCTCAAGCCAGGCAAGCACAAAGTGGGGTGTTCCCCGCCCCCTCTTCACAGCAAACACCCAGTGACGTGCCCCCTTTGAGTGGGGTTGTCCTAAAGGAGGTTGCAAAGAGACACCTGGGATGCACAGAAGACAGGACCCTCTGACTGCTCCCCACTGGGGCATGTCCTTCACTGATTAAAACACGTCTTTGTTGGACTGAGCGGGGGTGCTCCTCGAATGAGAATCGGGGTTCTCCATGAAGATGCACCATTACCCACAAGAACTCCACCCTATAATCCCACTGGCATCAACCGCACTTAACCCTGATTATTTATCTTTCCGTGTAGTGGAGAGTAGAACGCAGACAATACATCCCCCTCCTCAGTTCTCTCATCTATATGGGGGGAGGCTGGCAAAATTTACATAGTGTTGGTGGGTGCAAAGAGGCCCAGCTCCACGGAAGTGAACTAAAATACGCTGGTTCATTTACGCCAGCTGTGCCGTGAAGAATTTGTCCTCCATGCCAGCAAGATACTTCCAAATAAAGTAAACTTTTCAGCTGCTTTGTTGAAAGACCGACTGGCCGGACCCAGACAGAGACATGAAGCAGTCACAGTCGTGGCTCCACATTAAAGAAATGGCAGCAAAACTGAAGCAGAGAGAAAGCTTTGAACATCTAAGTCTGCCCAGAATGGGATTTCAAAGGGAAAACCACTGAACTTTCCTGGGGCTGCTATCTGGCAATATTACCCAGCCTGGGCTGAGTCTGCTTTCAATCAATACCCAAGTGCGGCAGCCGCATGTATGGAAAGTGGCTGACAGCAGGTTTTGCCAGGGAAAAAGTCAAACACCAACTGTGGCTACAAACGACAACGGGGTGAATACTGAAAAATACATTTTTGAATGTTGATAGATGTCTGCAAATAAACACCCACCTATTTGTCCCAAGTGGATCTACGACCCCTTTGTATGTTCCATAGCCATTCAGCCAAATGGTTTCTTCCTTCTCTTCATCTCTTTCTTCTTTCCCCCGGTTCCTTACACACGTCGGGTCTGTCTGGAGTACAGCCACAGATGTGAGCGGAGCTCGTGCAGACATATCCTAGCTGGTTTTAATCCACCTAGCTCAGGTACCAGAACAACAAAGTCTCCCAATTAATTACCCAGGGCTCCGGGTGCTTTTGCACAGCCTGTATATCAGCCCATCCTGCCAGAGCCTCGCTGCTCCGGTGTCCAAGCTAGCCAGATTAAAGCTAGTTCAGCAACATCTACGCAAACAGCAGTCACTCCCTGAAGTGTAGGCTTACCCCTAGGCTCTGCTTTACTGAGTGCCACAGTCACTACATTGCGGAGCTAGTGAAAAAGTATCAGATATTTTTAATGGACAAATTTTCAAAAATGCAGCCACAAAGCGGTGGAAGGGGAAGTTAGACACCCCTTTTTGGGGGCAAATTTTCCCCCTGATTTGTTGCCCAGCTGGAGAAGGGGTTGACGTTGTCGGAATCTGAAGGGTGTTTCTAGTTTTGAAACAAAAATGCAGCATGGACGATGTCTGGCTGGATTCAATAAACCTGAAGAATTGAAGCAACGTACGTTTCCATTATCTGTAGCTACCGCACAGTTCTATGGCTCAGCCTTTGTGTCGGGCACCGCACACAGAACAGCCACTTCCCCCAGTCAGGATCCTTTTCCTACATCTGCAGCATCCGCTCCTTTGTCTCCCTCGGTTGCTGGATCAACACCAGCTGTGATTATGAACCAAAAATGGATGAAAACCTTGGGTCAGTTTTTCTTGCGACACTCATGGAGCCAAACCCCACTAAACGGCTACTCTTGGGCATTTACTCTCTCGTAAGAAGCTGGTTTTGCAGCCTTGTATTCTCCCCTCTCTGGACAGCCGTCCCTTCAATAAAACATGAAATGATACAAACAGGTCATTTTGCAGACAGGCAGGGAGCCTGGTGGCAAGAGGCGGCCATCCTGGGGGCTGCCCTGAGAAATGGCAGCACAAATCTCTAACGCCGAAGAGAATTACTCACCTCTTTGTGCTGGATGGACATCCAGCCTTCGGGAGCTCGATCCTGGCTCACCAGTCATGTGGTGTGGTCACCTCTAAAGAAGCAGCCCTTCACAGCAGAGAGAATTGTCTTCACAGAACACAAGTGACACTTAGAAACATGGGGGCATTGGAAGGAATTCGTTACCACCTGTCCAGGCAGCAACTGGATTCCTTGCTGGAAATCGCCAAAGACTCCATGGGCCATGGAGACTGAACTCCCTTGTTTCCTGAGTTGGTCACGTCCAGGTGAGAGCAGACCCGTAATGGCACATGGGGGTTGTCTGAAGTGTGTTCTGTGGCTGCCTGTGGTTTAACTGTTCTGCAGATCAGAGGTCTCCAGACTCCAGGGCTGTCACCAGCGCTAAACATACACAAAACTATTATGTTTATAGAGAAATATTTTCTCTGGCTGGCTGTTTGGGGAGCTGGCTCTGAGCGGGGGCACATTTAAAGGGTTCCTTGAAATTGAACCATCAGTCTGAGTTAGACGGGGATGCCCGTGGCGTCAGTTCTTGGCCCTGAACGGGGAGAATGCAGCTGGGAGACGCCACGCCACTGCACCCGGGAGCCGAGGGGCTTTGAAAGGCTGTGAGGACGCAGGAAATGTGCAACTCAACAGCACAGAGGCTGCATAAGCAGCGACACAAGATCTGCTGCGACTTGCTCTCTGGCTCCATCTCAGCAAAGCGAGCGACCCGCGCTGCCGTCGGCGGTTCTCCCGGTTTGTTTACGTTTAACGTTCAGGTAAACGCTCCGTCTGATGCTAACGGGGAGAGACGAATCCATTTCATCCCCTCATTAGTCACGTTCGTCGCCAGGCTCCATGGGCACGACGGGTTTGCAATACCGATGGGCTCCGTGAGGGGCTCTTTGGCTGAGCTGCTCAGGCAGCAGGTTTGTTCCCAGGCTCCAGAGGTGGGGCTGCCGGGGAGCGAAGGACCCCAGCTCCGTTTGGGTGCGGGTGTCTCATGGAGAGCGGGGAGGAGGTGTGGGCATTGAGAAGTGAACGCTCTACTGGCCGCCTTTCCCAGGGGGGCTCCTTTCCCAGTCTAGAGACACTCTATTCGTACTGACCGGCTCCAAGAGCTGGAGCAGTTCCCGTCATCTAAGGCTTCCCTCCCACTGATACGATGATATGCCAGTGCCTCTCAGCTTTTTTCATACGAGGGTCCCCCAGAGCCTCCCTTCAGCTCCATGGAGCAGACTCTAGCTGGGACCCCCCTCCCCTTTAGCAACATGGGAAGGGCAGGTGTTGTGAACCCCTGATTTCAAACCCAAGGAATATCCACTATAAAAAAGGAGGCCTTCTTTAATATCATGGCTTGCCCAGGAACCTGTTGCCAATATGCAGTATTTCATATTGCTATATTCATCCCAACCGATACATCCACACCTTACAAATGCAAGGGAGAAATGTAGCAGCTGTTTAAAAGGACAGTCAGGTCTAAAAATCATCATCATATTATTAAGAGAATGAAATCTCTTCCTCTCCCATACTCACGCCACCTTAGATTACTAAAACTGAAAGAATGTTACACGTCTAATTAACTAGTCACTGTTTACGCTGCCTCTTTACTTTTTGCATTTCTCAGCTCAGACAAAGAAAATCGATTGGACGGTCACCGTCAATTTCCACTAATTGTTACTCCCATGCACTAGCAGAATGCTGCAAAGTTCTGGTTACAAATGCTGCAGGGGAATTTTCTGTTTGCAGAAAGATAGTTCCCATTTGTTTTTTAAATATTGATAGAAATATCTTGATTGGTTTTCTGTTTTTCTTTTTAAAAAAGCTTATAATATAAAACCTAAATCTGGGGACAAATTTTACTTCTCAGTGTCCATTGAACAGCACATGACTTCCTGGAGTGTGGCTGTATTAAATTAAAACAATGGGAGGAATGCAGACACGTAGAATGTCGTTACCCAAGACACTACCGGAAATTTGTGAATGAAGGATGCGATGTGGACCTTTAATAACCATGCGTGATCCGGACCTCTCTTTCAGATCTTCTGTGAAGCCAATACTGATCTGCACCTGGACTGCCCACACCTGTGCTAGGACCCGGGGTCACACAGGTTCAGAGGGACAAGTATCTCCTGTGTCAGCAATATCACTTCCAGCACCACCCTGGTCTGCTTTGCTTGTGGGAACAGGTCTGACTTTACTTTGCTTTTGAGATCAGCCTAAAGGGGTGTGGCCACTGCAGTGTAACACACACTGTAACCGTAACGCACTTTCAGATGCTGCTTCTTGTGCCCTTCCCACCGCTCAGGGGCTGATGCACGGCGCGTACACCAGGCCTATCTGAAAAGGAAGCAGTGCCCTCAAGCAGACTTTGAAACAGAACCGGAGGGAGGACAGAGAACAAACAAAACATTCCCTCTGCCAGGATCTTCCTGGGTCCCATTCAGTGCTTAACGTGTCATGAAAGCAGCTGGGGCTCAAGCAGTTAGGAACTGGGGCCCGAGCAAATCAAACACTGCTCCCATCGCTGTGTCTGAACGAAGCTCTCTCCTGCCCGCTGAGGTTTCCGACTCATGCAAGACACTGCGGTGAGATCATAGGCCTGTGATGATGACATCACAATCCACATACATCGAAGCAGCAGCTTCAAAACAAAAATATGAAGCTTCTGCATCTCCCAATGGCACTTCCCAGGCTATTGCTAGCATATGGCATCGGAAGACACGTTTTCCCACGTCCTGAGATGACAACACATCACATTCTGACACTGCCCTGGAGCGGATAAATAAAGCACTGACTGTGCAAAGCACACGTGTGTAACCCTGATGCTGCTTCAGCAGCAGCTGCGGAGGAAATCTTCACCACCCTGAGAACTCGGAGGTTGGCATTTGCCACTCACAGAATAGTTGAATACAGAAACAGGTGGAAAAACAACACAAAACCACAACATTGTACAAAGCTGTTCAACAGCACCTTACCCGGAAGTCAATTCCGACTGTAGAAATGAAGCTGCCGGCCAGGAAAGCGCCATCTTTGAACCGCACCAGAAGGCAGGTTTTGCCAACCCCAGAATCACCGACCAACATCACCTATGACAGAAAAGCGAGCGCAATGCGAGTCAGATGGTATTTTAAAAAGGGGGAGGAGGGTTTTCCTTAAGGGAAACCTAACTCCCGAGATTGGTTCCAGTACCCTCGGTCCCACTGAAGTTAATGGGATTACCCATGCTCTCAAGGTTAAACACATGCCTCCAGGTTTGCAGACTTGGGGCTACAGTTAGATTCACATTTATTCAGGGTCAGGAGTGGGAACAAGTTTTTGACTTTTAAAAAAAAATATTAAAAAGAATCCCTTGTCTGGAAGACACACCCCCTTGGTGTCTGACTTTGACCAAAAGAAGAAACCCCCCAGTACAGACTATTACGACATCCACGAATCTGCCTTGCAATGGCCAGATCCTGCTGTCCGCATGACGCTTACAGCGGATAGCTTTAGGATCCTGGTACAAGACAGTACGTTACAAGCCTCGATCATTTTCATTAGAGAGAGGTCCTTTGAGAGCTTCTGTTCTCCCTGTCTCATAACACAAAAATAAGGGGACATGAGAACTGAAGACTGGCCATACGGGGTCAGACCAAAGGTCCAGCTAGCTCAGTATCCTGTCTTTCCACAGCGGTCAATGCCAGGTGCTTTAAAGGGAATGAACAGAACAGGGAATCATCCAGTGATCCATTTAATGAAACAGAATGGTGGTAAATGCAAAACTGATATGAGTAACTATTTTTTTCTACCCACCAAGTAATTAGACTTTGGAACTCATTGCTACCAGCTAAGGCCAAGAGTTCAGCAAGATTCCAAAAGGGACTGGTGATAGTTCGACAAGTTAATCCTTCCAGAATTTTTGTTGGCAACATTAAACCTCAGAGCTCAGAATTTAAGCCAGACTCTGACTTTCAGGGACCAGGATGACCCCTAATGTGGGTGGCAGCTTATCCCACATCTGCTACTCTGCAGTTCTTCCACCTTCCTCTGAAACGTCTGGCACTGGCCACTCTCGGAGACAGGATACAGAGGTAGATGGACCTCGGATCTAATCTACTATGGCAATGTCTACATTACATACAAGTCACTGGGACTGCAGAAGGAGTAAGGGTAACTAAATCTGGCCCTTAGTTATTCTGGGTGTAATAAATGTACATTATTTAACCAGACATCCCATGTAACCCGGCAATTTTTAAAATACACATTAATGACCCTCAGGACACTCTTCTGAAGCACGGCCAGTATGTACAGATCAGAGACCTTGTCCTCAAGCCCAGATGCTACACACCATTAAACAGGAGCATGGGCACAACTCAGTAACGGGGCCTGAAAGCTTCTGAAGCTCTGGGCCACGTCTCCGATGGCCAGGTAGGGGAACGGTGACAGCTGCACACAGGTCTCGTTCACTTCAGCGGGGCAGGATGCCGCCCAGAGAAGTCAGTGGCCTAATTTTAAGGGTGCTGAGCACCTGGAGCTTCCATTAATGTCACTGGGACTTGTGGGTGCCCAGCACTTCCGCAGGCCTGCTCCAAAGCCCACAGAAGCGAGCTGAGTGGCTAGCTTTGATTTCACTGGGGTCAGGCCCCTTCCCAGCTGAATTGCTGAGGATCACTCAGTGGGGACACTGACAAAGACGGGACTAGAAACCCAGGGGGCAATTCCAGGGGCTTCAACAGGGCCAGGATTTCACCCTGGGAGTTCTGTGCCTAAACAACAGCCCATCCACCACCCCGCTCTTACTACCGAGTGTGTAAATCGTAGCAGTACCCAAAAGCATGGTGTCCAAAAACACCTGCACACACCCCAAGGTTATACACATGATGCCCTTAGAAATGGAGTTTGTCGACCCAGCCAGGCAGCAGAGGGCTTCCTTTACAAAGATTAGCTCTCTGCAAATCAGTCTCGCCCGGTGTCCTGTAATGAACAATCTTCTCTCTCGGGCTAGGATAGCTGCTTGCCTAGCAGGAGGGAGTTCTCTACTGCATTTCTGGCAAGAAGGCCAGTTCCAAGTTCATTCCTCAGACTTGGAATCCTGAGTCTGCCCAAGTGCAGGAAGTGAAGTGGGATCAGCCAAGTTCACACTGGGCTGTTACTCACAAAAGGACAAATCTTACTTGCACCAGTGCCACTCATTAATTGGGAAGAGGACAGGACAGTGGCTTAATCTTTATAGGTTCACAGACCCCAAGTCTATAGCAAGTCACTTTGATTTGGACAGAGGCATTAAGTTTCTCATCCTCTTGGGCAGCTGCCAGAATGCGAGATGGGGCAGGTCCAAGGATTCAGATTCTGATCTCAGGTTCTAGGCTGACATCACTCTATTGATCTGAAGTCAGCCCCGTTGTACACCAGTGCATTAGAGATCAGAGTGCAGCCTCTGCCTTGCTCTTCTGTGCACAGCAATGATCTCAGATGCAGACTAAGAGTCATACAAATCAACTCTCTATGGGCTGCGGCAGGGCCATTCATCTCTGCCACTCGTTCAAAAACAAAGCCAGACCAAATTCAATCAGAGGCTGGTAGCTCCTGCTGGCAGCTCTTTGGCTTATTTGGAACATCTTGGTTTTTTCAACCCAGTTAGGGTGACCAGACAGCCAGGGGGAAAAATTGGGACAGGGAGTGGGGGGTAATAGGAGCCTATATAAGAAAAAGACCCAAAGATCAGGACTGTCCCTATAAAATTGGGACATCTGGTCACCCTAAATCCAGTTCCTAATGGAGCAGGCGTCCCAGCCAGGAAAACACATGGCCCCTTGCAGCAGAGGCCAAGGATGGGATGGGTCAGAGAGACGGAGAATGAGAGAGGCAGTTCGGAGGTAGGGAAGCTTGAGCTGCTGTTGGAGAGGAAACAGAACCGGTCAGGCTCCAGGACTACGACTGTTTCAGGAGCACTGAATTCACTTCAGCCAAAGGCAATGACGTGTCATGCCACACGCTGAATTTCAATCGTGTCCTGCCATGCGGGGTGCCAAAGGCCCCGCGTCTCTTTATACACTGCGCCAAGATTCGTACCTTGCTGCAACAAGCACTGGTTTCCACACAGCTTGATCCTCAATGCCAGAGGGAACTGGGTTAAAGGCAAGACTCAGAGCAGCCTGAAATTAGAGATTTAGGCTCAACAAAAACCAGAGCGCTCCAAGGTGGGCAAACAGAGGGCCCTGGGACTGCTGGGGAATTGACACTTAGATCCAGTGGTGATAGGCGCCCTAGAAATACAGAAGACAGAAAGACGGAAGAGATACAGAACAAGCTAAAGGTACAAACAAATGAAATTCCATCAGCGGCAGGCAGAATCAGCACATTGCAGCTGGTTAAAGGAACACTGTCATCTCGGTTTAGAAGCCAAGAGTGGATGTTGTTAAGGGGGAACTAGAGGGTTCCAATACCTAATCGGAAGAGAAAGCTTTGCATTCGTCATTTGAAAAGGTCAGCAGAAAAGGAGGATTTTTAAGGGGAGCGGAAAAGGATTTTCATTTAAACCACCTGCTATGTCCCAGTCACTTGTACCTGAGACTCAGAGAGCGAAACTGACTAGTTTAATTTCACTGCTGCAGCCCAGTGATGAAGAATCAGAAGAAAAATGAGGCTGTTTCAGGGTTTAGAGGTGAGATTATCTGAACAGTGCCCTTCCCAGTGCATTCTCAGAGACCTTCTCCCTCACAGGCACAAAGAGAAAATGTCTCTGGAATAGCAGTCTGCACAAAAGACTGTGGGCAGGTTTTTAGCTGTGTCTTTGTACAGCTCCTAACACAATGGGAGTCTGGACCATGCCTGGGGACAAGAGGCACTACTGTCACGTGGATAATAAAGATCACTTCCAGAGCTCTGGAGGCCAGGGAAGAGCAACTACTGAACAGCTTTACAACTTTACTGACTTTGTAAAGTTCCAATGAAAGCTACAAAGATACCAGATCACAAAGGGTAACACTGCACCCCTTAATGCCCATGTTCCGTATGGCATATAATTGACTATACTTCTTGTTACCAGGCTGTTAAGACATGAACATCTTCAGCTATTTCTTCTCAACCACATTTCTCAGACCCATGGGGTGGACTGGGGAGGGGGGACCCAGGGGAAGTTGCAGTAGAAGGGAGCCTAGTAAGGTACCACTCTGGGAACTGCCTAACAGGGAAAGGGAGGATGTCTCCTGACCCGCCTGGGCCAGCCAAGGGGGATTTCTGGACAGGCTACTACAGATATGCAGGTGACAAACAAAGGAAAATCTCTGCCTACAGGGCTCACCACAGCCAGGGTTCTGTGCCCTGCAGGAGAACTTTTCCAGGAGCCTTGTAGGGGGAAGTCATCGCAATAGCAAGCTAGGTGCGGGGGGGCTGGGGTTGGGGGGAGACTCGAAGAACTCCCTTTCCCCCGGGCTCCAGGGAGATCCTCCTCTGTATCCAGCCCACCCCCCGCCCCACGCGGCTCTCTGATCCGAGCTCCCGAGCTCTGTTCGGTCCCAGCCTCACCTCCCCACCCGTTTCCGACCCTTCTCAGCCTCCCTGGGAACAAAGTTTGCGGGAGGACTCCCAGCTGGGGAGCTGCTGTTCCCCATGCGGGACCATGTTCCCCTGGTCCCCTCCCCAGTCCCGGGTTCCGTGCGCTCCTGCCCGGCACCCTGGTCCCCTCCCCTCCCCTGACCCATCGCCAGCTTGTTCTGCCTGACTGGGGTGGGGGGGAGGGATCTGTAGAGTGGGTCATTTAACATGCAAACAAACCTGGTGTCCAGCCACCCTGCCCCATCCTTCTTGGAGATGGTCCCCCGCTCTCCTTCTCTGCACCTGCAGCCCGGCCTGCCACCCTGACCTTCTGCACCCTACTCCCGGCCCGGCCCTGAGATAACACCCCCCGAACCGGCACCCAGCGCAGGGCTCTCTCCCGAGGCTGCAGCCTACTCCTGAACCCCGCTGGCCTCTCCTGGTCTCTGGGGCTGCCGGCTCATTCCTCTGTCCCGCCAGCGCCGAGCCCCCAAACACCCCGCGCCAACCAACGCCGGATCCTTGCACCTTACATGGTGCAGACACCCGCCCTTAAAACTTTGGGGGCCGCCTCCAACCCCTCGGGTCTGCGACCCCCGCTTGAACCTGTGCGCACCGGGACGCTCCCCGCAGCAGCGGGTCCGTGCACCCCAAGGCTACCCTCCCCAGTCCCGGGCTCGGTGCGCCCCTTCCAGCGCCCCGGGCTCCGTGAGCTCCTGCCCGGTCCCCTGGTCTCCTCTCCAGTCCCGGGTTCCGTGCGCCCCTGCCCGGTCCCCTGGTCCCCTCTCCAGTCCCGGGTTCCGTGTGCCCCTCCCCGGTCCCCTGCTCCCCTCCCCGGTCCTGGGTTCCGTGCGCCCCTCCCCGACACCCTGGTCCCCTCCCCGGTCCCGGGTTCCGTGCGCCCCTCCCCGACACCCTGGTCCCCTCCCCGGTCCCGGGTTCCGTGCGCCCCTCCCCGATACCCTGGTCCCCTCTCCAACCCCGAGCTCCGTGCGCCCCTCCCCAGTCCCGGGTTCCGTGCGCCCCTGCCCGGCGCTCCAGGGTCCAGCCCGGGGGTCAGTGCCCTGGCGCTGCCCTTACCTTGAAGGCCACGTCGTAGAACTCCCCGCTGCTGCTCAGGGAGGGCCGGCTGGGCAGCACCACCCCGTTGAGGGGCAGCTCCGGGCTGGGGCGGCTGCGGCCCCCCGTGGCTCTGGCCGCCGCCGCCCCGCCGGCTTTGCCGCTCTCCCTGGCGGGGGGCAGCGCGGAGGAGGGCGGGGAGCTGCTGCTGCTCCCCTTGCTCCTGGGGGTTTTCTTCCTGGACATGCCGCCGGCCGGGCTCAGAGGCGCTGGGCGGCGGGAGCGGCGCGTTCAGCGCGCAGCCTGGCCCAGCCACCTGCAGCGGAGCGGGCGCAACATCCCGATCCCGGCCCCGGCCCCACCGCGCCGTGCCCGGCGCATCCCCCGGCCGCCCCAGCTGGCTCCGGGCAGCCTCCCGCTGACGGGCAGCTCCGGCAGCCACTGGGAGCGCCCGAGCCCAGCCGGGCTTCCAATGGCAGGCGGGCAGGGGCGGGACCCAGCCCGGGGGCTCCAGCTGCGATCAGCCCCCGGGGCAGGGAGAGAGGCTGGGGCGGGCTGCGCACTGACCCGCCTCCCTCGCCCCGGCTCTGCCTGCGCCTGGCGCTGAAAGTTCCCGCTCGCCTCGCTGCGCTGCGCGCTACCGCCCCTGGCCGCTGAAAATGCCCCTGGCCCGGGCTCCCCCCCCGGGGACGCGGGGGGGGGACTGTGTTTACACAAGCACACCCCCCCCCCGGCCGCGCGTGCTGCCTCTGCTCGCGCACCCTCCCCAGGGAGCCGCGCGTGCTGCATGAACTCTCCCGGGGAGCAGGGCGCGAGCCACCGGCCATCCCCCGCCCGGAAAACACTGCAGAGCACGACATTAATCACCCCCCCCCCC
>ML677381.1:3045634-3092343 GCA_007922305.1 Dermatemys mawii
ACACCCCCCCCCAGAGAGCAACAGAGATCGCCTTTAACTCCCTACCCCCCCCCCCAGCGCGCACACGTGGGGCTTGCATTACAAATCACCCCGAGGCGCCAATCGCTCCCTAGCTAATGTCACCCCGAAAGCCGACTCCAGTGGGTGGGAGGCAAAACAAGCCGGCTGGGGGGCGGGGAGGGGGTGGAGAACCGGGGCTGGGGCCCCGCAGGTGAAAGCAGCCGGAGTCTCGGTCTCCAAAGGGAGCAGCTGTTCCAATACAACCGGCGAAGAACGCTGCAGCGCCGGGTGCATGGAGTAGCGAGCGGCTGTCAGGTTTGCATCGCCAGACGGTCTCCAGCCTGCTTGGAGATCAAGCCGGCACCTGCCTCCAGCAGGCGGGCGCTGGGTGTAAATTCTCGCGGGGTGGGGTGAACACACTGGGCAGGAGCGCTCCTGGACTGGGTCACCGCGGGGATTTGGGGAGGGAGCCCGGACTGGGTGCGGGATATCGCCCAGGAAGGAGGAGGAAATGTCCCAGGGAGGCTGGACCTGAGGCTACAGGCCACCCTCCCTGTCCAGAAAGGAAACCTAGGAAGAGCAGGGGAGAAGAGGCCATTCTTGCTCCAGGGACAATACACTTATTGGGGGGTGACAACATTCCCTTGTCCCCTGGCAACTTGGTGGATCTCCAGGGTGCCTTGGGGAAGGGACTGGTGCCTGGAAAGCTCCCTTTCACCCCTGTCTCCTTTTGACAGTGCAAATGAAGTGTCAGCTGAAGCACTCCAGCCCCTGTGAGCCCAGTCAGTCACACCTCCCGTTCCCACCCCGGCTGCAGCCAGACACCTACTCCTCTGACAGGTGGCTGGACAGACAAAGACAATGCAAATAAGCAACAGTTTCCATTAGTGCCAGATCAGGCACCAGGAGCTGAGGGGTCCCAAGCAGCAGAGGGAGGCTGGTGAACTTGGGCCCCAGCCTGCGAAGTGCTGAACCCAGATATCCCCCCACACCCATTGAAGGAGCTGACCCTGCTCCCCTAGCCGTCAGCTGGAGGTTTGTCCCTGGCTGCAGTGGGAGCAGAAGCCAGAGCCGGCATTTACAGGTTAGATTTTCCAGAAGGCTCAGCCCCCAGCCACGCTGAACCTTTCTGACCATCTGGCCCCCGGAAGCAGGGGTTGAGGGCGCCTGCCACATCACAAGATCCGGGCCCCACTGTGCGGCCTTGGGAAAATCACTTGTCTTGGTGCCTCAGTTTCTCCCTCTGTGAAATGGGGAGGATGGTACTAGCCCCACCTCCCACAGCTGGTGTGAAGCTCCACTCACTCCTATGTTTAGAGCACTTTGAGCTCCTGCCATGGAAAGGGATTCAGTGACTGCCCAAAACAGCCTTTTTGGGGGACTGTTTCAAGCCACCCTATTCTTTTTAATTATTTCCTAAAACTCTCTAAATGGAGGCTTCCAAATGGGGAGCAAACCACTAATTGCTCATGGCAGCTATTTATCATAAACAAGACAGAGGAACTGGGAACTCTCAGCACCGTGTCTCTGAGTGTGTTCCTGTGTAATGCCCCCCGCTGCCCCCGCCCCGCATCATCCTTTAATTCTGGTGAGAAGGAAAGCCAGGAGCTGACCCCTTCAGGATCTGATCACTGAAGTACTTGACACTGGTTTCGCGGCCCGTACCTTAGCAGCCTCAGCAAAAGCTTTTAATTCTGATCCCTGCCTGGCCCACCCAACTCTCGTTCACTGTGGAGATTTGATTGGGAGAGGTCATGGGAGGTCAAGGCTATAAGGAGAGGGCAGCACTAGAGCTACTGTTCCCGTGTGCGTCCCTCTGCACAGCAGCTACCACTTACTCCTGGTGCTCTAGGTCACATCGCTTTGGGCCCCTGGGACCACTTACTGCATCATCATAGCATGAGGATGTTACTCCCCACTCCGCTCCCCACTGGATCCTGCTTCAGCCCCAGTGCAGCAGGAAGCCGCAGGAGCAGTGATTCCATGCTGCAGGCACAAAGTGGAGAAGGGCCAGGAAGCGCTGCGAAGGGGCCAGGCCGCAGGCAGGGAAGTGAGCGATCATGTCCTACGTTTCAGAGATCTGTCTGCAAGCTGTCACACTGGTGGGCTAAGATGCTTAAAGAGAGGGGCGGGAAAGCATCCATTTCAAAGGGGGAAATAATGCAATGTCATGTTAATACATACAAATCCTTAGACAGCGCACAGCGCGGTTCACCTTTAAAGCGCATTCAGCCCGAACCCAGAAATCTTCCCTGAGTAATCCTCGCTCACAGCGCCTCCCTGAACTCAAATGAATTGAGTGAGTAAAGGGTTACAGGATCAGGCCCTTTAACACTCATAACACCCGAGAGGAAAATAGTTGTAATACCACGAGGGAACTGAAAATTAGGCCATTTAGCCAAAGCCACAAAGGATGCTATGACAGAGCTGGGATGAGAACTTGGGCAGTCCTGATTCCCAGGCCTGTGATCAGACCGATAGACTACATCCCTTCCCAGCCTGGAAGGTAGGACACAAAACAGCAGAGCACATCGGTAGAAATTAGCAGGAGACAAGTAGTCCAAAGTGTCATCTCTGGAGTATCTGTGAGGTCCATGCCCCAGCAAGTACATGTTCCCGTTTTCTCAGCTGCAATAGATGAAAATGTAAATCTACCTGGCTGGCTTCACAAGCTTAAATAAACAAAGACAGCGGCTTCTCGCAGTCACAGCAGATGAACACTCCTGCAGCTGGAGCAGTGAGTTAGCAAGAGCAGCAGTGGTGGAAGCATTGAAGCCGTCCTATGTTTTACTCTGGTCTTTTTCCCTTACTGGAGATGGGGAGCTCCATAGCCGGGGGGGCTTTATTTCAAACTTCCCACATCAGGAGCCCAGATCTGAGGCTCATCACCCAGGAGCAGCCAAACTGCATTATTGGCTACCCCAGCCATGTAACCGATCACCTGGAACTTTTCCTAGAAGCCACTATTGCAAGCATAGGGCAAACAGGGATTGGTAAAGGTGTAAAGACATGAGAGCAGATTGCTGGGAGCTTTCCATGTGTTCCTTTAATCATTCTTGGTCTTGCTAGATGACAAAGATTTATGACGTAATTGACCATCTGTAATTAACTAATAGCGTGTGTGTGTGTAGTAGACAGTAGATTCTTTTAGCAAAAGTGAAGTATTCTGTTCAAGAAAAATCCACTCAATCTTCCAGGCCGGAGGGTTGCATTGCCAGACGGTCCATCATGGTGCCCTGTTACGACAGCCTTCACTTCTGTGTCACTGGATCAAATCCAGCTTAGTTCAGGAAAACACACGCCACCTTTCTAGTGTAACAGGAGAGGAAACAGTCAACAAATGATTTGTAATGAATCTGAAGAAGAAATTTCACCCATCTTCCTGGAAGGACTTTAAATGCAGTTTTTAAAGGACACCAGTTTGTGTGTGTGCGTGAGGGGGAGAATTGGAACATGTTGTACCTATTACAGTTACACATAACAGCTAAAATGACTACAACGGAAATAAATGAGAGGAGAAGTGGTGGTGGGGAGAAGATAGTCACTAAAAATAGATCAAAGGACCACGCATACACTCTTAAAGTTATTGTGTGCCTGAGTGCCTTGGTGAATCCGGGCCATAGGAACAGGCATTCTGTGGTGTGGGGCCAATGGGATTGTTGGCGACAGCAGCTATTTGCCATTTCCAATCTCACACCCCTGCATGTAGATTTTTCAGTTGGTGTATTTACTCTTTCTGATGATTTCTCAGAGATGAACCTTTGAGGACCGTAACATTCCAGATTATTGAAAGCTCTTTAAAATCAAAACACCAAGGCTTGGTACATGAACATGAGCTAATTTGGTTGCCCACACTGCCTTAATATCCACTCAGTACTACCCCAAAGTCCTATCCAGCATGCACTGGGCTCAGTGTAAGTCATGGATGAAGTATGTTCTTTTGTTGTTCCAAAGTCCTGGTCAGAGATCTGGAGAGGATAGTCCCCGGACATTAAAATATCATAAAACCCACCTCCTATTGTTTTGCAGCTTACACTTTATTTAAAGCAGGGCTGCTTAAATAGGTATCTCAGCTCCACCATGTCCAAGTCAATGCAGATGCTCCTTAACAAAAGAGCAATCAGAAATTGAAATTGTTCTGCTTGTGATGCAAATTAATTATGGCGTGTGCTCTTTCAGAATAGAGTGGAGTCCCACTGACTTTCCTCTGGCAGCATATAATACTCCTCAACCATCCCACGCCCTCAGTCTCCATTGCCAATTGCCCGATATCCCTCCGCAGAGCCCTATCCCACTGTATAATTTACTTACCGTCGTTATGCAAAGTTATGGAAATAAGGTTACAACCCCAATGTACTTTTAAGGCCTGAGCCCATTGAAGGGACTGGAACACCTCCCATGGACTGCAGTGGGCTTTGGATCGGGCCCTCAAAAGCAGCTTTCTGCTGCACATAGAACTGTATATTGGCCCCCTTGAGGTTTTTCCTTTTGTTCCGAAGGTGGCATCCCATATTTGGTATTTTTGCCTTTGCCAGGCTGAAGTGCAGCAACGTCCCCTCAAATGTCAGGCTTGGCACTGCCAAATACCTTTGTAAAAGGCAGGATTTTAGGCAAGTGAGAGAGCAGGGCAACAACAGCTCCCAAGAAAAGGTTTTGACGAGTGCAACACTCCTGCTTCATCTCCGGACCAGCACAGAGGCATATTGCATTGTGAGGGTGCCCCCTTGAGGTCAGCTGCACGTAACAATAACAGTGTTGAGTGTACTGGACCAGTGAAATCTCTGGTGTGAGCTAAAATATTCATGGGATCCTTTATTAAACAGTTAATTAGCAAGTGCAACCTGCTAACTGCTTGGCATTCCATCACCTCTGACACAAAGGGGTAGCTGCTCATGACATATTTTTAGCAGAGACATGCAATGGCTAGAGAGCTGCTGATTAATACTTTGGGATCTGGACAACTGTTCTGTCCACACATAAGCACAAACAAAAGGATTTTCAATCCAGTTGTTTCCCTTAATGTGTGTAATTCTCCACATACCCATTCTTCTGAGCCATGGCTACACGGACATGTGGAAAAAGAGAACCCATCTCCTTCCTTCCTGCACTGGGATGTGATTTCCAGACCAGGGCTTGCAGAGTGTGGTACTTCCAAGCCGGATAGTTTCAAGAACAATCTATTCCCATCAAACATCTGTCCATGGCATTGGCTGCACTCTTGGGATGTATTTATTTTCTTGATTGGTGGCCAAAGCACCAAAGGTAACTGTAAGCACATTCACTGTAAGCATAATACAGACTTCTCTAATCACTCACCTCGGTCGTGCTGTGGGGCTCACTTCTCGTCTTTAATTCTCTCACTCCTTTGCTAATGGTCTGCTCTCACTTTGCTAGTCCAGGTCCAGCCCCCACCCTCTCAGAATCTGCCCCCCTACAACTTCATTGTAACCAGCAGCTCCCCCTATTATTCCAGTCCTGGCTCTTCTGTACAATCCTGACCTTCAGCACCACTTGCTCCTGAAGTCTGAGGCAATCTCTCTTGCTTTTCCTTTTTCTAAGCATAGAACTAGTGGCCTAAAGATCAGAGAGTCCATATCCCATCCTGCAAGCCCAGAGCAAGTCAGTCCTACAACACGTGTTTCACACAAGAATTAAAGGAATGACTGGCACATTCTTTGCTATTGTCAAATGTATTCTCTAGAGGTGAGTGATTCACCTCTTAGACAATACCCAACAGCCACCCAGCTGTCCGTATTGCCTGGCATTTCTACTGCCCTCCTACATAGCCTCACATGGCCTGATCCTGCAAGCCAGGCTCACATGAGTCATTGGGTCTTGTGGTGCTGGGCTCTTAGTGATCCAAAGTCCACTGAAGCCCATGCAGCCTTTCCACGGGCTGCAGTAGGCTTTGAATCAGCGCTGTAAGCCTTTGGCAGAACCTACACGCTAGAGCTTCCGGAGAGTGTTCCACACAGAGAAGTGATCCTACATGCTAGGCCCACCGTCGAACCAACGCCTTATAAAAAGAAACCTGGGCCCCTTTCTATGCAGTTGCTGGCTGTAAACAAACCCGATAGCTTTTCCCAGCTGACCTCTCTGCAGAGAGAGTTCAGCTCTCCAGGTAATTCCTTGTTTATACACCTTGTTGCAACATGCCACAAACACTGCCAAGAGCCCACGCATCCACTGAATGTAATTCCTGACTCCAGTTTTCCTCTCGCTGCTCCTTCCTGATTTCCTTTCTATAAGTTCTGGTGCAATTCTTGGAACCACAAGGCCTTGTACTTGCTGACAGTGCTTCTTGCTCATAAACTGTGTTTTCCTAGTTCAGTTTCACCTCCGTACGAATCTGAGAGGGATTTGTGGGTTTTACAAGTCCGTCCTGTTACATCTTTTGCATTTTGGGGCAGGCCGGAAGCTTTGCACAGAACTGAGCTAGTAACTGGCAGCAGCAAGCTGCTAACATGACTGAAGCTCCTTTGCTGAGAAATCACTGAAAATTTAATTTCCTCTGACATTACAAGGGGTTTGCCTGTGTCAGCAAGTACCATGTGAATTCATGTGTTAAACCTGGATGTGGAAGGGGAATTTAATTCCTCCAAAGGGGGCCACACTGAAATGACGCGACTTCCTTTCCATTGCATGAGTAGGGAGACTAGACCCTGGAGTCACAGAAGTTAGAGTTGGGAAAGAGCAATCCAGACCATTCCCCTCGTCAAGATACACCAGCGTCCAGCCCAGCCACCTCTAGTACCCTGCCCAGTCTCACTGGGCATGTCCCCTCCACTACTTCCCTTGGCATCCTATTCTGCTACAGTCTTAGGGCCAAATGTATCTCTGGCTCCCATGGAATTAGATCAGGGATAAAAATAGCCAAAGACAGCTCATTGTCAGGACTTTTTCTGGCTAACCAGCCTTGTCTTGATTTCACCCCATTGCTCCTATTTCCATAGGTCTCTTTGGTGAGCAGTGAGCACGGCTAGGACTCGTACTCAGGAAACCCGGGTCATATTCTCAGCGCTTCCCCCTCAATTACTTTGTGACATTGGCAAGTCAATTAACTTCTTTGCACCTCACTGTTCCCATCTGTAAAAAGGGGCTAATGGTTTTACCTGCCACTGTGAATGGCTTTGAGAGCTATTAGGCTCATCATTCAGAGAAGTGCAAAGGATGAAACCCTTGGAACATTCTGTAGTGAACCGGCTCTCTTCCTTCTGGCAATTAGTAGCAATTGAATTGAAACTTTCTAGCCAACATGTAAGAGAAGGGTTAGAAGGCTGCCCTGAGCTGCAGGACTTAAAGTCATTAAGGTCAATAGGACCTAGGGGCCTAAGTCACTTAGGCCCTTTTGTAAGACCCACTGGGTTCCTCTCTGCAACTTTAGGTTCACTTAGGTTCAGCTTTGCAAAGGAGCCCATTGAAATTCAATGAGAGCTGGGACTCGGCAGCTTTGGAATCCCAGCCTGAAAAGAGTTTTTAAATAAAAGCGAATTTTATAACCCGGCTCTCACCAAGCAACAGTCGGAGTGAACCGTGCTGCCTGAGCGGTGCATCCTCCTCTACGGTGTGGTGATTAAGATGAATTGGGAGCAGCTTTCATCAATCAGAATCAAGGTCTATAAGACAAGCAAGTTCATTGAGTCTGCTAGGAGGATGAGCCCGCTAAGTCATATTCCAGAAGGAACATGGTCTTCTCAGGCAGCATTTTTTTAGATGTGCCTGGAAATATATGTGCATGTCCAGGGATATAGATATTCATATGTGCAGAGGCCTGTGTGTAAGCTGATGTGCATAGGTACCTGGGTATAGCACTGCGTATGCATGAAGACGAATATTTAGCAGGGTGCTTGTGCATAGAGGTAAGGTGGGGAACAGGGTTCGTTTTCTATCACTTGATAATACAAAGTTCTTTGTCTCTTTCTCCTTGGAACTACAGCAGCCCACGCAGTTCTGAGCTGCCATTATTCTCTTCCATTTATTATTCCTCCCTCTTTCCATCCCACCGCTCACTTACCTTTAACACTTCAATCTCATTTCCTTTGTCAGTGTCACTCTGGTTTTGCACTGAAATTCCTCAAACATCATCTCGTCAGGCACAGCCCATCAATTATTTTCAGGCAGGAACTTACTGCTTTCTTTTTGCAGCTGTGAATGTTTAAATTCCAACATTTTGCTGCAAGATCTCTTCTGTTTATTCCTTTTCCTATTTTGTCAGGTCACTCTAAGCCTCCTTCTTTTGTCTCTTTATTTTAGTATCTGTCTCCCTCATACACACAGGGCCCATGTGTTTTGGATCTTAGGGTCCTTGATTTATTTCTAGCATCAGTCTTGAAGGACAGCTTCTCTCTAGAAGCTCCCTCCTTACCACTTTGTCCTTAACAGTATCTGCCGTGTTATCTTTGGAGCACGGCTACATGGATAATCACGGGGGTTTAGTGAACATCTCCGACAACCTATGGGGTGGGAAGCAGAGGGGGACTGATTGCCAAGTCCTCCTTTCCTGACATGTAAACACGTATTTTGTTTGCAAGGCAAATTCTATTTTCAGAAAGCAACACCATGTTTCTGTAGCTCAGGAGAAGGGTTTTCAGCTCGGCTGAGTACCTGCAGTTCCAGCTGACTTCACGTGGAGTGGAGGATGATTGGCACTTGCTGAGAATCAGGCCTGTGGTGTTAATATAGAGCCACATCACAGCTGTCTAGTGCAGGCGGATGCCTGAGATGGAGGATGCAGACCGGGTTCTCTCAGTCGGATTCGCCTGCCCATCAACTCATTGCGTTTCGTTACTCTCTGCTCCACTTCCACTCTATTTCCACCCCAGTCTCCTCCCTTTACTATTTCTCGCCTTCTGTACGCAGAATCCAAGCCCAGTCATGTCTGGGTTTTCAAACTTTCAACCCCACTGATGTCCAGTCCAGCTCACCCGCCCCTAACGTTGTATTTCCAGGGTTAGACGTTTTTTTTTCCCTAGGCATGTGTCTGGATGTTTGTTACCTCTTCACCGTCTGCTCTGACCATGGCTGGAGAGCACATGGGGCACAGCCAATAAGCAGAGCATTAAACCAACACCCCTGCTTGGGTCAGCATTCGGTGCCTCTTCGGCAGCTTTTGAAATGAGTCATTGGGTTTTCAAGCCTCTTCCTAATGGATAAGGGCACCTGCCTCAAAACTGGCCCCTTACTGGCAGACCCAGCAGAGCGGCCAGGGAGTGACTAGGTCATGGAGCCTGAACTCCCCTCGCCCCAGCTCAGGCTGGAGATAAGCTAGTATGACAGCTCCCACGGCTGCTTCCTAGCACTCTTCTCTGGGACAGCAAAGCCTCCACTACCTATGGCTGCTGTTGAATCTGCCAGCGCTAAACCAGTTCCCCCTTTGGGAGCTGCACTGCAGTCGGACAAGCCTGAAAAATCAGCTAAGTCCCAGGCTACAGTTGTGGTACTGATTTAGCTCTGTATTTTTTTTACCAGTGTAGTTAAACTGGTACAACGCCCAGTGTGGATGCAGCTCTGTACCACTAGCCAGGTGCCTTATGCCAGAAGAATAAGCTTGCTCAGTAGAAGCACCTTCATACCTGTATAATTGCATCCATGCCAGGGGTTTTCACGGCTTTAACTAGAGCACTAGTCTAATGTGTCTGGAGACAAGCTCTTAAGGAAAAACCTATCATTCCTGTCCCTTCCATCCCTGAAACAAACTGAAGATGACTTGGATTCAGCTCTGTAATCATCCCTAGCTTTTATAGAATGTATTTAATCTATAGAGCTCAAAGGACTTTACAAAGAAGGCCAGTGGCATTATCCCCTTTTTACAGATGGGGAAACTGAGGCACAGAGCTATAAAGTGATTTACCCAAGGTCAGCCAGAGGGCTAGTAACAGAGCCAGGAACAGAATCCAGATCTCCTGAGTTCCAGTCCAATGCACTATTCACTAGGCAACACCACGTCTAATAGGAACCAATCCTGCTATGGCACGAAGCACAGCTACAGCCGTGAAGTCCTATCATAAATGACCACAGCTTTGTTCCAGTCTAAATGCATAATCGCTAAGGGTGCAGGGAATGATACTGCAGCAGGTAGTTCTGTGTTTTTGACACAGAGAAACAAGCTAACCACAAGGCAAAGGACAAAGGAGCCTCTACCAACAGCTCTGAGGTAAGGGCTTTCTGAAATGGTCAAGCCAAGAAAAGGCAACTGCTAAGCTCTGAGTAAGCGCAGCCAAGTTAGTCGCTAGTTAAGGAGGGCTGATAGGGAAGAGAGACAATTGAATTTCCTCCTAAAACCCAGAGTAAGAGATAAATATTTTACATGCTCAGCCATTAATATTTAGTGGCTGGTTGTAACATGTTCAACAGGGAAGCTGCACGTGTGGCATACCTCTGGCTTTTAGTCCTTGTACCCAGTGAGTTTAATCTCTGGCGGGCTTCGTTACACACCGCACATTATGGGCTCCTTAGTGGGTCACCTAGATTCCACAGTAGGATTTTCCTCTTGCCATTTAGGCAGGGGAAATGAAAACATTAGCAACTGAATGCTGCTGGGATTCTGCACTGGCAAGACTTGTGCGTTGTTAGTATCTACCACGGATACAGTGCTCAGGCACACAGCACCAGATGAGAGGGGAAACGTCCCAAACAAACAAGCCCTCAGGCCGCTGGCCCCAACTGCTCAAGGTCCAAGGACATTATCCAAAGATCACTGAACTCAGTAGAAAGAATGCTATGTATATTATTTGCCCTGATATTCCTTCTCTAGAGAACTAAGTCTGAAATCCACTTACAGTCTCAGGAAGTCAATAGTAACAGAGCTTGGTATTAATCAAACAACACACCTATCCTTCTTCCCCACCAATGCATAACAGCATTCTTGTGCATTGGTGGGGAAGAGCGATAGGGATCCGTCCTTCCTCCTGCAAATCTCCTTTTCCATCCCTGCTCTGGTGGGTCCTCTCCCTCCTTCCAATGAGTCACTCTCCAGGCGGCCCAAGCACAGTGGAATCTGCTGAATTAGCACATGTTCCCACATGCCGGGCTTCCTCTGAAACAGGAGGTGGTTTCTCTATTTTTGCAGTCCCCATGCTGGCTGCTCATTCCTTTGGCTACAATCTAGATCATTGTTACTCTGCTGGTTTCCCAAAATGGCTCCTTCTGAGCAGCACAGATAAGGTGATGCGTTAGCAGTTATCAACGAAGTCAGGGTATTAGTACCGTAGCAGTGGAATGGAACAGACATGAGCGAGCACTCGAAGACGGCCACATGCCCTCCCCACTCCTTCACTTTCATGGGGGGTGAAGAGTGGTCAACACCTCTCAGAAGCATCCAACACCTAACAGGATTGGGTCCATAGCTACTTTCATCAGAGCACCTTAAAAACGTTTCTAAAAACAATACTTAACACTGGACAGACGGTCTTGTGGTTATAGCAGCGGGACTCAAGGTCTTGGTTCAATTCCATTCTCTGCCACAGATTTATTTTGTGACCATGGGCAACTTCCTTTGCTGCTCTGTGCTTCAAGTCCCCATCTATAAAATGGAGATAATAAAACCTTCTTCCTCCAGCCAATTGTCTGACTTGTCTAGTTAGACTGCGAGCTCTTCATGAGGGGACTCTTATACTGTGTGTATGTGCAGTGCCTAGCACAATGGAGCCCTGAGCTCAGTTGGGACTGGTAGGTGCTACTGTAATACAAAATACAGCCATCCATTAACCTTCACAGCCATCAATTACCTGCCACACTGGTGTATTGTGAAGGTTATTACTGGCCTATTTCCTACTTTATAACTGGGGAAACTAGGCAGAGGCGCGACATAACTTAACCAAGGCAACACAGTGGGTCAGTGTCAGAAGCAGACTAGAAATCAGGAGCTCCTGGCTCCCAGTCCTATGCTCAGACTACACCTCCCGAAGCTCCTGCAATAAACTGTGGTTCTGGATGGTAGGTACTGTTCACCTCCATTTGCCAGATACAGGGCTCCAAGTTGAAGAGGGCACACCGTGGTACCAAGTGGGAAGAGAGTTCAACTAAGGGTATGTCTACACTACCCACCGGATCAGCGGGTGGTGATCAATCTATCAGGGATTGATTTATCACGTCTAATGTGGACGCAATAAATCGATCCCCAAGCGCTGTCCCCATCGACTCCGGAATTCCACTGCCGCTAGAGGTGGAAGTGGAGTCAATGGGGGAGCGGCAGTGGTCGACTCGCCGTTGTGAGGACGCCCAGATAAGTCGCCCTAAGATACGTCGACTTCAGCTGCGCTATTCACATAGCTGAAGTTGCGTATCTTAGGTCGACTTCCTGCCCAGTGTAGACCAGGCCTTAGGGATGGTCAAAAAGAAAACCAAGGTGGACGCCAATATCATTTTTGATATAGAACAAATCTATAAGACTCCTGCCAGCCTGAAATTTTTGACTTTACTGATTTCTTTTCAACAGAAAATGTTTCCATTGTGCCGTGTTCTGTGAGGTGCTGCCCCCCATGATTGGGAGGTTGAGCAAATAGCATTTCCCCATAGACGTCTTCCAAACAACTTAGCTCCTGGCCTGGTCTCCCTACTCTCCCATTCCTTGTGCTCTCCTCAGTGAAGGCTGCTGATCATGCCAGACTGTAATGGGGCCAGGATTAGATGGAGGCCAGCAAACTAATTTTGCTCATGAACAGAGACAAAAGTGAGTCAAAGTTTCCAACAGTGAAGAGCTAGCACGTAAACCCCTATGGCACTTAGCCTTCAAATCGACTCTGTTCCAATACACCTCTAACTTTTATGACCTACGAGATCCCAAAATGTAATAAGGGAAAGAGATTTGGAGTGTGAGATTTAAAAGGTCTTTACAATGTGTCATTTTTAATATTGGCTCCTGGAGAAGTGGAAAACTGACACTGTTCAGCTTCCTGAATGCAAGGGCTGGAGTTGTTTACTGGAGAGTTGGGGCATTTTCAGTGTTTTTCCCCCATGTGTCTTGGTGGCACCAAGTGTTGCATAAATAACCATAGCTTAAAATTGCCAGGAGACTTTTGGTAGCAAGAAACAGGCACCTTGCAGGATGGAGAAGCATTAAAGTGTGGCTGCAGTTATAAAAACGTCTGTAAAAATATCACCTCGGTGATTCATATTTATCAGTAAGTCAGCCACTTCCATCTCAAATAGATCCACCAGAGTCAAAGTGAGCCACTTGGAACAGCTGCTCTGGCGTGTATCACTCAGAGCATGTGAGTCGTCTCACTGAAGGCAGTGAATGGAACTGGTTATGTGCTTAAAAAGTTATGCATGTGCTTAAGTGCTTTGCCAGGTCAAGGCCTTAGCCGGCTGGCTGACAATACACAAGGCAGAAGGGATCATGGTCATTGTCGCAAGTCAAGTCCCACCTTTGGGGCAGGGAAAGGAGCCTTATAGCCCCACAGCTGAGTCCACCTGACCACCCTTAGCCTCATGGCTGTAGGGCTTCCTGGGCAGAGTCAATAGGGCTGCCCTCCCCCGCGGGGCTGAGCAGCCCAATGGCCAGAAGCAACAGGGCTGCTCTCCCTTATGAAGCTGTGTGGCTTGTCCAAGGTCACCCAGAAACCCTGTCAGAGTATGGAATTGAATCAAGGTGTCTCATCCTAGCATCCTAACCACTGGTCTAGCCTTCCCCTACTAAGCTCAGCTGCAGAGATGGTACAAGAGATGAGACAGGCTCTGGCTAAATTAACTGTAAGCCACACAGAAAGAGAGCTCAGCGCAGACAGCTGTTCAATGCACAGAGACAGTCAAATAAAAGCAAACAGCATGTACAAGGAATGAAATAGACAATGCTGAGATTGTTAAAGGGCCAGGACATCATTAAGCCTTTCGTTGCAGGCTTCCACTCTCAAAGAAGATCTGGGAGAAGCAGAATGGGTCCAGAGAGCGGTGAGGAAAGCACTGAGTCCTGGAAAGACGGTCATATGAGGGGAGATTGCACAGAGCAGACTGTTAAGGTTAGACAGCAATGTGCAATTCAGCAAAGCATGTGCTTGAAGTTAAGCATGCGTTTGTTTGAATCGGCATCTAAAGGGAGAGGGGACACGCTAGATGTATGCAGAATAACGAATGCTGTTGACATGGTAGCTAGAAAGATAGGGTGCTCCTATTTACCCTCAGGCTACCAGAACAAGGGGATAGCCGATGAGAATAAAAAGGGCAACACATCTGAAACTGCACAGAAAACACAGATCTGGAGATATTATTGGGCCCGAGAGTGTACCACGAGCCAATAAACGATTAGACATTCATCTGGCTAAGATTATTCCCAGGTACATAATGTACCTAGCACACCTTGGGGCCCTGTAAAATAATACATGATGTAATAAGCCTGAATAAAAATGTGTAAGTGTTATAAAGCCTAATGTATCAGAGCATAAAGCAGCCGCTAACTGCAGGGGATTAGGTGAAACTTCCGCTAACGGCAGGTTATTACACAACTGTCCATTATTATGAGGTTTTCTGCATCTTTCTCAGAGACAGGATCATGGACTAGATGAACCCCATTGTCTGGTGGCAATTCCTACATAGGGCCACGCAAATCTGGCTAGCCAGTAACCTACACAGTGTGGTTAGCACCAAAGTACTACTGCTCAACCCTTTTCCCAGCATCCTTTCAGCTAGCAAATGGATGATCTGCATTTCCGACTGTGTCGGGAAAGCCAGTATCTAAGTGTTAGGCTTGGTCAGCAATTCATCAGAGTCCAGAGTAAATCACTTGGCAACGGGGCAATGATTAGTCATTGGCAGCCTTTCTCCTAACGATATTTATAAGCCCCCAAGATCAGCTGGGACTTGGAGTTACTGTGGATGCTTCTCTGAAAACTTCAGCTCAATAAGCAGCAGCTTGAATATTGTGTCCGCATCCAACTGAGAAAGGTTCAGAGAAGGCTAACAAAGATGATCGGGGTATTGAGCAGCTTCCATACAAGGAGAAACTAAAAAAGTGAGGGCTGGTCAGTTTGGAAAAGAGACAACTAAGGGGCGATATGACAGAGGTCTATAACATCATGAATAGTGTGGGGGAAGTGAATAGAGAATCACTGTTTTGCCTTCCCCACAATACCAAAATCAGGGGTCACCCAGTGAAATGAATAGGGAACAGTTAATACGAGCAAGAGGAAGTACTTTTTCATGGGGTGTTGTCATGGTCAAAAGTATAACTGGCTTTTAAAAAAAACTTACATAAGTTTATGGAGGATAAATCCATCAGGGTTATTATTCAACGGTCAGGGATGCAGCTCTGTGTTCAGGGTGGCACTAAACATCTGACTGCCAGAAGCCAAGAGAGGAAGACAGGAGTGGATCATTTCAACTGCCCTGTTCTGTACACTCCCCTTGAAGCTCTGGTGCAGACCGCTGGGCTAGATGGACCATTGGTGTGACCCAGTATGACAGTTCTTATGTTCTTAATTGCTTCCTTCTTTCTGCTCCTCACTCTGCATTGCACTGCATCTTCTCCTGGCATCGGTAACTTTTCTGTGAACTGGACTGCAGGCAGCTGGCATTGATTCAGTTCATTCAAATTCAGAGCCTGAAGATGCTGTTTGGGGTTTTTGTTTGTTTGCTTTGGGGTTTTTTTTTTAGTGCTTGTTATTGTTTTCCAGGACAATTCTAATTTTCCCTCTCGGCAAAACGCTAACCTAGGTGTGGGCAATTGATTAGTCTGAGCTTTAGGGGACAATTATTTAATTGACTGGACAGCCCCACAGACACACGAATTTAAAGACACTGTTGACTTGATAAATTAGTTCAAAGCACTTCCTGGCTCTCCTAGCCCCTGAACCTTTCTGCCAATGCCTGTGGTCTTACAATTAAAATATTTCCCAGTTTCTAAAATCTTTCTTTTCTCCCTTGTTGCTGGCCCTCCCACTGCCCTATGCAAAGCTAATGAATGGCCCAGCCCTGCAAACACCTAGGCATGCAGATAATTTGACTTGTGCGAGTCACCCTATTGAAATCAGAGGCACTAGTCACACAAGAAAAGTTATTCCCTGTGTCAGTGATCGCAGGGTTGAGCCCTAAGGAAGCAGCGAAACCAGCTCTGTGCAAAGCAACCAGCTGTTGACTAGCAACTTCTCAGAGCTGGCTTTTAAAAAGGAGACTTTTTGTCTTGGACTTCCTCTTGCTTATATTAACTGTTCCCTATTCATTTCATGTCATTCAACTCAACCCAACCCTCAGTCCTGGCTTTTCAAGGAGATCTTTACACTTCAGCTCTGGAAGTGCCTCCTCGCACTTTCTTGGCTGCCTGCAAGGTTCCAGGATCTCACGCTCTGTCACCTGACACTGCTGTGTAATGTGGCACTGTGCTGTTAAAACCAGCTGCTATGTTCTGCCCCAGAGATGGTTGCATTAGAACATGGGGAAGGGGTGTGAACTGGTTCCTGCGTACACTGTTTGTAATAAAATAATAATTAATTAATAATAATACCGAGCTCTTATACAGTGTTTTTCATTCATAGATCTCTTACGTACTTTACATCTGCAAAATGGAGAAACAGAGGCACAGAGAAGCAAAGTGACTGCCCAAGGTCACCCAGAGGCAGAGCTGGAAACCCACATCTCCTTGCTCCGAGTCTGGTACTCTATTCACTAGGCCACACTGCATTCCTGTGGGAGGAGAGGAACTTATGCAGAGGTAGCTGACACTATTCTGACTTATGTTGCTTGACGAGCCAAATAAGAGTGGAGGCAGAGAAGCCACTGGTATCCTGCCGTCTCCCATTAAAGAGAATAAATCAGAACATCAATTGTAGCTGGAGCTAAATGATTCAGTGGAGGCAACCTTTTTTTGAATGCCTGCAGTGACAACTGTATTTATAGCAATTCAAAAATAAAACCCCTCTGTGTAGGGGGATGACATGTGCTTATTGAGCTAGCAGCACATTAGACAAGATTATCCCCTAAGGAGATCAACCTGTCTAATGAGCTACCTTTCAAGTGCCAGCTGATCTTCTGCCACAGTTGTCAAATGGGGGGATAGAAGATAAAAATTTGGCATCTAACTCTTTCCATATGTCTCATTATTCATCCACAGCAAGAGGGGAATGGGAGCAGTTTTATAACGGACTTGACACAGAGTACAGCATGCACCACATCACCACAATTGTGCTGTCCCTTCTCTGTGGATGTGGCGAAGCTGGCCGCTGACATCTTCCCAATGCTGTGGGGGAGGCAGCCCTCTGCTGACGGGGGCTGTATCCCACCCTAGGCCAGTGGGACAACCCCAAGGGAAGTCTGGGGCCCTCCTGACTCAGGAGCCCGGCAGGGGGATAAGGAGCCATTTATGTCCTTAACGTGACCTAGTTCAGCGGCACTTGGATGGAGTCAGTGGCCGACAGCTTTGGGGAGCCGATGTGACGGGAGCCGTGGTCTTGGTCTAGTTCCGCCCCACACTCGGCAGTGCTGGGATTAGCACCCTTGGGAGCAGCCTCATCAGAAACCAAAGTCTGAATGGGCCATGGAGACCGGGCTGCCCCCTGCCCCCAGAACTGGTCCCTCCAGGTCAGGAAGAAGCACTTATCTGGGTGGGATGAGGGACGTTCCCTCTGCTGCCCCCGGCCCTGTGCCAGTTTTGGGAGGGGAGTCCTGTGTCCAAAACCTGCAGGAACAAGGGCTGCAACTGGGAGGAGGCCGATATGAGAAGATCAAACATGAGACAATATCTCACTGACCCCCGGGCGAAGAATACCTTCCCCCTTCCCAGTCACCAAGCCAACCCTTCCATCATACAGATCCCAGCGAAGACTTGCTTCTTCCTTGGTGCCCACAATGAGAATACACCGAGAACTACTCGAAACACACAAAAGCCCACTCATCCCCTCTGTTGAGTGCCTCGGAGCGTGCTGGGTTTTCAGATTCTTGCCTTTGGACTCTGAAGGTACCTCCAGACCACGATAAAACACACGCCGCTGGCCCATGTCAGCCAACTCCGGTTCACAGGGCTTGGGCTGCAGGGGTATAAATTGCAGTGTAGATGTTCAGGGCTGGGCTCTGAGACCCCCCTGAGGAGGGAGCTTCTCAGAGCTCAGGCTCCATAGCCAGGGGTCTGTCTACACTGCAGTGTAAACCCAGAGTTAGTATAACTCAGACCCTGGGTCTGGTAACCTCGGGCTTGAGCATCTACACTCACTTGTAATCCCAGGTGTGGAATTGTTGAACCCTGGGTCCCAACCTGAGTCTACACTGCCTTATGTGGGTCTAAGTCCAGCCATCCCATCCCAGACTTACTAGCGCCCTCACAAAATGTGCCCACTCAGCCCTTTGTTTGTGGTCCAGTGTTGGAAAACTGGACTGTCCAGAGGACAGAGGAAGTCAGCCCGCGGGATTGTGGGATACTTTTGCCTGACTCCCAGAGCACAAGTCAACTGGGGCTGGGTCTACACTGCAAAGCAACAGAACTCAAACCCTGGATCCTGGCTTGACTCAGGCTTGGACCCTCCACCCCCATGTGGTTCTGGGACCCTGGGTCCAAGCCCTGGGGTAGCATGATTTCTGTGTAGACGAAAGGGGGTGATAGGCTTAAACCTGTGTTTGAACCCTCGGCTTACATTGCAGTGTAGACATACTGAGTCCTTCAGAACAGGGGCTGTCTCCATTTGGTTTCATATACAGCACTGAACATCAGTGCCTAAGTGATAACTGAAGTCCTGGATTCCTTCAATTCATACGGCTTCTCTAGGCATCCTTAGGGAAGGGCTAAATGCTCCTCTTGACAGCAGCAGTCAGCCCTAGTTTGTGTGAGAGGAGCCTTTAAAGAATCTGCTCTCTGAGCTGCCTTTGTCTCCTACTTCTGCTCAGACTCCCAGGGAGTCTAGGCCTTTAGACTCAAGAGAGGCTTAGTTAATATCCTACCTGGGTCAGTCCTGACTGGACCATGTGGGTGACCTAGGGAAAGCAGCGCAAGGGAGCAAGGAGTGTTGTCAGAGTAACAACTTCCTTAGAACTGAAAAGAAATCCAGACTTTTATTTCCAGGCCCTGCAGGCGCTCCCCTCTACATGACAGGAGCGAGGCTCTCCACACAGCTGTCTGATCTGGAGGACAGCAAGTAGCATCTCATCTCATCAGAACTGTCTTCCCTTCTCCGGTTCCATGAAGGAGCAACCCATGCCTTGAGCGCTCTCCACAGCAAGAGAGATGCTGCTCTAGCTCACGCCCAGGCATTGACGGATGAGCTGCGGATCCCCCGTGATGTGACTTCAAACTCAAGAGTGCAGCTCTGGGAGGTGATCTCAGTGACTGATCTCACTGGAGCTGCTCATGCAGGAATTCTCCAGAGCTCCACCAGCCAGTCAGATCAGCATGCAGCCACTATCCTTTAGAAAGCAAGAGAAACAGCATTTAATCACGAGCCAAATCCTGAAGCTCTTGCTAAACTTTCAACCAGGCCTTGTTGACTTCAGTCAAGAGTTTGCCTAGGTAAAGCCTGAGTCAAGGGCCTCAGAGGGTTGGCCACTACTCTCAACTGACAAGGGGCTTGTCTACACTTGAAATGCTACATGGCATAGGACAATGGAGAATCTGGTCTGCAGTGTTCAAAGCCTGGACGTGAAACCTGAGTGAAAACAGAGTAAGACCTTCAGAAGTCCAACACATGTGAATGAGCAACAGAATTTGAGATGCCAGCTAGTAAAGCTGGAGGACCTCAAAGCAATTTATCGCCAGTAGTTGACCAAGCCGTATGACCTCTCTGGAGGAAGGTAAGTACAGTATTACCATTTGCATTGGAGAGATGGGTAATTGAGACCTAAAGGTTAAGGCCCAAATGGGACTCTGGTTTTAAATGTCCGACTTTAGACACCGAGGTGTTGAATATTGGGTCCCTGTAACAGGGTGCTGGCCAAGAGGCTCTGAGCCAGCCCCTGTTAGCTCAGTTCCTGCTAGCTCAGCTCCCAGCCACGGGAGTTAATTGGAGCTGGCAGGGTGTGGCTCTTAGAAGGGCTTAAGGGAAAGCACGTGTGAGCCTTATGGGCCGGAAGGCTTTATAAAGCTGGCAGGAAGGAAGTACGGGGGGAACAGGAAGGGGAGGAGCGAGTGGCTGCTATTCCTGGCTAGCTGCAGGAGCTAGCTGTCCCCCGGGTGGCTACCTGAGTGTATTAAAGTGTACGGAACTGTCTATAGGGGGTGGTGGGAACTAGCACAGGGAAATAAAAGGGGACTGGTGTTTACCAAAGAGTGGTCTCCGCCTGATTTGTGCCACGAGCAGTGAAGGGCTCGTTTACAGTCCCCCAACACTGAGGCATCCGCTAGAGGCCGCTTTTGAAAATTCAAATTTAGATGACTTGCTCCCAGCCCCAGTCAGCCAGAAATAGAACCCAGGAGTTCTGATCTCCAGACCTGAGCTCCAAAGACTGGAGAATGTTTTGGATTGCTCAGAATACTGTAGCTAGGGAAATCATCAAAGACAATTTGTTTGCTCAGAAAAGGTTGTTTGGTGAATAGAAACTAGAACATGAACCATTAGTTACTGAGTATAAAAAGATATCACCTGAAACGGCTAAATACCCAGATCCTTTTTGCATTCATACGACATAAAAGTAGTTTAAAATAATTGCTGTGAATAAATTCCCTTCCTGAGCTGAAGCCTTGCGCAGAAATAATTCAGGTAGAGCCAAACATTCCTACGGGGACTTGAAAGGGGATTATGGAATCAGCCCCGACTGGAGCATCTGAAAAGTCAACACGGAAAGTCAACCACTCCCTCTGCCAGCTGGAGTTTAACTTCATGCACCATGGAAGGAACAGAGAATGTGTTGCTGGAGTTATCTTTCCTGTAATGTTTTAATAAAAGTGGATGTAACCAATGTTAGGGGAAAGAACTGGTCCATAAAGAGCATGGCATACTGGCATGCCAACGACTGCATGTCCGGGTGCAACCCAAGGCATATTTTGCTCTTTAAGGGGTCAATCCAGCTCCCTCTGAAGTCAATGAGACTTGAACTCCTATAGGAGCCTTTCCATTAACTTCAACAGATGTTAGATTGTGCCCTAAAGTCCCATATAGTTTGGGTCCCAACTACCAGAGACACCAGCTCTCTTCCCATGCACCGTTACGCCAGCTGAGATCATCCACACAGCCCTGCTCGTGGTCCTTAGATTTGAATGTCTGCAGGGCTCCAGCCAGAGCAATTTCAGCTGAGAACCCTTGCCTTTGAATTGGTTTCCTGAATTCATCCAATGGAGAGTGAGGCTGTTGACCTCCAAGGCACAGTGTGAAATGCTTTGCTCTCTCAGCCTGGTGGTGGGGGACCCAAGGTCGATCTTCGGTGAGTGCTGTAAAAATGCCAATGCAGCATCAAAGCACGGATCATGATTTATTAGAGCTGCATGGCATTGGCCATGATAGACTTAATAATGACTTTGTCACTTCTCCTGGATGGTTAGAAGCTGTGTGTGTGTGCACATGCATGTATGGTCATACTTCTGTGACTTCAGTTATGGGACAGCAGCTCAGGGTCTCATTCCTCTCCCACGCGACACAGGGAATGTGTGTAACAGCGATAGTTGGGGTCGGGACACCTTCTTTTCGGTTAGAACTGGAGCTCTCACTTTGCAGTGGTTTGTAGCATCTGCAGGCTTGCAGGGAGACAACTGAGACACAGGGTTTTAAACAATGTTTTAGAACAGCAGATCAATGAAGTACTAGAGGGCGCTGTCCATTCATAAACTGAGTGATGCCCGGAGACCGGCCAAGCTGCGAACAGTGAGATGAAAGGGCGTGTGTGTAGCGGGAGGCCTCTCTTGAGATTCCACGGGACAAGAGGCTCCAGCTGGTTTTAGGCTTGTTTCATGTGTTCACCCAAATTGTGATCTGAGTGAGCAGAACCTCCCAATGGTCATTAGGAAGAATCTCTTCTTGTTTCTCCAAGGAACGAAGTCAGTCTTTACCAACACACGAGGCTGTAGTTACACTCGTTGCATCTGGTACCCAGCTCCTACAACGGCCCCATCTGATCCCCACTTGTGCCCAGCGACATGGTCGCTTATGTGCATCTGAGTCAGGCTCAGCTTTACCAAGGGCAAGGCTGAACCCTTCGGAACTGAGCCGTAAGCTCGGCCCTTGTCCCCGCTGTCGCCATGTCTTGCTTATGAGACCGCAGATCATCCTGCTGCAATGTGACATTGCAACCCGACAGCAACAGGCAACAGGTCAGCACCATGAGACTTGCAGCACGGGGAGGACACTGCGTGTCGAGGGGGGATATTTTAACACCCTGCGTGTGTCACCATGTATACTACTGTACACTAAAGCTGGGCTGTCATGTCACAGCACATCATCCTGACGCCTTCCTTGACATCTCAGGGCACTTTTCCTCTCACTTTTGCATGTAAATCTGGGTGCTACACCCTGGCAACCACAGCAGCTCTCTGAACGGTGAGGTTATCATTTGGGTCTGCCCTTTTGGAGTGGAAGAAAGATGAGAGATCGGGTGCTTTCTTTGAAGGGATGGATCATCTATTGCACCCTCGGGATCTCCTCTCTGGCCTCTCGCTTATGCGTACGCAGACTTCTCTGCAGCTCACTTGTGTGAATCATACCAACCAACCTCCATTGAAGTCCATGGAAAAACTCCCTTTGACTTAAATGGTGCAGGATCAGGGTCACAGACCACAGTGAGGCAAAGCTAATGAGCAGGCACGAGGCATTAGAAAATCAGTTCTGCTTCTTTAATATGACAAGGTCACTCCCAGTAGACAAATAAGAGCAAAACGACAAACACCGATTAATTGTGTTTATCCAGAACTCATTTCCACTTTGCAGCAATAACAGTTAACAGATTGAGTGAGCTGTGGGCTGGCTCCCAAGAAAGATGACTCCTGCAGTTCCAAGAGCAATATTTGCTGGTCTTGTTAGTATTTGCCCGGTTGGCCTCGTTTGGGGAAGCATTGCTCCAAATGCTAGGATGCTGGCTTATGACAAAAATAGCCACTTCAGCATACACAGCCGCTGAATGAAGGCTGCCTGCTCTATACTTGTTTACAATAAGAGTATAGGCAGGTGCTACATTCTTCTCCCCTTCTAGGACTGATATCTTAAATTTGGTATTATCAACCCCAAGTACTGAATAAAATCACGAGTCAGATTCCCTTAAGAAAGAAATTGACAGATTGGCATAATGATCATGAGATTTTAAAAGCACCCCATTTAGGATTCTTTTATTGACCCCCTTATTTGGAGCCTTTAAGGTCACGTTCTCTATCTCTTCTCTGCAACCACACAAGCTAAAAACTTATTTTAAAAATGAAAGCTGAGATTCTCAGCTAATAACACGATTCCAACGTCTGGGCCTTTAGCAACAAATATCAGGAGACTTGTGATAAAATCATTAGAGTCGGCAATCTGGTAAATTTCATGCCATGTGATCATCAGCAAACAACCCACTCCCCAACTTTGGGAGGCCTCACATAAAAGTAGAAAAGATGCTCATTGTGTTTGTGATAAAAGTGATTACATTTTACATGTCATCTCTCTGTTACTGCATTAAGGTGATTTATTTTCTTTCACAGCTGAAGCATCTGTTCTAGCGTCTGCATTCTTTACTAGTAGAGAAACATTTTATGAAATGCCAGGAGAAACAGCTTCTGCAATATAAACAGCATCATGAACTGGCTGTGCACCACTGCCCTCTACTGGATGGAAAAAGAAACACTCAACTGGGTGTCATATGCCCTGACTAGCTAGGAGAGTCTGAGCGCTAGAGACTTTGGGAGCAGAGGATTCTGGTTTGTAGCCATGCTGTCATTGTGAAGTGCTGAGCAGTCATGGTGTTCATCTAATCAGATGTTAATTTATTTTGTTTAAACAGTGCTGAGAAATTCACAATTTGTTGATGTTGAGGAGACAGAAAAATCCCCTTTCCCAGGTCCACCCATTCCCTGGCAGTAAATTGGCAATAACATCCCAGCCACCGAATTCATTTTTCCCCTCCATACTTTTCTGTGCTTTGCATTGTCATTTGTTGAATATATTCTGACTCGGTAATGAGACCTTCCTATATCATCAAAACTAATAAATCAATGTGAACAGTTGTTATCCTCTTGAAACTTTCGTGAGCCTCCCTCTGTATCTACCCATGCCCTGATTAATTCTTTGTTTATGATCCTCATATTTGCCTGGCAAGCGCACCATTTTGGGGGGAACCTTTAGTTCCATTATAGCTTCATCTTTTAGGTCACATTAGCAAATTCTCTGATCTGATAAGAATGATACAGTCCTTCCATAGAGGGATTTCTTTTCCTTGCTGATATCTGAAAGCAGAGACGGTGAACATATGGATATTAAAGCAGGAAGGTTGGAGAAAGAAATATTTACAACTGGGGAAAACAGAGATAAATATTTTGCAGTCAAATAAGAAAGTAGTAAACACTGTGCTCTGTATGGCCCAATACATCATGCAGTTAGCACTGATGGATGCTGTGTATTTCGGCAGAATTTGTGCCCAAAGGCACAAATGTTTTCACAGAGTACATTTAACATACATTAAATATCCTGCCAAGAAGAGACACCAGGGGCTGTGACATTAGCTAAGGTTTGTATGATGCTTTAGCTGTGGAAAGCCGGCATCTCAGTCAGTGTCTCTTGGCATGGTATTGGATTCAATGAGAAAACGCATGTGCTTAAATGCTTCGCTGGAGTGTGGGCAGAGAGTTCAGCATCTTACAGGATCAAGCCCTAAGTGTCTCGACAGGCAGATTAGATAGATAGTGAATAGATAGACGATAGAAGTAATACAGTGTAAATAGCCCTGGCTTGAGGGACAGATGGACACACATGCATGCACTCTAATGCCTGCCCCAACAGTTCGAAAATCATGAGTCTTCCCCCCCCAAAAAAATCATGAGATAAAATACACAGAGGTTATTTTTATTTGCCTTCTGGTTTTTTTAAGCTAGTGAGCGTTGCATTATCAAGTTTTTCTCTACTAGGGAGAGGCGCTAGAAACTTATTTTTTTAAAATGACTTGGAAGTGACAGAGGAGAAGAAAGAGCGGAGTGTATTGGTTGATCATAGTATGACTATGAGCCACCAGTGTGATGCAGCTTTGAAAAAGGCTAATGCAATCCTAGGATGCATCAGGTGAGGCATTTCCAGTAGAGATAGGGAGATGTTAGTCCCATTATACAAGGTACTGGTGAGATCTCATCTGGAACACTGTGTGCAGTTCTGGTCTCCCATGTTTAAGAAAGATGTATTCACACTGGAACAGGTGCAAAGAAGGGCTACTAGAATGATCAGAGGAATGAAATATCTATCTTACAAGAAGAGACTTAGGGAGCTTGGCTTGTTTAGCCTAAACAAATGAAGGCTGAGGGGAGATATGATCGCTCTCTATAAATACATCAGAGGAATAAATACCAGGGAGGGAGAGGAGTTATTTAAGCTAAGCACCAGTGTTGACACAAGAACAAATGGATATGAGCCGGCCAACAATAAGTTTAGGCTTGAAATTAGGCGAAGGTTTCTAGCCATTAGAGGAGTGAAGTTCTGCAACAGCGTCCAAGGGGAGCAGTGGGGGCAAAAGACCTAATTGGCTTCAAGACTGAGCGTGGTAAGTTCATGGAGGGGACAATGTGATGGGACTTCCTACAATGGCATATGGCCCACCTGCGACTCCTCTTAGCAAAAATCTCCAAGGGCGAAAGATGGACACTAGATGGGGAGGGTTTTGAGTTACTACAGAAAATTCTTCCCCAGGGGTCTGGCTTGTGGGCCGACATGCTCAGAGTCCAACTGATTGCCATTTGGGGTCGTGAAGGAATTCCCCCCGCGGTCAGATGGGCAGAGACCCTGGGAGTTTTTCACTTTCCTCTCAGGTGGGGCACAGGTACTTGCTGGTTTGAACTAGTGTAAATGGTGGATTCTCTGTAACTTTAAGTCTTGAAGTCATGATTTGAAGATGTCAGTAACTCAGCCAGAGGTGAGGAGTCTATTATAGGAGTTGGTAGGTGAGGTTCTGTGGCCTGCAATGTGCAGGTGAGACTAGATGATCATGATGGTCCCTTCTGGCCTTACAGGCTATGAGACCTCTCCACCTCCGACCTTCCTAGGTCCATCTGATTCTGCAGTCCCCTTCCTGCCCTTCCCACAGGGGCTGCCCTATTCACGCCTATTCATGCTACTTGTGTTCCAAAGAGTTGTGCCCCTGCGGAAGACGCCATAGATACTTGCTAAGTCTCCTCTTTCTTGTCCTGGCTCAGGCAGGCTTCCTCGGGTTGTGAGTTAGTGCCATGTGCTGACCTATCCCAGAGACGACAATAAACACACACATTTGTTATGTTTACAGGGAGAAATCCCTGCTGGGCTGGACTGGGAATAAGGATTCCAGTGTCCAGAGTGAGCACTCTGGCACGGAACAAGAAGCGCTGTTCCAGTAGCTAGAGTTTCCTTGTCTGTGTTATGCAGACTTTCTTATATCCTGCCGGACTTGGACACCTAAGACTTTCTCTTTGTTTGCCACCATACAAAAGGGTAGACCTAAAACCCCACATTAACATTAGGGCACTAGAAGGATGTGATCTATAATTTTTTTCCCTCTGGAGTGCTTTGAATTGGGCTGGCATTGACAGCCCTGGAGAGCTACAAAATAGGTGCTTCAACCCTTTTTCTGGCACGCTGATCTTTAGAGCGATGGCGTTAGTTCGGTTTCCTTGGCTTTGTGCAGCGACTGCCTTCACGGTGATAATTAGCGCTATTTGTCAGGGTTTGTTTATCTTTTTTTAATGGAGGCCCTTAGCGCCACTGGGAACTGCCATGAGACCCACAGGCCATTGTATAATCATCATATGCGGACAGGGTTCAGTTCCAAATGACTTGGGCTGAATTTGAATCCGTGACCCAACGCTGAGAAGTCTATTTCGTTGGTAATACCCTAGGCCAGCCAGTCCCCCGCTGTTTCTATCTGCTACGTTAATGAGCCGCAAAATGGAAATTGTGTCCAAACCTCTGGATTATTTTGTCACTGGCATGTCAGACATAGCGCTGAGCAAGGGAACGCCCTTCCACTCCACCACTTCCATGCAGCACCTGGGCCCTGCTTCCAGAAATGCCTAATGAGCTGCAGAGCTATGAGGCACGCTGTCCTAGCACCCCAGGTGAAGTCAGAAGGGGCTTTGCATGAGAGGGCTGTAGGTGCCCTTTAAAATGGACATCAGCTCCATGAAGCCAGCGGCCAAATGCCAGGCACAGCCGAGTGTTCGTCTGTTCATAGGTGGGTTCAGTCAGTTGCGGACTCAGGGTAAAAACAGAAGTTGGGGGCTTTTAGCCAGCCCAAGCCCTACCCACCTACCCCACCAGTGTGTCCTCACCAGGAAAAAGGGAGAAGGGCCACAGATTCCCTGGAGTCTTCTAGGCCCCTGGCTCGTACCAATCTGTTAGATGGTAGGTGGTCAGATGCCGAGGTGATGGGCTGCAGGGCCTGCACTATAACACCCTAAGAGGGGAGGCTCCAGGTCTTCTGGCTCCCAGATAGGGGGACTGGATATCTCTGTTTTATAGGGACAGTCCCGATGTTGGAGTCTTTTTTTAATATAGGCTCCTATACCCCCCTCTCCCCAATTTTCCCCACTTGCTGTCTGGTCTCCCCAGTCTGCTCCCCTTTCAGGGGAGACAGGGAAGAGTGTGGGGCGGGGGACGTGTCTTGTTCTTACAGCCAAGGCCTGGGCTTGCGGAGCCCACGGGACAGCCGGGATCTGGGGGGCGCAGCACGGCAGGGCAGGGCCGCTTCCCCCGGCCCGGGGGGCGGAGCGGCAGGGCGGAGCGGCGAGCTGGCGGCGGGCCCCGGGCAGAGCCGCGGGGCGCTGGGCTCCCGCTGTCGGGGCGGAGGAGGAGGATGCTGGCGCGGCGGGCCGGGCGGCGGGAGGAGGAGGAGGAGCCCTGAGCCGCGTCCCAGGCCGAGCGCCGCCGCGGCGGGCAGGACACAGCGCGCAGCCCCGAGCCCCGGCAGGAGGAGCGCGATGCCCCGGGGCCGCTGAGCCCGGGCGGGGGGCCATGCAGCGGGCCGGCCGGTGCTGAGCGGAGCGCGCGTCCCGGGCCCGGGGCTGTCCGGGCCGGCGGGCCGGGGCCATGCCCTGCCCGCAGTGAGCGATGCCTTTTGGAAGCGGACACACTGGATCACGGCGCAAACATGGCGTCCCCGCCTCGGGCTGGTGCCTGCTCTGCTGCCTCCTGTGCGGGGGGCTGGCCGCGGCCAGGGGCCCCCTGGCCCAGGGCTGCCAGCCCTGCGGCCCCGGCTGTACCTGCGCCGGCGGCCGGGCCCCGGGCTCCTGCCTGGTGAACTGCTCCGCGCGGGGGCTGGAGCAGCGCCCGGGGATCGGCGTCCCGCCCGCTGCCACCGCTCTGTAAGTCCGGCTGCGCCCTGGGCGCACGGGGCCGGGGAGGGTCCTGGGGGTCCCGCACCCACGCACCAGCCGGGCTGAGCGGCCCAGCCGCCTCCGGCTCTCGGGCAACAAACTCCGCGCTCTGCTGTCTGCTTGCCGAGACGCGGCTAGGCTCGGGGGGCTGCAGTCACCCCCAGCCATTGGGGAATGGAGGGGGGCGTGTGTGAAAGGCGGCTTCCCCCGTCCTCTTTCCCCAGCGGGGCTAGGAGCTGCCTTCAGCCTCGCTTTGTGGTTCAAGGCAGAGAAAGGCGAGGGCACCGCTGCCCTGGTGTTTGCAAAGCCAAGCTGCAGCTGGCACTAGCCTGGCACTGAAGGCCAGGGCTGAGCGCGAGGTTGCACGAGAACTCCTTCCACGGAGGAATTAAACCTGTGCCCGCTAGCAACCCCCCGCCCAGCCGGGCTGGGATCTTTCCAAGGGAGCTGGGTCCTGAAATCTCACCTTGAAGAACTGGAGGTGCCCTGGCAGGTTTAGTGAACTTTCTTTCCAGCAGTAGTTTTCCTTGTCTTACAGTGGGGATTTGGTAGCAATAGAACTTGCTGTGATTTATGCTGGGACGCAGATCATATGGATGACAGCAGAGACAAATGTGGAAAATTCAAGGGGAGATTGCTTAGTGCTAGATTATACAAGAATGTGCATGTGTGCAGAACTGTACTCACCAAAGTATGGGATTTTTTTTATGAATGATACAGTGGCCTGGTGGAGGAATCAAAAGGAAACACCTCCAGCATCTGTAAAGGAAGGTGGCCCAATCCTGCATGTAACTTCACAGAATGGCTTCACTGGGACAGCTCATGTGAATTGTTACTTGTGTGTAAGTAACAGGGCCACCAGCAGTAGCAGGACACTGGATTTGATAACCTAGGAGGCCCCTTTGGGTCTTGTGTTATATGTGTAACTTTGGTGATGACACCCACAACCAGGGCTAACAGGCATAAAGTTACTCACATTCATAAGCGTTGACAGAATCAAACAACTGCCTTGCGACTGTATGCTTAGATCTTTGCAAAGGCTTCTGCATGTACTCAACTATTTGCATTTTAAGTGGTGTGCAGAATTTGCAAATCTTTGCAGGCTCAGGACCATAGGCATCTGCCAGTGTCACGGTTATGCCAAGCTTTTAAGGTGTTCTCTGGTATGTTAGAGGAAAATAACAGGTCATTCCCTTTTGCTGTGGGCTGGGGCAGAGAGGTGTTGTGCACTGGGTTTCAGAGAACCCCAGTGGAAGTTATGGAGTGAAGGCCCTGTCTCTAGATGGAATCCTGGGGCCACGGTTCGAGCATTGGCTGCGTCAGGGGCAGATACAAAGACAATGAAAATATTGGATCAAAACTTCTAGAGAGAAGTAGCAGCAAAGCAAGGTGATTAGTACGGTTCTAACTGGCTCTTGATTCAGTGATGTTAATGACCAAGTCAAGTTTATTAAAAAGATCACGCTGATCCCTAGAATGGTTGTGTCAGTTAAATAAACCTGCTCTTCTGGCTTTTTAAATAGGTTGAGCAGGAGCTGTGGGAGTTGTGTTTTTTTTTTTTTTTTTTTAAAACCGGTGAGTTCAGATCAGTAGCTGTCCTACATAAATAAAACTTTAAGGAATAACTTTTCTGTTCTTCAGGGGACAAAACCTGCTCATAGGTTTTGTTGAAAAGGAAACAGACACCTACATGATATTTCCCTGGGCAGTAAGAAAGTTCCAGTTTATTCACGTCCTATTGATATTGCAGTAAGGTTAGCTTTAGTGTTAGTATCGCTTAACAATCATTTTTAAATCTGTGATGTTTTAAAAGGTCATTGTTTTGCATAATTCTATTAGCAATCTTGTGAAGCATGCAGTATTCCTCTACAAGCTGGAAGTCATACATCTTTTTTATACTTTTTTTAAGAATAAAAAAATCAATCACAAATACCTTTGGAAACTTTATAATGTGGATCAGGGGACAGACCTAGAATAGCTTCAGAGAGATCTACAAGTTTTCGTCTAGAAGTGGAGGGGTACATTTTAAGTATTTTCCTACAACAAAGTTAGAGTATTAAGTGCTTCTTTTGCTGTAAGATTTCAATGGTAGACGTATACTCTGGACCTAGAACATAAAAACATGTTCCTTGAAGTTGCACATCTTGCTAAGTTTTTACATTTATTTCTTAAAATAAAGCAGAAAGTGAATTTTGCAGAAATCCCTCAACTGGGCAAGATTCATTTTTGTTTATTTACTGGCTGCCCCAGCTGAGTTAGACATTTGTGATGGCGGCTCTGCAAATTTAATTTTGCTTTGGACAAAACCGTGTATAAAATGGGTTCTTCTCACAGGGATCTTTAAGAGCCTTCTGAAGACAGTGATGAGGATTAAAAGTGTCACTGGAACTTCAGTTCAAGCTGTCTAAATCGAGTTGGGGTTATGGTTGTGGCTTTATGGGTATTACTAATTTTGCGAGTGAGTGCTTCTGACAGCTAATTATTGTTCAGCGGTGTTGCGTGGTAAAAGCACCCTGAACAATTAGGATGGACCCTTAATATATACAAGAGCTGCTGGACATCATCTAATTTAAATACTCAGAGCATGTTATACATTCTACTGGAGCAAGCACGTTGATACCTCAGGGTAATGTTATTAGCAGCAGGGTTTTTCCTACTTTAATTCATGTGAAATTATTGGTTTATACCCCTATTAATGTGAATGGTTCACAAGAAGAATGATCTTCGTTGGAATTCAAAAAATTGTAGCTATATCTGAATTTTAAGAGATCTCTGGCAGGCTACGGGTCATTCAGGATGCATAGTACAGGCTCTGTCGGGAATCAAAGTATGTGTTTTTAATAGTTGGTCTCTTGGCATAAGTTATGGTGAAGTTGGGCCCCTCCTTTGGGAATGCGCTGCAGAATTTGGATATGAAATACAGAAAGACAGCTACCCTATTTGACCTACTTATGGGTGTCATAACTGTATGACAAGATCTGTAAGAGTTGAGATACTCCAGGGGTCCATTTTTACACCCCCCAAGATTGAAGGGAAACTCTACAACCTCACCATTAAATGCTGCCTTTATTGACTATTGACAGATAAGGCAATTAATTGATCTTAAATATTCCATTGTCTATTCTCACGTAATGGCTTGCAGTGATATTTTGTAATTAAAAATGATTTATACTACTATTTTCTTAACACAAAATGCAGCTCCATCCACCTTTATGAAAGCAGTACTGTTCAGCAACTGTGAATCCTGAAGGAATTCTACATCCTTTGGGATGACGTCCTCGATTTAGCAGTTATGCACATATTAACAGTCCCACTGAAGTCAATGGAATTAGGTGTGTACAGTGCAGAATTGGAGCCTACAAGAAGAATGCTCATGATAAATCCTCCTTTTGGCCAGCATAACAAACATGGTATTTTCTTATTCAAAATTACAAACACTGAGGGAATGGTTACCACGAATCCAGAAGAAATGTCACATCTAAAAAATCACCAAGGAAAACAAGTACTGCCGGTAATATAGTCTGCATACCTAGCTGAAAGCAGTCTCCTGATCCATTTAATAGCAACATCAAATCAATATTAGTCGCCCTATAAGGCAAATAACTCTAAGACCTCTAATACAAAATGTCTAAACAAACATAAGAAGAAAGGCTATTGTGCAAATTGATCATCTTCAGACCTTAACGTAAAAAGGTACTTTAAATGCAAAAGTTTTCAAGTGGCAACCCTGAACGTTTGCCCCAGTTGACAGGAATTCTGATAATATCTTAAAGTGTTCTTCTCCCCTTGGTTGTAGATTTACATAAACTTTTTGTTTGGGAGATTAGATCTTTTTGGTGAGACAGATAATCCTGACTTAGATTTCAGTTGTGATCAGAGACTTTTTCTCCTCCTGTGAATATTTACTATTTCTGACACCTGTGGAGTATTTTAGTGACTCCTTTTTTAAACACAGGGATTAGAATCTTGTTCATGGAAATGTCAGTCTGGAAGGGAGCAAGAAAGGCCATCTAGTCCAGCCCCCTACACTGAGGCAGGACCAAGAAAATCTAGGTCGTCCTTGAAAAGTGTTTGTCCAACTGGTTCTTAAAAGCCTCCCGTGACAGGGATTCCACAACCTCCGTTGGAAGATTATTTCAGAGTTTCACTATCCTTACAGCTAGAAAGCTTTTCGTAATGTCTGACCTAAATCTCCCTTCCTGCAAATTAAGCCCATTGCTTCTTGTTCTACTTTCGGTGGACAGGAAGAACATTTGTTCACAGTCCTCGTTATAAACAGTCCTCAACATATTTGAAGACCATTATCAGATCTCCTTTTCTCAAGACTAAACATGTTCAATAGAAACTCATGTACTTGCCCTTCAGTAATCCATAATAGTAGCAAATCTTGGGTGATACCACTATCAGCTGCAGCAAGGTCTTGTTGTTGCTCTTACAAACTATGGGCCCAAACGTGCCCACACATACATTTCAGTAGTTCCATTAACTTCAGTAAAACAGCTTAGGCGTGTAGTGTTACTGACGTGTGTTAAATCTTTCCAGTACTGGGAGCTGTATTACTCATTTAACACTACTTATTATAGAGGCATCTGTCAGCAACCCCTATTTTTATGTTGCCTAACAAATAATCTAAGCAAACCCTGTCAGTATAAATGTATTTTAAGATGCAGGAACATATATTTTTTATTTTTCCTAACTCAGTCATTTGCATGACTTGGTAAGTATCAGTAGGTCTCCCAGTCATTAATGTAATTTATTTATTTCTATTTCAACATATAAACATAAGCAGTTCGTATCCAAGATTCAAGTCATGCTTGACAGATAATGAAAAATGAAATCCAATTAAAACGAAGCAGCGGTAGCAAAACACTCTCTGTACAAAAGCAGCCAGTCCACAAAACCAAAACATCCCTATTTCAGTCATGAAAAACCTGAATCTCACTCAAATAAGCACACTTATCTCTACCTAAACTTGAGGTTCTGATTTTCTTTTCTTTTTTTAAAAAGAAAGACTTTTTTAATTAAAAAAAAGAGAGCGCACAAGTTGAGATGCAGGGATAAAATTCAAAACAAAATGAACTCCGTCTTTTGAAAGGACAAAAATGCATGAGGTACATAAGAAAAATGTGTCCCAGTTAATACATTGAACAAGGTAGGGATTATGTAGTGCATGATTGATGCCAATGAGCGAAGATATTAGTAGTGAGGTGTCACTGTAATGTCTTTTTTGTTTAAGGCAGTGCCCTACAGTGGACTCCAGAACTTGCTACTCTCCTTCCAGATGTTTCAGACAAATTACCCCTATATCTTAAGTGTTTGTTGGCTTTTTATGTTGATGTCTAACTTTGGCTTTTTGTCTGCTGCTGGCATAGAGTGTTTGAGTAACAACAACAACAACAACCTACTGTTTGGGGAAAACACTGTCAGTACAGCGGTTTCTGTGTATTTGTTCAGAGAATTTGCCAAGCTGCCATACAGAAGCTGGAGAAACAGAGAAGTCTCTTGCCTGCTAGAGTCCAGCCCAACCATTTAAGAATTTGCACTTAGTAATTCAGTGCAACCAAATGTGAACAAGAGCAATAATTTAAGGAGACAAACTAAGAAACCGCAGCTAGACGCCTCAAATGGGTGGAGCGAATACAGAGCTCACTAGAGATCCAGTTCTGCTGCAATTTAGTGATGCAGGATCAAGTCCTAAGTATTTATCAGTGTTTGGGAAGAGGCTTTGGAGGTATCCAATGGGGTTTTGCTCCTATATATTTTAAGAGTTAAGAAATATAATTTTAACACCATTAAAATAAATCCAGCTGTGGGACTTGCTCTGTGTTCACTGTTTTAAAATGATTGTTCTAAATAATTTCTTGACCAGTTAATCATTCCTTCCAGCGTCCCATTGGGAGGGATAATGGGGACGAGGTAACTTTGTAAGGCGAGAGTGAGGGAATGCCTTATCTTTGTACAATTATGTGGCTGGGTTATCCTGAAATTCAGGTGGTGTTTAGAAGGTGTCTTGCTTTTGTGTCATTAATTTTGTTTTTCTCCTTCTTTTTGCAATTCATTTTCCTTGTGTCACTTCCTTCATTTTAGAGCTAACAGTATAGCTTATTCCACCACCCCTTTAATGCAGCTCCTTCTCGCTTTTGCATTTTTAAGTGACAGCATGGGACCAATCTCAAACCACTGTTAAGGCAAGTTGGCCCACTGGTAGTCTACTCACGTGAGTAAGGCAAGTGAGATTTGTTCAGCTGCTTTCGTTCTGCTCTCACACCATTGGAATCTGCTGTTTTGAATCCTACATTCGAATCAAGTGATTTTTAAAAAGTCACCCATTAATGCTGTGTTCCCTGTTTGTAGTCGAATGGAATTCCTTGTTTTATCTCATTGTGAATTAATTTTCCCCACATTGTTTTCCATACTGCATTTCTGTGTTGCCCCTCTTCTACTTCTCCAGGCTCAGGTCTACTTCTTTATGGACACATTATCCTTATTTAATGCTGCTTCCCCATCACTTATCTGTGGACTTGCTCCTGTCAACTTTAAAGACCTGAGGCCAGTTCTATTGACTCGCCACCCGCAATACCTCCTCCCCTTCTCTAGCATAACATGCTTGTACAGAGCAGGTCACATTCCCCTTTAGTGGCTGGTCCACAAAGAGGATGAAGCTTTTGAATTAGATCCTTCTTTTCGAAAATTACATTCACATTTCAGGAGAAGGCTAGCTAAGGTGACCAGATAGCAAGGGTGAAAAATTGGGACGGGGGGTAATTTGCACCTGTATAAGACAAAGTCCCAAATATCAGGACTGTCCCTATAAAATCGGGACATCTGGTCACCCTAAGGCTAGCTAAGTTTTCATATTACAGGGCTCTTTTTAGTAAGGGCTTGCATACACTTGAAAGACTACGCAGCATAGCAACTGTAACGCTTCAGTGTAGACGTTACCTACGCCAAGGGGAGAGGTTCTCCATCTCTAGATGGACAGAAGAATTCTTAAATCAACTAAGCACTGTCTGCATGGGGACTTAGGCCTGGTCTACACTACAGAGTTAGGTTGACGTAAGCATCAACCTAACTATGGAAGCATCCACCCTAAAATTTTGCTCCCACTGACATAACCATCCTGCTACGGCGACTTAATAACTCCACCTCCCTGAGCACCACAGAGTCAGTGTCGATGTAGTTAGGTCAATGCAGTGTCAGTGTAGACATGGCGTTGCTTACAGTGACTGTTACCGGCTTTCAGAAGCTGTCCCACAGTGGCCCACGCTGACAGTCCAGTCGGTACAAGTGCTCCGGGTGAAGCCGCGCGCCGCTGACAGAAGGAGTGTAGCGTGGACATAGAAAAGTGATTTAATTAGTGGGGCAGTGTAACCGTGCGGCGAATCACCGTGCAGCGCCTCCTGCTGATACGTCCGGGGAATTAGCTTGTCCAGCCTCCGGAGCACCCTCTGCTGGTCGATGTCCCGCTTGCCTCTGGCCCCATGTCCCCCCACCCTGGACCCTGGTGCCCTCTTCATGAGGGTGCTGTGCCCCTGCAGTACCCCCCACAATCTCAGCATCTCCCCTCCCTGGGGAAACCCAATCCCCTATCCCCACCTTGCCTCAGTGTAGGCAACTGCCAGTCACCACTTACGCCCGTGCACTGGGGCGGACTGCAGTATCATTGCCACTCATCACCGGCAAGAGGGGTTGGTCTGTTGCTTCTGCCTACCCATGGGCTGCCCCCTGCAACCTCAGTACCCCTTTTTGGACTGTCCCCTAGGCCCTGCAGCCTGGGGGGTTTCCAGGCTAGAGCTCCTCCAGCTCCTCTTGCCTCCCCCCAGCCCTGCTCCACTCCGGGTACCCTGTCAAGCTCCCCAGCAGCCAGACCTGTCTGGCTCTACCCAGAGGAGACTATCTGCCAGGCCCCTGCCTCTCAGCCTTTTTATACGGGTCTGCTAGTCTGTTTGGGGTGTGGCCACCCATCTGAGCCTACTCTCCCAATCAGCCTGGGAGCTCAGTTGCTCCCAGCCACAAGCCTTTGCTGGGCTGTTTCAAGCCCCTCTAAACAGGAGCGGTGGTCACTCCGCTACAGGCAGCTGTATGCCAACGTGACTTAGGTCGACATAATTTTGTCGTGTAGAGATACTGTTATGCGGTCTTAACTACATCGCTCAGGGGTGTGTATTTTTCACACCACTGAATGCTGTCGCTGGGTTGATCTGATTGTCTAGTATAGACCGTCCCTAAGATACGGATAATAAATTCCAGTTTAGCTTCAGCAAGACTACATGCGAGGTATAAATATTTCACAATGCATTGCAAACCAAAAACTGAGTGGGAAAGGGAAACAAAACAAAACAAAACAAACAAAAAAGGTTAAAATCACAAAAATGGATTTAAAGCATATGGTCATCAGGTACAGTGTTTGCAATTTCCACTATAGCCATGGATAGCATGTCTCGTGGTAAAACTGCAGAAACCATGACTAGAACCCAGAATTTTTGTTTTTGTATTAATCAATTTTTAAGAGAAATGCAGCTGATGGATTTTAAAATAGAAATAAACATTAAGTTCTAGATAGTCTGACTGGGAGGGAAGGTACCTATTACCCCTGTAATGAACAGGTTAGCAGCAAAGACAGACTACCACCAGCTGTGGTCTCATATCTCAGAAGCTAAGTAGCACCAGACCTGGTCAGTACTTAGATAGCATGAGAGCCCAGGAAAGTCCCAAATACAGCACAAATTGATTTTAATTTATTAGAGAACACTCTTCTGTGCCAGTGCTCAGCCCGGTGCTACAGTGCACTGGTTTGTACTAGTGCCACTTTTGGGCACAGATGAAAAAGAAGGTGTGCACTGTGTGTGGTAAGAGCAGGGATGGTAACCATGGTAACATGCTGTAATGCCAATTTGGTTTATACAGGCTGCCTCCCTGAAATCCCCACTCAGGTTTCACCTGATTCAGTATTCTTCACTTCCTGTCCTCAACTTCAGAACAGCACCGGTGTGTGCTAGTAAAACAGTAGCAACCTCCTCTGGGGTAGGGCATGTCTGAAGCTATGGGCTGTGTGGGGAGCCAGGGGCCCACATGGCTGGAGTCAGTCGCAAGATTGGGGAGATAACTTGTAAATAGGTTTGGGATCTCTCAAGCCGAAAGGCATCATAGAAGTTTGCCTTTGTTTTTCCTACCCCAAAAGCATGATTTAAACAACATTTACCACAATGGGAAAGGCAGAGAACATCTGGCTGCACAATTCAGGATAGGAACAGCATGAACAACTAACAGGCTTAATAGCCTAAGAAAAGCAAGTTAGTGTGTGTCATCATGGGATGGGAGAGACTGGACTGGCTGACTTTGGCAATAACATAACGAGAATTTGCTGAACAGATTTTTGCAAGCTAAGACTATTCAGAAAAAATAGAAAACAAAACAAAAACAAACAACTCATGATGAAAGAAGCTTCGAAACCCCATGCCAGGAATTCATAACTGTCTTACCCATCTAAAATTGCGTTCACGTCACCATTCCTTGTCTGTTAGGTAACTGGGACAGAAAACCCAAACACTACACATGTGTTCTGGGCTAGAGCCTGCTAGCGTATTACTAACGTTTTTATATTGAGGGTACACGCTGTAATGGGAACCAAACAAGGGTGCTGGAACAATTTGTATACTGGGGCCGCTGAGAGCCGTTGAACCAGACTGTAAACTCTGGATATGATGGTAACCACTTCAAGCCAGGGGGTGCTACTGCCCCCCGTTCCACCACCTCTGGAACCAAACGCTTTCCTCGGCTGGAGTTTGTAGGTTTAGCGTATTGGAATTGGGATAATTTGAAAAGTGTTTGTGCAAAGAAACGCTTCTACCCTTTGAACAGAGAGCTACAGATTATGTATAACCAGACTCACACTGGCTCAGATGTGTCTTTTTTTGCAGCGTTGTGGGAAAATAAGAAATCTGTGCACAGAAAAAACTAAGACGGGGGACTGGATTCTGCCCTGACTTACAGGGGCCTATTGAAGTCAATAGACAGAATTTGCCCCAGTGATGATACTACCTTCTCTGTAATAAAGTCACTTTCTCAATAAAGTCATTGTATAAATGAATAACGGCCTTTTTAAGGCACAAGACTAACTTGCTTCTGCTTTGAAATTGGGGTTCCCAGTGAGCGGCTGGCAGAGTGAGCTAGAGCCAGGAATCTGGAAAACGGGTTCTGTGCACTTTCCCAATGCAAACGTCACTAATGAAATTCTGCTTGGACTTGCAGCCTCTTTGCTGTGCTAGCCTTGGGCGCTACCCAGCTCCCTACCCATGCACTGCAATCCCTTGCTCCCCCTGTACCTGACCAGTATGTCTTCATGTTGCACAGAGCTTTCCCAATTGCATCTGCCTCAGGGTCTGCACTGGAAGAGTTGTGGGCTTGCAGGTCACTGAGAAGCGAACAGCATCACTTATAGCAAATTCTGTATGCAGTGACTTGCACCTGCTTTTCCTGCAGTTTTGGTAGGGCAGAAAATGCTGCACCCCCTCCTCAGTGGCCTTTAGTTGTTTGTGAAATTCTCTAGGCTCTGGAACCCACAGTCTCTTTTTCTGAAACACCCCATCTTGTTAGCAGGTGTTGATCCTACTAGGAAGGGTTAAGTGGGTTCTGCTGAGGTAAATGGCTCATACCCCCAAGAGATGGGAGTGGCTCTTGGAAGAGAGGATGTAAGATGGGGGCTGAGCAGTTTCAAAGGAGGAACCCTAGAAGCACCCAAGCTTGGGAAGGTCTGAGCTGAATTTTTACGTTGTGCAGGTAATTTCTTTGTTCAAAAAGCCACAGCCTAGGAAGGGACTGAAGTGATTTTCTGACTCTACAATATCTGGAGTTTTAGATCAGGTTGGTAAAAGCATCAGTTTACAGGTCCCTTCAGGAGTATTCTTGGATGTAGCAGTACAATTCTCACTAGGGGTGCAAGTGGACCTAGGTTGTATATTTAGATACCAAAGTGATGGGTACATTGTAGAATCATCTAGTCCAGTCCCCTGCACTAAGGCAGGATTAAGTATTATCCAGATAGTCACTAACAGGTGTTCTTCTACCTGTTCTTAAAAACCTTCACTGACAGAGATTCCACAACCTCCCTAAGTAATTTGTTCCAGTGCTTGCAGGTAGGAAGATTTTCCTGATGTCTAACCTAAATCTCTCTTGCTGTAGTTTAAGCATGTTACTTCTTGTCCTATCCTCAGAGGGTAAGGAGAACAATTTCTCATCCTCCTCCTTAGAACAATCTTGTGTGTACTTGAAAACTTATCAAGTCCCCCCTCAGTCTTGTCTTCTCTAGCCTAAATAAACCCAGTTTTTTTCAATCTTTCCTTGTAGGTCACGTTTTCTAGACCTTGAATAATTTTTGTTGCTTTCCTCTGGACTTCCTCCAGTTTGTCCACATCTTTCCTGAAGTTTGGAGCCAGAACTGGACATAATACTCCAGCTGAGGCCTTATCAGTGCTGAACGGAGTGGAAGAATTCTGTCTTGTGTCTTGCTTACAACACTCCTGCTAATACATCTCAGAATGATGATTGCTTTTTTTGGCAATGATATTATATTGTTTACCCATATTTAGTTTGTGATCCACTATGCCCCTAGGTTGTTTTCTGCAGTGCTCTGTCCTAGGCAGTTATTTCCCATTTTGTATTTGTGCAACTGATTGTTCCTTCCTAAGTGGAGTACTTTGCATTTGTCCTTATTGAATTTCATCCTATTTACTTCAGACCATTTCTCCAGTTTGTCAAGATCATTCTGAATTTTAATCCTGTCCTCCAAAGCACTTGCAACCCCTCCCAGCTTGGTATCATCCACAAACTTTAGACATATACACTCTCTGCCATTATCCAAATCACTGATGAATAGATATTGACTAGAATTGGATCCAGGGCAGATTCAGGAGAGACTCCACTCACTCTGCCTTTCCAGCTCAATTGTGAGCCATGGACAACGACTCTCTGAGTATGGCTTTCCAACTAGTTGTGCACTCACCTTATAGTATGTCCCTCTAGGCTATATTTCCCTACTTTGTTTATGACATGGTCACACAAGGTCTATGAAATCTGCTGCTTCCCCCCGTTCACAAGCTTGCTACCCTGTCAAAGAAGGGTATTAGGTTGGTCTTGACAAATCCATACTGACTGTTTCTTATTGCAGTTTAAGTGCTGACAAACACTGTTTAATTATTTGCTCCATTATCTTTCCGGGTACAGAAGTTAAGCTGTTGGTCTGTAATTCTCTTGGCTGCCTTCATTTCCCGTTTTTATAGATGAGCACTAGATTTACCCCTTTCCGGTCCTCAGGTCTCTCTCCCATCTTCCACGACTTCTCACAGATAATTACTAATGGCTCGGAGATCTTTTCAGGCCATTCCCTAATTAAATGTCCATTATCTAGATATCTGAAGAGTGCTATGCTGTGAACACAAGATCATTGGTTCTATGGAGATACATCAGGAGTGATTGTAGTAACAGGAACACGTGGGCTCCTCTAGCAGCTGTAGCCAGATATTGTTCCATTTATTTATTTATATCTGGCAGGCTCGTGGTGCTTGGAAGAACGTTGAAGTGGCTATTTTTTACTTCTCTGTTCGTCTCCTTGTCTTATAGCTGGGCCGGTTGTGGTCAAGGGTGGCATCCCGTTTCGCCTTTCCCTGCATGGCTTAACTAAAACAGATGTTCCCATTCCTAACACTCACGTAATGCATTTCCAGCATTAGATCAGTGCTGGCTGTGACGTGCGTGGAGGAAAGATGTTGTGTAGCCCCTTTGGCCCAGTGTCTCTCCTCTCCCTTCCCATCCACCCCCGCGCCAAACTTTGGTTGTTATTTTCAGAGTTAGCTGCGCTTCTCTCTCTCTGAGATTAGCCAGAGCGGCGTGGCTGACTCCCCCAGTCGGCTTTGAAAATTGCCACCTCTGTGTGTGACATGAAGCTGGTGTCTCTTTCCTCCCATCTCTGGCAGCAGGGACGGGCGCTGACTCTTTCTCCAGCACGCATGGTTGACAGGGGAATGTTCACGGGTTTTGCCTCATGAGTTGCTTCTGTGCTGTTGCCTAATGGTTTTCACATGCCGAGGGAGACTGCGTTTCTGTTTTCCAGCAGACTGAACTGTCTGAGCTGTACTCTCTGGCTGGTGCCAGGCGGGTCCATGGAACGATAATCATCATAACAGGCCTCATCCTCCAAATTCTGAGTGCATGCCTGCCGCTGGGGTCTAGGGGGCACACCGAGAGCTCGCAGAGGGGAGCCCTCTCTATGGGAATTGTTTCCCCTTTCACTACAAGGGGCTGCAGGACTAGTACCACAATTGGGAACAATGAAAACTGCATCCAGTACAGACTAGACAGTCCCAGACAGAAGGGGAACAAGCCAGATCCACTCCCAGAGGCTGGAATTGTCCAATCAGCCCCTCCAACCCCAGTCCTTAGAGGTCTTAATGATCCCATTTGACTCCTCCAACCCCCTCCCTCCTTCTCGTCAATAACCCTCTCATTCGCCACTCCTTTCTCTTGAACTGTACTGTGCCTTGTCATGGTCTTCAAGCATAGATCCTGCCCCAGAAGAGCTTATGAAGCATTAGGTATAGGGCAAAGTCAGTCCTGTACACAGGGGCCTATGCTTCACTTAAGTCCTCGAGATAGGACTGAACTGGTACCTAGCTCTGCAGCTGGCCCCCTGCCCAGGGTGAATTTCATTCTTACTCTGTTATACCAAGCAACGAACAGGGTCAGAAAGCTTTGTAAGAGGGGCAGGTTTTTAAAAGGAGGGATTGGAGCGAAGAAAGGGTGGTCAGCTGGGACGTGGGAATTGATAGCTTCCAGTACCACAAGGGACTACTATGATCCTCAAGTCTAGATCCTCCTACATAACATGGGCCAACGAACTGCCCTGAAATAATTCCTGGGGCAGCTCTTTTAGAAAAACGTCCACTCTGGATTTAAACACAGCCAGTGATGGAGAATCCCCCACGACACTTGGGGAGTTGTTCCAGTGATTGGTTACTCGCATCATTCCAAATTGACACCTTATTTCTTATCTCAGTGTGTCCAGAGTCAATTCCTGGCCTTTGGATTGTGTTACACCTTTCTCTGCTAGACTGAAGAGCCCAGTGTAACAGTTGTTCCCCAGGTAGGTACTTACAGACTCTGGTCATGTCACTCCTTAACCTTCTCTTTGGTAAGCTAAATGGAGTGAGCTCCTTCAGTCTAGCACTATAAGACAGACTTTGTAATCTTTCCCCTGGCTCTTCTGAGCCCAACAAAGTGTATTTAACATTTTGTATTGTGCTAATACTAATTTCTGTCTTGCAAACCTCTCTTTGCATCCTGATGCTTTCAGCCCATCCTAGTTTCAATTTTTTTAAAATTACTCTTCACCCTCCACCCACTTGAATGGGTTCCTGGAAATTGGAGATTTAAAAATGGGAAGTGCTTGTCTGAAATCTGATGCAGTGATTCCCTAGGAGAATAATTTCCATTTGGAAAGGTCTTGGCCCCTTTCCAGCCCTCTGTTAAAGTTGTTCTAGATGGTGGCTCATTATTGCTACCTCAGTGGGTTTTATGTTAAAAAAAGGCCTGTTACATAAGCAACAAGTTGGTGAATCCATTAGTTGGGCTCATTTCTCAGCTATTCCACTACATGAAGTGACTGGGGGTTGAGACGCACTGAGACAAACCGAGTAACATTAGCCAGAAATTCATAAGTAATTAATTAAATCTGGGCAGATCAAAGGTTTCTATCAGAGTGTGGGAACGTTGTTTTCCTTCTGTAGGAGTAAACTAAGATCAGTGGCCTTTAGGGAGCAAATTCTGTACTGACTGGCAACCCTGAGGTCAGTGCAGAATTTGCTGCAAGCCTCTTTAAAAGTCTAGTGCTGACAAAGTAGAAGCAGCAGAACTGTAAGCTGCAAGGAGAGTTGCACTATTTCACGTTAAGAATGTGGTTTTGTTTTGTTTTTTAAACCTCTTCTGTAGTTTATTTAGGAGTGTGAAAAGTGGACTGGGTTCATACAAATAGTAATTAATGGCCTTACATTTACAAAGCTAACTCACTATTGCTGCTCCCCCTACTGAAATGAAGCTACCTCTGTGGTGCAACGTGGCACATGCCAAGGAAGTTATCCAAACAAGAGGTTTGTTAGGTATGCAGAACACACTGGATTTGGCAAGAGCCGAGACACCTGTTCTTACAAAGGATGGTATGAGACCTTCACAGGTGGTCAGGGTCTCCATTCAAACAGTGGCACCTCCAAGAGATCCAGGCCCAGCACCCTGCCCTAGAATTGATTCACCCTCTCCTTTGTCACCATGTGTTAATATCACCTTCCCAGTATCTGCTAGTAGAGATAACAGTTTTGCTATTCTCTGCAAAATTTGTTCCCGCTCACTTGGTCAGATTGAACCTAGTAACTCCATCGATTTCAGTAGTGCTCTGGATTGACACTGTGTCGAGAACAGAATCAGGCCCACAGACTGCAGCGTCCAAAGGGTTAACTCTGATTTGCCATCTTTTCTCGAGAACGAGACACTAAAGCCAACCGCTGCGTTCTGTCTTCCCATGGATTATTGTAGACACCTCAGTGTTTGCAGCCTTGTCACATGAAGTTAGAAAAAACTAGGAGAGGAAACTGTTTGACAATTTATATTCCCTGCCCTCTGCCCCAAGACGGTGCTTTCCCCAAACTAGAAAGCTGCAGTAACTGCTGAAGACAGACTTTCCATGATTCAAGAGCAGCCAACCCGGACACCAGCAGTCTCCTCCAGCTGGCTGATGTGTCTCTGCCCAGCAATATGGGTTCCTTTTCTCAAGGGACTCTCTGATCTCTTCCATGTCCCTCTGGAGTTTAGCTCCTGTTCGCTCACGCACAGACAAGGAGGCGAAAGTGGAGCCTGCAGTATTTTTAAAACTCAGTTGCTGCGAGTCTGCAGAGATGCGGGACTAGGAATGGAATACTATAGTGAGCAAGAGGGCGCTGGTGCGTGTGTGTGTACACATTTGAACGTACAGGGATAAAATGTAGGTGAGCAGCAAGAATTAGGGACCAACATTGCCCTCAGCAGTGCCCCCCACCACCCTTCCTTCTACCAAACAGAAGCAGTATAGCTTATTCCCTGTTTTGTGCTGGGAGGTAGTGTTGTCTAGTGGTTAGAGCAGGAGTGGGACTCAGGACACCTAGATTTTGTTTACAGCTCTGTGGCCTTGTTTAGGTCACTTGACCTTTCTGGGGCTCATTTCTCCATGGGATGATGCTTACCTGCCTCAAAGTGCTACTGTAAGGATTATTTACAGTATTCATGCTGAGATGCCAGAATGCTCCATAAAGGCCAAGGATTATTAATTCCTATTTGTAGAATGCTTTCTGACCCTCCACTGAAAGGTGCTGTGGAAATGCATAGTGTTATCACATACTAAATCCTGGTCCAACTGAAGTTTGCCCCATGAGAATAACCCATGTATCCCTGTTCGTCTTGGGTACATTCAGGACCCCATTGTGGCCTTCCAACCTCTGCACTAGTTTTCACTCCTGCCTGGCATCTTTCTAGATGCAAATAATGCTGTAATACCTTTCCATGGCACATGACCACACATCCAAGCACAGTTGCCCAGAGTGAAATATTTCACCAATCCCTTGTGCCCAGAGACATTTATTTTTCTTCAGCAAGTTTTAACACGATTCCAGGTTGTTTCGGGGCAGGACGAGGTAGGTCACCTGCATTTCTGAATTGAACATCCTCCCTTCCCCCAGTTCACAGACAGTGTTGATTTAGCCCAGGGATATCGGCTCCCCAGAGGAGGCTGTTCTGTTGCGAGCTCTGTTGGCTAGGTGGAGATCGCTTTCTCCTGCATCCCATTGCACCAGGCCTCCCCAAGCAAAGCCCTACAGAGGAATTGCTGTAAACCTAGGCCTGGAAGTGAGGCCATTGAGCTGAAGAAACCCTGTGTGAGTTGTAGACTGGGGTGACTGGAAGAGAGATGAGAAGAGCGGGAGCACTGAATTGTACAATAGCAATGCTCGCTAGGACACTAGGGGTTTATGCCCTTCTGTCATTCCCCAAGGATGTCAATGGGATGTGGGGAGTGGAGGGTTTCCCACCAACCAGGAGTACTGAGGGGAAGGGTTTTCAGTTTATTCCTCCATAATGGGATCTTACCTCAGCCATCTTGGACATCCGCTGCTTCAGTTTCCATTCTGGTGTGCTATCTGCCTCTTGGGGTAGGTTACTTTATGCCTCAGTTTACCTTCCAGCTGGCTGATTCCGTGCCATTTAAGTGCTTTGGCCACAGGGTCAAAGCAAAAAGACTTATCTTTGTCACACTTCCTTGGCCCTCCCTAACCTGTTACCTGCACTCCATCCGGTGCCTCCTTCCACCCCTCTCTGAAAACCCCAATGACAGGGTCCCAAGCAGGAAGCTAGCACTTACTTGTCCTCCCTAAACCTCTCTGCTTTGCCAACAGTTGCTTCCTTCACCCTTTCCTGGGGTCCTTTTATAGTAGCCTGCCTCTCTCTAGCCCAGTGGTGTCCAATAGAAATTCGACGCTAGCCACACTTGTGGATTTGAATTTTTCTTATTAGCCACATTATAAAAATGCCACATGCACTAGCTACGTGTGGCTAGTGGCGAACATATTAGACACCGCTGCTCTAGCCTCTTTTGCCTGCATTCTCATAGACTCATAGACTTTAAGGTCAGAAGGGACCATTATGATCATCTAGTCTGATCTCCTGCACAATGCAGGCCACAGAATTTTACACCCCCTTCCCCCATTCCTGCAATATACCTCTCACCTATATCTGAGCTATTGAGGTCCTCAAATCTTGGTTTAAGGACTTCAAAGCACAGAGAATCCTCCAGCAAGTGACCCATGCCCTCTGCTGCAGAGGAAGGAGAGAAATCTCCAGGGCCTCTGCCAATTTGCCCTGGAGGAAAATTCCTTCCCAACCCCAAATATGGCGATCAGCTGAACCCTGAGCACGTGGGCAAGACTCACCAGCCAGACACCCAGGAAAGAATTCTCTGTAGTATCTTAGATCCCATCCCCTCCAGTTTTCCATCATATACCACCAGGCCCCTCTATTACCATAGTCAAAGATCAATTGCCAAAATTATGTTTTCCCATCACACCATCTCCTCCATAAACTTATCAAGCTTCATCTTGAAGCCAGATAGGTCTTTTGCCCCCACTGCTTCCCTTGGAAGGCTGTTCCAGAATTTCACTCCTCTGATGGTTAGAAACCTTGCTTGAGTTGCTTCCCCAGCTGACCTGGTAGCAAGCCCTCCCCCTCCCCCTCCCCCTCCCCCTCTTCCTCTTCCTCTTCCTCTTCCTCTTCCTCTTCCTCTTCCTCT
>ML677381.1:3092353-3120070 GCA_007922305.1 Dermatemys mawii
TCCTCTTCCTCTTCCTCTTCCTCTTCCTCTTCCTCTTCCTCTTCCTCAAACAACCCCCACCTAGATAACTAGCTCACTCTGTTGGTGGGGCTGGCCTCTCCTTATATTCCCTGGCACTCCTTCCCAGAATGCCCTTCTGCCCCAGCCCACAGTCACATGGTTCCTAGAGGACATGTCCCAGCAGTCCTTTTGGACTACATCCCCCAGAGTGCCCTGGTGTGGTGCTGGTCCACCACCACGCTAGGCCACTTGTCTCCCTTAAAGGAGCCAACACCCCATTACATTCTCCAAAGTTGGAGGCATTTCAGAAGTGCAGCCCAGTGAATTTGGGGCGTGCGCTCTGTGTAGTGGTGAACAGTGAGGTGAATAAAGCCGGGCTGAGGTGACACACGCCGTAGTACACGCTCGGCCTGTCACACCACAAATACTGTGTGAGACTCTGGGGGCCCAGTCTTGCAAACACTTATGCAGTCACTTGCTTGAGTCATTCCGCTGACCCTCATGGAGCTATTATGGGAGTGAAGGGAGGCAGGCAGTGTTGTCTAGTGGATTGAGAGCCAGCTTGTGCTTCAGAAGACCTGGGTTCTGTTCCGGGTTCTGCCAGTGAGCTGGGGCTGGTTTTTGCACTACTATATACCATCGCACCCATTACTTGTCTGCATAGTTATAAGCAGCACCAAGTTCCCCACAAAGAGTTTGTGCTGAGGTTTTTGAGGCAGCCTCTGCCTCCGTGTGTGTGCAAGGTCTAGCATGCTGGAACAGTGATATCTGTGATTATCCTTCGAACTGTGGGGGCTCCTGGAAACTCCTGCCCTGGTGCATGGCACACTGTACAAAATCACAACAAAGAGACAGGCGGTTACACACGAAGGGCCCACACGTGCTGTCATAGTATAAATAATCAGCCTGTGCGTGTTTTCAGGAGCAGACCCTAAAGTGGCTCACCAGCTTGTGCATCTGATATAAAATGTATAAAATTATCGTATTTAAAACGATAATGTGTAATAGCTGCTGCGTTGAATGTCACATTCCTGCTGGTAGCTGCTTTTTAACGATAGCTGATTAAAGCAGGTGGTGAGGAACGTGTCCTCTAGAGAGCATGCCCCTTTTCTCTTCCTAATAGGGGCTCTCAATACTCTTCCTGGGCATTTGATAACGTCTTGATCTTCTGCCTAGGTAATCAAACACACTTTAAGGTGGCAGCGGAAGCTTCACTTAGCATCTGGGACACTGGCTTCCAGTATGGAGTTTCTTTTGCTTTTTCACATGTGACACACATTGCAGCAGCAGCAGCATTTTCTTCTGTTTTCTTTCTGAAGCTAGTCCAGGAAGGCCCCCAGCAGGGACTGTGAGTTTTCTGCTCAGATAAGACTCAAGGCCTCAGCCAGGAGGGGTCAGAACCATCCTTCTGGCGGACTCAGTCTTCACTCTCTTTCTCTTTTAGCTTCTTCAATCCCTTCCTCTTCCCAGCTCAGGGACTGGTAGGCCCCAGCAAAGCCAGCCCAGGCAGAGATGTTGCAGCCGGCAAGTGAGATTCGGGCTGGAGATAAAACGGCTGGGAACGTGGCTGGCTGGGAAAGAAGGTTGAGCATGTACCTAGTACAACCGCCCACACTGTGAGAATTGCCATGTCAGAGCAGACCAGTGGTTCCACAGTTGCCGGAGAGTTTAACACCAGAAAGGATCATTGTGATCACCTGGTCCGACCTCCACCTTGAGCACACACAGGCCAGAGACAGGTGTTCCGCTTGTCCCCAACACCGGTCAATGCTGGTTACTTCAGAAGAAAGTGTAAAACCCTTTCCTTTGAATAATGTACCTACTTGTGCAATATTGCACCCTGAGAGAGGGAGGTTTTCCCAGTCCCAGCTAGGGATCAGTTTATGCCGTGAAATATGAAGGCATCAGTCCTGCAAGAGCCGATAGCTAGGCCTGCTGATGGAGGAGACAAAGGGAGCAATTGCCCAGGAGCCTGGGGGCCCCTGGCCGCCACCGCTGCTGCAGTTGCAGCCGGCCGGGAGGCCTGGGCCCTTTTAAATTGCGTGGGGGGGTGGGGAGCTGCAGGGCTCCTGGGCATGCATGGGGTGGTATCGGTGGTGGCAAAGGCAGCTGGGCAGGTATGTGGAAGCCCTGGCCATACCAGAAGAGCGCGTCCAGCACACAGCTGGCAGCTCACTGAGCACCCGCCAGCGCGGGCACAGCACTGCTCAAAAGTGGATCTTTCAAGGGGGCCCATTGACTGTTCTGCCACGGGCTGAGCTGTCCCTAGAGTACGGCGAAATGGGGTGACCCCTCCAGGCCCCACACTTTGGGGGGGTCCGGGGGGCTGGCATGATGGGCCAGCGCAGTCGGTCCCAGAAGCGACAGATTTGTCACTTCCACCCCAGGCCCCGCTCCAGCCCCGGGATGGCCCCGAGGCCCAGATTGCTGTCAATGGGCCCGCTGATATCCAAGCATTGGGACACTCAATCCCTATGAGACATACGCTGGGGCCAGCAGATGAACTGGCTATATGTACTAAAGGTCCCAGATCCTCATTCGCTGCTTCCATTTGACATCTATGTTGACATCTACAGGAGTCGTGTGGACCCAAGTGCTGGACAGGATGTGGCTGTTAGTTTCCCCCTGCAATAGCTCATAAAGCTGTGTAATCCCCCTCGTAAGAATGGTGGACTCATTTCTGATTCTCTAATCCTTCTGATTATTCCCAGCCAAGGATCTAAAGAATTTCAATCCTGGCAGCAGATGATGGCAAGCAAGCCAGGGAACCCCTATGGTCTGAGTCTGGGTGATGAGCAAGAAGACAGCCAAATGACTTTATGAAATGTCATCAGGTCTGCTGCCTGTTCGCTTGTACCGAGTGAGGAGGGAGAGGAGAAACCGCATTTCAAGCCACTGTAAATCCATAACAAAACAGCTCACTTTAAATGCAGACTTTATTCTGCTGCTTATGTGTCTGGGAGAACCAGAGGAGCAGAATCTGGGAATTGTTATCAGTTATACAGCAGAAGTACCTAGAGCCCCAGCCGAGAATGGGGCCCCATGGTGATAGGTGCCATCCATGAACATAATAAGAGACAGGCCCTGCCCTGAAGACCTTGGAATGGAATCAGACAAGACAAGATAGAAAAAGGAACTGTTATTGCTGGTCTGCAAAAGAGTGGAGAGATTAAGTCACTTTCCCAAGGCCCCACAGAGAATCTGTGTCAGAGCCTGGGTCTGAATCCAGCTCTTCAGAAGCCTGGTCCAGTGTCTTACCCATAAGGCCACCGTGATACCCCCACTATGTCCCAATGACCATGACTGATAGTCAATAGTGATGAATTACAGAGACATACCAAGAGCAGAACACTGGTTCATTTGGCCCAGTCTTCTACCTCGAGCTGAGGGCTGTACCTACTGCTTCAGGGGAAACCAATTTCAGCCATTTTGAACTATGCCAACTTAACAGATAAATTTAGGAAGGAAAATGATCTTCACAAATCAGTTTATTCCTTGCAACGTGAGGCTTGGCTTTCTTGAAAGCACGTCAGCATCCACTGTGAAACAAGCTACCAGACTGGATGGGGCAGTGTTCTGCTAACGTGTTATAATCAAAATATAATTACAGAAAATGGCAACGTGCACTAATATCTCTCCAAAGTAGTACAATAAAGCCATTAAATCAACAACCGGATTAACGTTGGCAGGTAATTAATTATATATTAATTAATACATTAATTAATATATTAAGCTAGGCCACCAATTCTGGGTCTGCTGAGCACAGATGGAAGTTTGTGCATTGGCCTGTTTCGGGTAAATATGATGCACATCCCCAGATGTGATATGCAGTGACACCCCAGGGCATGAGCGGATGCCAACCTCAGCTGGTGCCCCTGCTCAAACCCTGCTCTCCACAGCCTTACTGAGCCTTTGGGTGTGGATCATAAGTATCACCCGTGGAACTGAACTGTGCTTGGGGAATATTGCCCTGCAGAAGTTTTTATGTGCTTATGCTAAGGCCCTGATCCTGCTGTGCAGGCGTCTGCCCACCCTGGACTGGGGTCCGGCAGATTTTTCTTAGGCTGAGATAACCTCTTTGTGGTGGACTCTGGGACACCGACTCTATCTAAGCGAGCTCGGTGTGACACCAGGGCATGACATTTCATCATTAACGGCTTGTGCAGAAGTCCCGGATTAATCATTACCGCGGTTTAATGGGCTTCAAGTTTAAACCCAGAAACGTCCACAGCACCTGACCAGTCCGCTGGCAAAGCCAAAGGGATATCAGATTTTAGCACCCGGAAATGAAAAGCAATGGTTAATATGTAGATCAGAGTTAATCATTCACTGAACACCATAGCTACAAACCCTCTCCTTGGTAGCCGTGGTGTGTGTGTGTGTGTGTGTGTTTGCACACGTCCACTGCAAAAAGACAAATGATCACCAGTGTCAGATAGGAAACGAGATGCAACACGATCCCTTTTTGGATCTTGACAAACCCTAGCCCTGATAAGTGGAGAATTTCTGATCTTCCTCCAGGCAAGCGGCTTCCTCTGGGGTGTGGTACCCATGCAGGGGGAGATGCTTGAATGATCTAATAGGGATGAGCAAACATCTCCTATTGTTGGACCTCGGCCAGCACTGGGAAACTTGCTGTACCTGCACTCAGGCGCATCCCACTTCAGATACAGTTGCTGATGGCCAAAGAGGAAAAATAAAGGTCTTTTACCTGCCAAGACCTGAAATCAGGGATTTGTGTTTCTTCTGAAACAGTGGATGGCGTCATCAATACCTAAAGCAGCAGCAGAGGAATTGCTTTTAATTAAACTGGTGGGCAGGAGGAGCTTACTTAAAAGAACACACTATCCCACCTCCCTCAGTTGTTCAAAACTGAGTTGGGATCCCCCAAATCATGAAATTGACTTAAAAATTATCAGACTTTTAAAAATAATGAAATGTCAGGTTATTTTTCTTTGCCGTCTATTTTCAGAGTCTTTGGGTTATGCTCAGGTCATGCATTTCTTTGCAATAAGGAGGGCTACAAATTTACTTTAAAAAACAAAAAAAAAGGTGAGAGTCTCCTGTAATCACAAGATTCCAAGAGCTGGGGCTTTAAGGAAGAAGAACAAGTATCATGAGACAGCATCACAGACTTTGTTTTCGGGTGGTGATCCACTGTTGGGTGAAGGTGGGGCAGCCAGGTATTGTTCTGAGCCAGATATAGTTAGAGCTCAGGGTTAGGCCGGCTCTAAGGGTTCAAGACTGAGGCCCAGTCAGTGCGATGTCTGAGTTTGGAGTAAGTGGTGCTGAAACCTTGAGGGCCATTCCCTCAGAATTTCTCAGGTGATCTCTTGGATCTTGTGAGACTTCTGCTATCTTGGGGTGAAATCACTGGGCTTGGATCCAGGGCTTTGAGTCTAAACCTCCCCCACCCCATCCCCCAGTGATAAACTCAAAAGCTGAAGGTGTTTCGATCTGAAGTTCTGGTTTTGGCCCATCTTTGTTTTAAAGAGAGTGTCCTCCAGATTCAGGGTTTGTTACCTTTCTGGGCATACTCCAAACCTCTTTCTTTTGGAGGGGTTGGAAAGAGGGAGAGAGCTGATTAGATTTGAGGTGTATGGGCATTCCCAGGAAATTGGATGTCCTGTAGGTTCAATAAATGTTTTGTGGATATTATTCTTTGTATTGAATCAGAGAGGTAGCCGTGTTAGTCTAGAATTGCAGAAGTGACAAAGAGTCCGACAAAGTGGGTATTAGCTCACGAAAGCTTATACTCTAATACTTTAGTGATTCTTTGCATTGTATATTTTAATTATTGCAGAGCACCTAAAGATGAAGGATGGGTGCCCCCTAGAAATGCACTGTGTAACTGTACCCTCTCCATGCCTCAGTTTTCCTATCTGTAAAATGGGGATATATTTAGGGCTTTGCTACAGAGGGACACTCAGGAAAGTTAATCTGAATTAATAAAAGGTGTGTATTTAAAGTGGATTAGTTAAACTGCACTAACTCCTTGTGTGGATGCTCTGACTCAGAATTAGTGGCCTTAATTTGATTTAGCTTAATTCACTTGCAAAGTGTGGTTTAACTAGTCTGCTGTAAAAGCCAATTTGGATTAACTTTCCCGAGTGTCCCTGGCTAGACAAACCCTTATTTCCTGACATCCAAAGCAGATTGTGGAAACGAATGATGCAGGGCCTAATTCTGATCTGACTTATAGCCATTTTATGTCACTGTAACTCCATTGCCTTCAGGGGAATTACTCCTGATTGGCACTATTATGAATGCAGAATCGGGCTCTTCATGGCTGTGTACACTTGGGGGAATTCTCATGCCAAGTCCTCTTGCCATCTGTTGCTTAAACAAATGTTTTGGATGTGTCCATCTAATGGACCTAGACTGATTGCCTGTGTTGTTGGGCTTTTCCATTTTGAAACAGCAAACCCTACTTGCTCCCTGCAAGTTACCAGGGCTCCTTGGGCAGATTCTCATTAGACGGTATGGTTAATGGGGGGGGATCAATGAAAGAGTTTTAAAATGCCTTTGACAGTATGTTGGACTAGGGAGGATTTGTCTGAGATTACAGACTCCAGTTGGCAGGGAGAAGTTTTGTTTTATTTATATATGCAAAGTGTGAGAGAGCTCAAACTTCCTCCCTCTGTGCTTCCAACCCCCGGGGCTAGGAGCAAAGGGCTGGGGGGAGCGTTTTCAGTGGGTAGGGGTTGGTAATTACAACAAAGCCAAAGGTTTCATGACGGGCAGTTGTCCTCGTATTGCCTTCTGGAGACTTGAGCAGTGTTGGGCCAGAGGGCCAAGGAGTGCTAGGGGAAGGTTGCACAGCGGCTTGTGTGGAGGGCGCTGCTTATGCCGGCCCTGGCCCTTTAATGCTCTGGAAAGCATCAGAGAGGACCCTTGAAGTGAGACCATTTTGTGGTGCCAGGGGTGGCTACCCCGTCTCCTCTCCCTTCCCATTGTGTCTGAACAGGCTGCCAGCTGACTGGCAGGCCTTGGGCAAGCCGTAGTGCTTTGAGTCCCTTTTCAGATACTAGGTAGCATGAATATGTTGCCTGTTTCCAGCCTCCTCTCGGAGCTGCGTCTGCGCTGGGAGGAGCCCTTGGCAGCTGCTCTGTGGTTGCCGTGCTCGGGAAGTCTCTTCCCTTCCTTTCCATGCCATCAGGGATATGCCCACTCCAATTTGTCCCCAGCAATAAAACGAAGCCACATTCTGGCATGAAGAGGGAGGAGAGAAAACGAGAGGATTCGAAAATCAATTAGAAAGTGGCCGCAATCTGCAGCTCAAAGGCTTTTGAGTGCCAAAGACTTGGAAGGAAAGTGCTGATTCCAGCGGGTGCTCCATGAAACTCAGCCTCTTTCTCGGTCCATCTGTCTCGCTTCCTCTGTTTGTCTTGCTCCAGATTCCACTTGAAGTGTGGGAAAGTGACCAGAGCTTGAAAATAAAAAACTGAGCCATGGCCATCTGGTACCAAATCCTGTCCCCAGCAACACCACTGCGAATGCGGCTGAAACCAACTGGCCTGAGTGGAGTTACTCCAGCTGCAGGCTGGTGTTGCTGACGGTGAAATCCAGCCCTGTGGTACGCCCTGGTGTCATTTCCCCCTGGCAGCAGCAGCCCCTTAGCGCTCATCAGCTCGCTTCTGCTGTTCAATTTTATCTTTCCATGTCATTTGAAATTTTCCTGGGGTGATGCCATGTTTGGAGACGCCGAGGCTCAGCGCAGCTTCGGCCAGGCAGCAGGCTTGTCTCTGGGTCCCACCTCAGCGAAATGGCATCTGCATGGGTCCCGTCCCAGCTCCCCACCCCACACATCCCGCGATGTGCAGGGTACATCATTCAGCTGTTGTTTTGCAGCTCCACTCTTTTCCATCCTGCCATAGCGGAGGGAGGGACCCAAAAATAAGCCAAACGAGAGTAAAAAATAACGTGACGGGTATTAGTCACATCTCACGGTGTGTCAGCAGTCAACCAGTGCCATCAAATACCGAGGGGGATCCAATTTAAACCCTGGAAAGCCAGAAAGTCTGGAGTTAAAGCCTGTTTCTCTGCTCATGGAACTGGCCATTGCTAAGCCTAGAGTTACTGCAGCCCAGCTAGGCCAGGGAGAGGTAGCATTTTAATCCATTAGACCAGTGTCTCTGACCTTTTTGATAGTAGGGACTGGCTTGCTGCCTCCCTAAACTGTGTCAGGAAGATCTCAGAGACCGGCTCTGGTCCACGGACCGGTCATTGAGAAACATGCATTAGACAGTCTAGTCAGTTATTTTCAAGGCTTTTATTTTACTGGCTTACATTTTTGCACAGCAGGAAAATAAAAACAGCCTCAGAGACTAATTGTTATTTAGTCACATTGTACTGAATGTAGGAGTTGGGATTCAGCCACAAAAGTCATAATATTTGATGATCGTGATATTAATTTTGTAATGTTTTCTCTCTCAGTATAATGCTGAATTCCTTGACAGCAACAGACACACAAACAGAGCCTGCCAGACACAGACAGTACAGCCTACCCACAGAGAGAGAGTATAATTGTCAGTGCTTTGTCCAACCCGGTTTTAAATGTCCTTTCCCTTGCAGAGACTGTTCCATACTCCATCCCGTCCCATCATTAGTAACATTTTCCAACTTTCAGCCTTGGGTTTCCCTTGCTCCAGTTTCATCCCATGATGCTTCTTGCACCTTGTGATGTTTGTTCCATACAGACACCTGTGGGGAGTTGGGCTTAGCCAAACCTGGATTTACTCTGGAATAGCTAGTACGCTTTAAATTCACAACTGACCTTCACCTGAATTAACTTTCTAGTGTAGACACGCCCTGTCCCCACCCCTGGACGTTCCTGGAGAGGAGCTATGTTATTCTTCTAGTGATGACATTCCCAAGAGGGAAGTCCTCCAGACTTTGGTGTTTCTGCCCGGGCAGGTGGTGCCCGGGAAGGAGAATTCAGGTGTTTCATTCTGTATAGAATCATGGAATATCAGGATTGGAAGGGACCTCAGGAGGTATCTAGTCCAACCCCCTGCTCAAAGCAGGACCAATCCCAACTAAATCATCCCAGCCAGGGCTTCGTCAAGCCTGACCTTATAAACCTCTAAGGAAGGAGATTCCACCACCTCCCTAGGCAACCCATTCCAGTGCTTCACCACCCTCCTAGTGAAAAAGTTTTTCCTAATATCCAGCCTCAGTCTCCCCCACTGCAACTTGAGACCATTGCTCCTTGTTCTGTCATCTGCTACCACTGAGAACAGTCTAGATCCATCCTCTTTGGAACCCCCTTTCAGGTAGTTGAAAGCAGCTATCAAATCCCCCCTCATTCTTCTCTTCTGTAGACTAAACAATCTCAGTTCTCTCAGCCTCGCCTCGTAACTCATGTGCTCCAGGCCCCTAATCATTTTTGTTGCCCTTCGCTGGACTCGTTCCAATTTTTCCACATCCTTCTTGTAGTGTGGGGCCCAAAACTGGACACAGTACTCCAGATGAGGCCCCACCAATGTCGAATAGAGGGGAACGATCACGTCCCTCGATCTGTTGGCAATGCCCCTACTTATACAGCCCAAAATGCCTTTGGCCTTCTTGGCAACAAGGACACACTGTTGACTCATATCCAGCTTCTCATCCACTGTAACCCCAGGTCCTTTTCTGCAGAACTGCTGCCTAGCCATTCGGCTGCAGCACCAGCCTGGACCAGTTCACTCATTACTTGTGCGTTGGCATTTTCTCCATTGTGTCTGCGCAGGTTAAATTGGAACAATCTACCCAGACTCACAGTAACTTGATGTTCTTCTCTCTTGCGGACGATGGGATGTTTGTCGGAAAGATGTGCTCTAGGAATCATTGGGGTAAGTTCTCTGGCTCGTGCCATGCATGGGGTCAGACTGGGTGATTGCGATGGTCCCTTCTGGCCTTGGAATTAATGACTCACCAATGAATGCCAGACACTCTCTCTTTGCACAGGGGTGTCACCACTTTCACAGCAGAGGGTTCCTGCACACACGCCCCATTTCTAAAGAGCACGTCCGCTGGGATGCCTAGAGACTGTTCCTGCCAGACGCTGACTGGACTCCTTGATTTCAGCTGGAGATGGGGGCTGCCACCTCCCCCAAGGGAAACTTACTGTGTGTGATGTGCTGACCGGGGAATCGTCCCAGCCAGCTCAGCTGAGGGAGACGAAGCGTATCACCCTCCCCCCAGGGAAAAGAGGCTTCCCAGCCTGAGATGGGAGGATCAGCCTTAATCCAAGCCACGAGAGCATTGGCCAGCAGTCAGCCCCTCTCTTTACAAGCCAAGGTGCCGAAATCCCTGTCCTGCTTGTAACAAACCTGTACACCATTGAGTGCCTCCCACTCTATGCCACTTGATCCTGTCTCCTCCACAGCCTCCCAGATGGCTTGCTTGGCCATGAGGGTCCCTAAGCGCAGAACCAACCCCCACTGATTCCCCTCTTTCCAGACATGTTAGACCAGTGACGCTGGAGCAAGAGAAGAGCTTTGCAAACCTCCTGGCAGCTCCTAGCCGCAGTGTGGGTGCTTCTGCTGTGTGTGTGCTCGCTAGGGAGGAAATTTATGCCCACCATGGAGGCAGCATTTGGAGTTTTCTTGGCAGGACAGTGGTGTTGGGTTTCCCCTTTCGAAAGGAGAAGTCCTGGTATAACTCTAGCACCCTGAGCAGAATCCGAGTGGATGGTGCTGACGTAACAGGAAGGCAGGGGTGTCAGGCTAAAGCTTGGAAGCTCTTCGCTGTGTTCTGCAAGAGAAACACGTTGTGAATCGAAGATTGCTTTCACACTGGTTCGGTTCATAGCGCAATAATCTGCTGCATTAAGGGCGTGTTTACACTCAAAGGTTAACCCAGATTAAAGGAGGGAACGAATTTAAAGAGCAAAAGCTATTATGGAAAAACCTCATGTGTGTTCATCAGAAGCAACTTCATGAGTAGACAAGGCCTCAGACAACTTCTTGCATTGATCAGAGAGAACCTGGCAAAGCCTGGGTAAAATCCTGCCCTTCCTCGTCAGACAAATAGGGTGGCATGAGAAGAAAGGAGCAGTGCCCACTGTGTAGTAGGTACAGAAATCATGACCAGGCACAGTGCCTTGGGACATCCTGTGTCAATCTCAGTGAGATTAGCCATTCTTCTTCGCTTCCCATCTTAAACTCTCATGTCATGTTGCTCTGTGCTGTTATCCAGCAGCAGCTGCATTTTAGTTGTGGGTTACACGATCCCTGTGTATAGTTTGTACTTCAGTAAATTAAGTTTGCAATCGTCTTTTGAGGCTTTGAGGATGAGAGGCGCTATGGAAATGTAGACTGCTGTTATTATATGGGAAGGAAATCTGTTATTTCACTGTCCTGACTGAAATTGTGATTACACTGCCGAGTAATTTTTAGCTTTGGCAGGAAGATGATTTAACATAAGAAGACCAAAGATGTAGCTTAATCGAGAACCTGCCATAAATCTTGTAAAACAACGACATCGTCCCAGACGCCACACTCCGTGAGAGCCAGAGCAGCTGTTCTTTCACCAGAAGGCACTGATGTAAGGTCTGATTTACAAACGTGATGGTTCTTGATGAGGTTTCAAGATGACTGCGAGGTCAGAAGACCGCCAAGGGCATTACAAACCAAACCAAACCAACCAACCAACCCCCCGAACCTGTATAGGAAGCAATAGAGGAAGGCTGGGGAAGGATTGGGCATTGTATTTACATTGCCTACGCTTGGTAGCTTGCCAAACTCTATGGCACTGGTGCTTAGGCAGATGACATTGCTGTCATTCAGATGTATCCCTTCTGTGTGCCACACAGCTCCAGCGGGTACAAGCTGCAGGAAAGCGTGCTGCATTGCTTGGCTTGGTTGTAGGAGCTCTGTGTTTCCTTGGACTTGAAAGTGCTCAGATTTAAACTCTCATTTCTATTTTTAACCAGGCAAAATTTACTAACCCTTCTCATTTGTCAGCAAAGGCCTTTTGCGTAACCCGCTGTGTGTTTCTTAAGAATATTAAGTATGAAGAATACTGCTTGCTAGGTTAGATTTTTATTCAGAATCGTTAAAGGGAAAAGGAGCCCAAGGGAATCACAGGCTCTTGAAGCGAAGTGTGAAGCTGAAAAAAACAAACCCATCAACCAGTTTTGTACTGACCACAGCTGAAAAGGAATTAATTTATTAGTTTTCATTTTTACTTGGCAGAGAATGAACAAAAGAAAAAAGCTTTAAGTCACACTAAACAAAATCTGTAAAAGAGAATGTGATTTACCTCCCCAAAAGTGAGGGTCTGTGGCAGGGCTATGCAACCTATGACATGCGTGCCGAAGGCGGCACAAGAGCTGATTTTCAGTGGCACTCACACTGTCCGGGTCCTGGCCACCGGTCCGGGGGGCTCTGCATTTTAATTTAATTTTAAATGAAGCTTCTTAAACATTTTAAAAACCTTATTTACTTTACATACAACAATAGTTTAGTTCTAGATTATAGCCTTATAGGAAGAGACCTTCTAAAGACGGTAAAATGTATTATCGGCACGTGAAACCTTAAATTAGATGAATAAATGAAGACTCGGTGCATCACTTCTGAAAGGTTGCCGACCCCTGGTCTATGTCTCTCCCCAATGGGACCTGTCTTTGTGGGTCTCTGAGTGTTTGTTTATCCTTTCTTAATCGTTGTGCTGTGCCGCATGACGACTGCGGGCAAAAAGTGAATACCAACACCAAGAATTGTCTGGGGCTGTCCCAGGAGTTGTAACTAGGAAAATGGGGGAAGACTGACACTGAAAATCTGGAAACATGTTGTCAGGGACTATGGACTCTTCTCCCAAGGGAAGGGGTTGCAGGAGGAGGGAGAGGAAGCCTCATTGCTTGACCCGTTTAAAATCAGAGTTGACAAAACTCTGCCAATTAGACTGCTGGGGGTAAACCTGCCCTGGTGAAGGATCTGGATTAGATGCCATCTCTGTTTCCTCTGGGGCTTTGGATGAAGTGTTACGTGTTGGGCTGTTGCATTTGTTGACTTCAATTAATGATTGCGTGTGAATGCCAGAGGGCAGAATTTAGCCCACTGAGCTACAAAACAGTTTTATTTTGTGTCCAGATAGCAGTTTAAGCTCCCAAATTGACCTGTCTGTAAATATTTATCTGGGAGAGAAAGCGCCTTTTGGATTTAAATGAAAAAATACATAAAGAACCCTGGGCAAGATTTACCCTTCGGCAAACAGCCAACGCAAACAAAGGCCGATGAACCATTTTAGCCCCATTTTGAAGCCTTACATAGGATTTAGGCCTTAAGCTTGTCTTCAGCATGGGGAAAAACTTCACCCCATCTGACTAAACCACAGCCTCCCGCTACTAAGGTCTTACAACAACCCTCTAGATGCCATTTGCGTAGAACCTAGGCAGAAATCATGTGCTCTGCTCTAGGGCTCCCCCTGCCTGTTCTTCACGGCAGCACATGTTCTCGCTACTATGGTTAACAAATCAGAAAACAAACGCCTGCCCGAAGCCGTGGGGAGGGGAGGATTGCCAAAAATAAAGAATCATTTTTTAAAAAGGGGGAGGGCGTGGGGGAAAGAAGGATTCTGGTTGTGAAACATCAACTTTCCTGCTGTAGAAGGTCGAATGGTCCAGTCTGTGTATTTATGCTGGCAGTAAATGATCCCTGCAATAACAGCCGTACCCTGTTTAGCTTTGCTACTCTTTAGTGATGCTGTGCCAGGACTTATTGGACTCCCCCAGACAGGCATTTAGAAAGTCTTTAAAGAACCAAGACACAAGAAACCAGAACAAAACAAAAACAACCTACCGAGTCTCTGGAGAAAGTGGATTTGTTTAAAAAGAAATCCACAGTAGGGTGATCTAGTGCAGTAAATGTTTAGCATGACAGCTTTTAACAAGATCAAGAAAGGGATATCTCCCTGTAGCACTTGCAGGTATTAAATCATTAGAAAGATGAGCGGGGCTGCGAGACATTTTTTTTCCCCCTAGGAGATTTAGTCCGTGTTATGATGATAAAAAGAAGGGGTTGCAGGTTTCAGCCCCAAGGGGGAAAGAAAAGACCTCGTTAGGAAACTTCTCTTGGAAGAGCCGTACCAGGATTTATAATCTTGGGGGAATTAAATGATCTTTTTCATGATTCACTGAAAATGGAATAGATCAGGGTTATTTAATTTAGAGGAAGTGTCTCTTTCCGAAAGGGGTCCAGGGAAGGCAGCTAGCAGAAGTGTAACCCCACCTTTGAAGGAGAGCGAGGTGGGTAAGTGTAGGCACCACAAGGTTATTCTCTCTCCCAGCCTCATTCCTGGAGCCGGAGCCCCCTTGTTCTGAACGGGTTGATGGCGCCGGAATAAAAAATGCTACAGAATTCTAGAGCAGTGCTCCCCAAAGGGCAGGATTTACACGTGTCACTGCAGGGCCTGCGGCCAGCGCGGTGGTATTTCTCACTCGGGCGGAGCAGCTGTTTCTGAGCACTGCCACGGGGCGGGGACAGAACAGGCAATTGCCCCTGGCTGTCTTTCCCCTGGGAATTTGGTGATTTAGGCTCTAAGGAAAATCTTGGGTTTCTATCCCAGCTTTTGTGTCTGTTAACTGAGGAAAAGCTCAGCAGTAACCGTGATCTCCAATCGCAGGAGAGGCCAAGGCCTGCTTCTTGGGGTGAGCTTCTGCAGCGTGGCTGGGTGCTCCTGCCCCCTCTCCTCTCGCGTGACCACCTCCAGGCCAGAGGGGAGCTGGAGAGCGAGGCAGAGGCCTGCTGGTGTGTTTGAGAAAGCCCAGACCTGCTGCACCGAGAGAGCACAAACTAGGAGATCGGACCCTGGCCTGAAAGACGGCGCCTGTGGGAGGTAGACGGAGAAATGGGGATGGAGAGAAAGTGGGGAGTAGGGGCAAAGAAAGATTTCAACACATCCTTTTCTAACACCCCCCCCGCAACATTTCCATCACCCCATCTTTCCCTCCCTCTCACGGTTCACTATTTCTCTCTCCTCCCACAGTGTCATTCTCCCCACAGCCTAACGTTTCAGAAGCTGGAAGGGGCAGCAGGACAGAACCCCCCCATGAAAGGGTAGGGGGCAGGGAGCAGCTAGGAGCAGCTGCTCCCCGGAGAGTTCTTAGGTCACATGACTCCCAGGTGGTGGGTGCTCCCCTTGTCCGGGAGCTCCTGGGGCGCTCTACTTGATTGCAGTCAGCGTCCGAATTGCTCAGTGTTTTGCAGGGCCAGGCCCCCTGTGGTCACTGGGTGGAGGACGGGGTTGCTGAGTGGTTAGTTGGGGGTTGTTTTGGTATGTTGTGAACGGTGCTGGATCTACAGGGACCCCCCGCCTGCCGCCTTCATTCCTTGTGCCGCCCCGACCTGTCTGAATCACCTCCAGGGGTGAGAGTGGAGTCCAGACTCCGTGACTCGTTGGTTTCATGGCCCCACTGGTGCGGCGGCCAGCAAAGGTGCTCGTTTGTGCCTGCAGTGATGGCAGTGTTGTGATGTGGACGTCAGTCTACTAGGAGCTGGACTAAGGCTCCCAATCCCATTACACTTTCACCACCAAATGGCTTCCTCCCATTGCAACCCCAGGCAACTTGAAATGGAAGGGCCAGAGGCGATGGGGGGAGACATGCTGTTCCTCTGAGGTTAGCTGGTGCCTGCGTTCACGCGGGCCATACACGCGCCAGGATAGCAAACGCTGCCCGACGCCCTAGCCATGCGGAGCGATACCCGCTGTGCGTGTGTGGGGCTGTCAGAAAACACGGGTTCGAAAGCCCCAGAGAAGGGCAGCTCTTTCTTTCTTAGCAGGACCCAGGCCTGGCCGTTCCCCTGAGACTGCACCTCCAGCCCCTTGGCTCAGCGGGACGTAGGAAGAGCACACCGTCACTCAGGCTCTCGTGGGCTGTCAGACACCAACACAGAAGCTGCCTCCCAGCCAGCAGAGGCGAGGCAGCCGTGAATCATTCCCATCTCCCACCAGAGGTGGAGGTCACTCGAAGTCAGGAGGGAGGGATCGGGTGGAGCAGCAGTGGGCAGCTTATCTGGAGGCCGGCTGCACCTTTTCAGGATAGGCGGATAGCTCTGTTGCTCCGTCCTGCCAGGGCCCTTCCCAGGCACCTGTCCTTCCCCCTCCATCCCATCCCCAGATACTTACTTGAATGCACAGCCGTGGATTTATCAGCTGCTAACATTTGGCAGAACTGCGGCCAGTTATTCTTCCCAAGCAGATCTTGTTCAAATCTTGGCTCTCTCCTCTCTGGACTTTCAGCTTTTCAAGTGATGGGCAGAGAGTTTTATGTGCAACTCCCATTTAACCCCTGAGCTCCAAATCCTCGCTTCCGCTCACCACTCCCACTGCAGCACAGCAGATGTGCTAGTGGGGCCATCCGGACCTGCTGCCCATCAAAGAACTGCTGAAGTCTCTCTGTAACCCCGGAGCACATGGGGCTATATTGATCTTGGGTGTAATGCCAGCAACAGCTATTTGACAATTCTGCCCTGAATGCCCTGTGTTTCCTTCCCCGTCATTGTTGGTCATTAGGGTCCTTTGTGGAAAAACAGCCTGGATTGGTGGGTGGAGTCCACCAAACCAATGGATGGCCATCCTTGCTTGTCGCAGCAGAAGGGACAGATTGGTTATGGTTTCCCATGCTCGAGTATAAAGATGCTTTTGTAGGACACAGTAGCTTCTCTCAATTCGTACCCTGCTGTAGGGCTGAGTGAACTGCCAGTTTCCTTTGCTTTGTACCCACTGTGGGGCCTATCCTCTTGCTCAGTGGTATTTTTTTTTTATCTAGAACATTCTGATTAGGTCACAAAAGATCATCTAGTGCTAAGAGGAAGTAAACCAACCACCCAGCTTATTACTGCCAGAAGCATGCAAAGCCATTCTGTCCCTGGAACCGGCAGATCTCTATTGAGTTCGGATTGTTTTTGTTTTTAGAGGGAAGCCATTTAAGGATCCTCAGCAGACATATTTGAAATAATTCAGCATAGAACCTTCTCGCCCAAACAACCAGATTAAAAATACTTAGGGGGAGTTCATCTCGCTCACTGAACACTGGAACTTCAGAATGAAAGGAAAGGATTGTCATTAAGAGTTTTGTAACAATTGTTTTTAACCTGGCCTCATGATTCAAAAGCAAGCCTTGGAGACAAGAGACCTGGATTGCAGGCCTCATTTGTCCTGTAATTTTGGTTAAGTTACTTAGGCCAAAATTATTATTGTTTAATAATTTCATTTCTTATTTCTATTCTGGTACCAGATCAAGGTTCTGATTTTGAATCAGGGGCCATTGTGTCTGGTACTGAACATACACACACACAGATGAACCCTGCCCAAAGAGACCCTCTTTACATCTAATGAAACAACTAGTGGGTCGAGAGCACAAGGCAATCACTGACAGAATCCCAAATGGCTTGACCAATAGCAATGACATCTCACCAGCTGCCTAGCCATTCTGGAGTGGTTTGTAGGCATCATGGCAAAGGTGAGTTGTAAGGGCTTTGAAAGAGGATAGAGGAATGGGCTACTTTTTTAAAATGAGGTGCTCCTCTCAAGCATAGGTGGCTGCATGGGAGAGCGCCCAGAGATGTCTGATGGAAAGTTGACCTCAGGGGTAATAAAGGTACATTTCTAGGGGTGAACGTTTTCCATGTGAGCTGCTTTGGCTCTGCTGTTCAGATGTGCTAGACCCCCAGAGTTCCTATGAACTCCAGCTGGAGTTCTGAAAAATCAGGCCCAGGACATTCCGAAAAAGGAAGCCACTTTTGAAAACATCGGTCTTCCCCTCTGTGGGTAGTTCCCGTTACCCCCGGGCGGGGGGGTTAATCACTCGCCTTCAGAGGTGCTGCGAGGCTAAGGGCCGGTCTACACTACAAATGTGCACTGGCGCAGTTGCATGATGCAGCCAAAGGCTGCTACCACCTTGTGAGGTACTACAGCCACCCCTGTCAATGAGAGGAAGAAGGGACTGACTGGAGTCCAGGAGGGCTGGAAGCTGAGCCCAGGAGAAGGCCTGCAGACTGCGGAGGAAGAGGACAGTCCCTGAGAAGAAGAGCTGTGCCTGGCAAACTGTGGGGTGGAAGATCTGGTTCTATGTTTCTTTTGGATTGTCCTTAACTCTGGAAAGGGGGGATTTTTGTGTCTTGGCCAGAGAGCTAAGTCACCTCAGTGACCTACCCACACTGGGAGCCACACCCACCTTCTACTCTGGACCACCAGCCCTGGGACCTAAGCCACTGAGCTCTGTGCTCGATACCTCAAACTGCTCTGATTTTTCTTCCCAGGACCTCTTCCTGTGTGCTACGCCTACTCTTCTCACTGGCCCTTCTCCTGGCTGGTTTCCTTCTCTTTCATGGAGCACTTGCTCTCCCTGGAGTTTCCCCTGAACACCCACTGGCTGCCCTTATATCTCCCAGCAGGTCTGTTCTTAGTCACCTGTTGCCAGTCACATGACTCTCATTCTCATCCCCTGTGGAGGTGGCTAGCCTAGCACAGGCCAGGCTGAGCCCAACCCCTTAGGAGGCTGGCTCACCTTATCATCCTGACTGTGCCATAGAAAAGTGAGCCGCATAGGGCCTAGCTACATTCTAGACCATCTCATCCTGATGGATTGCTGAACTGGGATCCCACCCACCATTTAGCAAACGCCCCATGCTGCAGATCAGCTGGCCTTTGCTATGGTGGCCCAGTCCCAGAGCCCAAGTCAGCTGACACAGGCCAGCTGTGGGTGTTTGATTGCAGTGTAGACATACCCCCGGCCGGCGGACAGCTGTGAATCAGTCTTCAGAATCAGACCATACAGACACTACCAGAGCAAATGGCTAAAGCATGTGGATCTAGCGTTTTTAGGGCTTGCTCTGCTGTTGCGAGCTGTGAAAACACTTCCTCTCCCAGGTGATTATAAGAAGCTGAGTCCCTAGCCCTGTCTGTCCCAGGGGTTTTCTGTAATTAAAAAAGAGATAACGCAGCTGGAAGAAATATTTGCTTAACTGCTGACTGAAGCCATCTGAAAGCAACCCATTCTGGAGGTGGGCACTTTCCCGCTGGGCCAAGCCTCTGTGTGCCGGATTTAGTGGGAGCCACATGGAGCCTGTTGAGGGGCTTCCAATCCTGCACGGCTCTCTTTGTGGGAAATATAAAAAGTGAACCAAGAAGTGTGGGGGAGAGACAGAGGAGCCATTTTCTAAACTGGAGGTGGATGAATGTTACATAACGCACCGAGCTGCTCCAAAGACACATTCGAATGATTAATTTGAGGTTCTGGCAGCCGCTTCCCTGTAATAATATTTTAAACATTACTTTTCCACTGCTGCTTGCCAGGGATCGTTATTTTGTGCCGTGGAGGCTGTAAAATTTCACTTCAAGGATGGGTTTCACTCCCGTTACAAAATGTGTCTGGAATGTGCAGATGTTTCCTTCGGGGAATAGAGAGCCAATCGGCTGCAACGCAGCATCCCTGTTGGGAGGACTCAACATGCTAAAACAGCCCTATTCACAAAATCACAAACAAACACAGGCACACACGACCCTGTGGGGCTGTACCAGTGCTGGGAATGTCGCTCGATGCCTTTTCAATGTACAAAGCCCACCGGCTCTGCTGGAGCTGCCGAACGCTCGGAGCTAGGCTTCTGCCAGCACATGGACAGACACATGTGTTGGCCTAGCTGAGATTCCATATTGCTGCCTTTTGTTAGCTGGGAGTGTTGTTCATACCACTGGATTTTTACACAACACTATACGTTATTATTTGATGAGGAATGGCTGAAAGAACCATGAATAATTTGGCTAGCAGAGTGCAAGGTGCCAGCCTACAAGTACCTGAAGAGTGTAAAGGTGAAGGAGGGAGAGGAGTTGTTTAGGATAGTCTGGAAGGAGGTAAAACAGGAAGGAATGAACAAAAGAAAGTTTTGGTTAAATTCAAGAAGATTACAACCTGTTTGTTCCCCCAAAGGAAATGGAAGCCCCATTGGTTTGGACATTTTAAACAGGGCCAGACCCAGCCCTGGAGAATTGGAGGGAACAATCCCGCAAGGGGAAGAGTATGGACTAGATGACTTAGCGGCTCACTCCGTCTTTTATTTCTGTGATTTTCTTTTTCAATAGCGTAGGATCAAAACACGCTGCCGGGGAGTCTATCGGTGTCATTGGGACTGGCCCCCATGGAGCACAGACATGGGGTTATGAACACAACATTAGAAAGCTGTTAATGCTGTAGGAATCCTCTTCCCCCTCCCCGTTCGTGCTCCCCACGGCATTGAGCATTTTGTGCTTTTTCTACAGCTGCATTTGCATCTGTTACAAGATCGGAAACGTCAGTTCAGTACTGCGCATCAAGAAAGCATCGCCTTCACCGCCTGGGTGGTGCTGGGTTGCAGCTTTGGATGATCATGCTTGGATTGTTTTAAACCTTGACTGGCTACTGATCCCAGCTCCCATGGGCCCTTTTCTGTTTGCTTGTGTGTTTCTAAATTATTACTGATGAAAGGCACCGGATGAGAATGATACTTTTCATATGGACAGAAGAGCTGCAACAACAGAGCCAGATTCTATTACATCAGGCCTGTCCTGAAAGGACCCCACCTCTACGGGTGATAAGGGAGTTCCATCATCTTGACCTCTTTGGGGAGAAGGTCATTTGGGGGTGTTGGGTTTGGTTTTGTGATGGGGACACCTTGTTCTTTCTGCTCAGTAGCAGAGTGACCAGTATATAGAGATGTCCTTGTCATTTACCCTTGTTAAAAAACAGCTTGATTTAGAGGAGAGCTGAAAGTATTTACAAATAAATAAATAATATGTAACTCATGGAAAAAAGGAGAAGTTGATAGCAATGACTATCAAATAGAAGCTAGGAATAGTAGAAAACAGATAAGGGAAGCAAAAGGAGACAAGGATAAATTTATGGCCAGCAGATTTAAGGACAACGAGGAGTTATAGTTTATTAGAAACAAAAGAAATCTAACAATGGTGTTGGTCTATTACCAGATGGAAATGGTAGAATTCTCAATAATAATGCAGTAAAAGCAGATGTGTTTAATACATATTTCTGTTCTGTATGTGGGGAAAAGAGAGATGATGTATTCAGATCGTACGATGATGATCATGATGTATTTTCCATTCCAATAGCCGCACAGGAAGATGTTAAACAACAGCTACTAAAGTTAGATATTTTCAAATCACCAGGTCACGATAACTTACATCCAAGATTTTAAAAGAGCTGGACCATTAATGTTGATTTTCAGTAACTCTTGGAACTCTGTGGACGGTCATGGGGACTGGAAGACAGCGAATGTTGTGCAAATATTTAAAACAAGTAAATGGGATGATTATAGGTCTGTCAGTCTGACACTGCTCCAATGCAAAATAATGGAATGGCTGATACAGAACTCAGAGTTAATAAAGAAGTAAAGAAAGGTAATATAATTGGTGCCAATCAGCATGGATTTATGGAAAATAAATCTTGTCAAACTGACTTGTCATCTCATATACAGAGACACATATATAAGAAATCAAGTTTGGTTGATAATGGTAATAGTGTTGATGTAAAATTTTTGACTTAGCACCACACAACGGTTTGATTAAGAAAATAGAACAATACAGAATCAATACGGCACACATTAAATGGGCTGAAACCTGGCTAATGATATGCCTCAAAATGTAATTGTAAACGGGGAATCGTGGAGTGGGGTTTGTAGTGAGGTCCCGCAGGGATTGGTTCTTGGCCCTGCGCAATGTAACATTTTGTATCAGTGACCAGGAAGAAAACAAAATAATTACTGCTGAAGTTTGCAAGTTTGCAGATGAAGTTTGCGGGGAGTGGTGAATAATGATGCAGGCGTATAGAGCAATCTGGATTGCTTGGTATCCCAGCTGCAAGCAAACAGTGTGTTTTAATACAGCTAAATGTAGAGTCAGTCATGTAGGAACAAAGCGTGTAGGCCATACTTTCAAGATGGCAGCTCTGTCCTGTGAAGCAGCGACTCTGAAAGAGACTTAGGGGTCATAGTGGAGAATGAGCTGAACATGAACTCCCAGTTCAATGCTGGGCTCAAGCACTAATGTGATCCTTGGAGCCGTGAACAGGGGGATTCTGAGTAGGAGCAGAGAGGTTATATTATCTCTGTATTTGGCACTGTGTGACCACTCCAGGAACACTGAGTCTGGTTCTGGTGTGTCCACAAGTTAAGAAAGATGTTGATAAATTGGAGAGGGTTCAGAGAAGAGCCATGAGAATGATTAATGGATTAGAAAACTGCCCGATAGTGCAAGGAGCTCCATCTCATTAAAGAGAAAGTTAAGGGGTGACTTGACCACAGTCTGTAAGAACCTACATGGGGAGCAGTAATCAGATAAGAGAGGGCTCTTTGATCTAGCAGGCTAAGGTATAACATGAGCTAATGTCTAGAATTTGAAGCTAGAGAAATTCAGACAAGATAAAGTGAAGGTTTTTTTAACAGTGATGATAATTATCTATTGGAACAACTTAACCCAGGGTTGTGGTGGATTCGCTGTCACTTTCAGTCAAGACTGGATGTTTTTCTAGAAGCTATGCTCTAGTTCAACTGCAGCTATTGCTTTGAAGCCAGAATTAATTTATGAAAGTCCTATGGTTTGTGTTATACAAGATATCAGACTTAGTGATCTCAATTGTCCCTTCTGGCCTTAAAAGTGGATGAATCATCCTCTTTGCTCCTTGTTAGTGAAGAAAGCAGATTGCCAAGTAAAGGGAGAAATGAAAGGTTCCTAGCTTATCCCCCCAGCTGGCTAATGTGCTGGGCAGGTTGGGGTTTTAGAACATCTGGAGGACCTGTCATTTCGTAGACCACAGAGAGTAGACATAACACTACGGCTGCAAGGAAAACAAAAGCTGGACTTCACAGCAGCCCATGGTTTGGCCTATTCTAATGACCTGAACATGCAGCCGCTTTTCTCTTGCTGTAGCGTGGCTTTGGATTTGTTCAGCCAACATAGTTGGGGGTGGGCTCTGTGTTTATTCTCAGCATCACTGTTTTGGAGTGTGGCACCATTTATGTTATTCTGTTTCTAGATGGTTTTAGTATCGGTCTGACAGCCCTGAATTCTTCTGTCCTGTGTGTTTGCAGGGCTGACATTTAGCTGGATAAAACTGCAGATAGCTGTGCACTCGTCCAGGACGAAATGGAAAGCAAGACATTTCCAAAAGTTATTCTTGGTCACTCGTTGCCTGGGGCCATAAATGAACAAATGACCTGAAGATAGACGGCGTCAGCACCACATCTCTGTTGCCAGTCCCAGCCTTTCCACTACCTCAATTATTTTTAGGTTACTGTCCAAGTTTTAATCTAAATGGCTTTGACAAGAGACGTGGACAGGAGGGCCTTTTCAATTAGAAGAGAATAAAGTTGATAAAAGGTACCAGAAATAAAATCTGCTTGCCAGACACACTTAAAATAAATACAATGAAATCTGTCTCAAGCAATACCCTAGGGATCTGCAAAATTTGATTGCCTGGTGGAAGTTGCCCTTAACTAAACAAAATTTTACTGGAAACTATGTGAGGAAGCTTTAAAGGGGTAGTTGAGATGGGGTGGCTACTTTGTTGTAGTTATTTGGCTATGACCAATATCACCTCTGTCTGCTGATGAACAGAAAATCAGACCTGCTTAGGTTCTTGTGACGCTTGTACAGAGAACATAAAGCACTAATATAAGCCCAGAAAATGAGGATTCATCTTGATTCCCAGTGGCAGGCACTTGTGTTTTGGGAATTTTGGAGCAGATCTAACATTCTCCATGTGACCCGTGGTTTGCAGAACAGCTCATGAATAAGTTGCCACAAAATCATTACGTTAGGTCTGGTTCTCATTAACAGTCAGGCCACTTTACACCACTCTGGCAGTGTAAAGGGGTCTTAAAGTGGGAGTACATTATATTTGTACCCACGTAGGGCCTGTTGACACAGCTAGAGTAGTACAGAGTGGTCTTAGCGTAAAGGAGAATCTGGTCCGTTGTCCCTAGTCCAGATGTAATTATATTTTGAGTAGATTCTTCCCCTGCATCCTCCTTACAAAACATTTTGAACCAAGGATGACCAACTTTGCCTGTTGTTAGCAGATCAGTTTGCTGAGAACTGAGGTTACTATTACCTTCTCAGTCATAAGGACATAAGAACGACCGTACTGGGTCAGATCAAAAGTCTATCCAGCCCAGTATCCTGTCTGCCGACAGTGACCAATGCCAGGTGCCCTGGAGTGAGTGAACCTAACAGGTAAAGATCAGGTGATCTCTCTCCTGCCATCCATCACCCCCCTCTGACAAACAGACTCCTTTATGAGCTCCCCCTGAAAGGAATACTGTTGCTGTTTTGTGGCTATGGGTTTCTTCCTTTTAAAGTATGGTTAGGGTCAGATTATATGCTAGGGATGCCCTCTGATCTGTTATCACCTGGGCACTTTCCAGGCACACACCTTTCTAGCAGCCTTTCCATTTTAGCTCAACCATAAAGTCAGTTGGACATTATTGATTTAAAAATCTGCTATTAAACTAAAAACCCCACTGTTGCATTTCAGATGAGTATGTAACAGCTACTTGAATCAAGGATATAGCAGAACCCATAGGATAGCAGAATCACGTGGTTCAAAGGTCTCATTGTTGCATGTTAATATCTAAAGTATTTCAGTGTTCCCCTGGTGAAACAAAACGTGGATATCCTAAGAGGTTTCTACAGTAACAGGCTATGCAAATATTTACTTCATATCATGTGGGGATGTTTGCCAACTTGATGCATTCTCTTTGAGAAGATTTATCAGGATTTATCTCCATTTTCTGGAGCTAGCTCCTTCCATTTAAGCAAACGGAGGTCCTTTTTGTATCATTTAAATATTCTCTGAAACGTCTTGCATCTTAAAAGCCTTGTCTCTGTTGTTCATTCATTATATATCTCAGTGCTCCTCGTGCTGAGGAAAATACTACAGAATTTCACATTATTTATCTCGGGGAGCCCTGCTTGTTTCTGGAACCTAGAGAATAGCGCTTCAGACAACCAGACTGCACCTTACCCCTGCTAACTCTGGTCATGCTGAAGGCCATGCATTGGGGATGCTTTGCTTTCAACCACAGGAAAAGAAGATACAGTTTTCTTAGTAGTCCACCTGCTTAGCTCCTAAATGGCTAGTGTAAGGTAACAAGACAAAACATCCCCTGGCCCCAGGAGTCGAGAATACTGCCCTCTTATAGCCCTCCTGGTTTTTGAGAGAACAGAGCTGGGCGTTGGAAACAGAGCACATCACTATGGGGTTCTTCCAAAGGGTCACTATTGGAGGAGAACGGTGGATATCTTCATGGAAAACGATTGGGTTCAAGGTGCAGGCTTCTCACCTACTTATTCCTACACCGCCCCCATTCCGTTCTGCTGTGTATGCTGGGAAGAGATGCTGTTTTAACACAGCTTTAGTTTCTTCACAAACTTTTGGTGGAACAAATGTATACTTGCAGGGTTGACCTGTAGCTGGATAAAATTGCAGGCGGCTTGTTTATATGAATCTCTAACTGGACTGTTAACACAGTTTTAAATATTTGTGTGGTTGGATTTCCAAACTATAAGGCCTTGTCTGTTTTGGTTTTAAAACATGATTTCCCAGGCAGGGGTTGGGCCGGGAGTTCATCCTGCCACTGGAGTGTGTCTGTATGCGTGTGATGAATTCGGCATAAGCTCCCTTTCATGCTAATGAGAGTCACCTGGTTAGATCTCCCATGAGAGAACAAGCCTTGGAGATGCAACAGAAGGGTCATATTGTTTGAGAATGTCTGGATGACCAGTCAGGTCACATGATTGGCTGAACAACTGGGAAATGGTCTTAAAAGTTGTGAAAAATCCTTGTTTGAACAGGGAAAGTTCCACACTTGGGACCAAAAGTCAACAGCAAAAACTCTCCATGACCCTCCATGGACGTAGGAGGCGCTCAGTGAGTCATCAGCGTCCTGTTGCATTTGGCTTCATTGTTTAAATGTTGGGAACAAGAAGATGAAGGAAATTATAATCTAAAAATAACCTGGAAAATGAACTGTGCTGCAGGTCCCGAGCATCTCCCGTTTCTGGGTGGGCATGGTGCGAAAAAATCACCCCTCACCCCTCCTCATTTGGGAGGAGGAGGTATTGCACGACGCCCTTGCACACGAGTGAGTGAATCAGCCCTGCCAAAGGTGACATCACTCCATGAGGTAACATGTTCCCTTTGTCCGAGTGGCTTCATCCCTAATCGCTCTCATAACCATATTTGGGAAAGTCTGAGACGTGTTCTCCGGCCAGCGGGATGTGCAGAACCGCTTTTTAAATCTCTGATAGACTTCAGACAGATCCCACCTGGAATGACAGAAGTGCCACTAGCTTGCCTTTGCCAGACACTTCAAGAATAAAATCCGAGGCTTACGCTGGGGAGAACACAGCGGAGCGTGCCTGGCCACGCACCAACAGTGCAAAGCCAGGAAGGCTGGGGTTGGGGGTAGGTGAGGGGTGGCGGGCACAGTGGCTTGCAAGTCAGGCCTGCTGGCTTCCATTCCTGCCCCTGCTTGTGCCCCGCTCTCTGATCTGGGACTATTCGCTTCGCTGTCTCGCTGTTTTGCTATGCGTGAAATGAGTATTTAGTTGTATGATAGTAGCACTGAGAGGGTCTGTATCTGGTTGCCCTTTCCAGAATCAGGTCATCTGCTGCCTTAGTTTCCCTGCTTTCAGTGCTGTGTCACAGGCTTTAAGTTCTCCCCTCCCCAGCACAGGAGAGGGGCAACACAACTTCCAAAACAAATAGGCCCCCCCAGCCCTTCCCAGCCTCAGACAGACCCCTCCAGCCCTGGGTATAAGGCTCTGCCTACAGCCTTTTGTCCTTGGTGTATGCGTCATCGCAGCCCTCTGCACGGGGAAACCTCAAACAACCTTTCAGCCTTGGTTAAGGTTGTCCATTCTCTTCTCCAAGAGGGGCAACTGAAGGTGTAGGGAGCCCATTCCATCTCCCAACCCCAGGTAACCCTTACTCCAACCTCACCTGTCCACACCATTATTCCATCAAGGCTACTCCCTGCCTTGCTTAGGGTAGGCCTTTACCCCAACCCCACCTCAGGCCTTGCCTTTCTATGACTAAGTCACTCACAGGCTCTGTCCTAAGGCCGCCTAGCCAGCTGCTGAGAAGCCCCCCTCCTCTTAGATGTTGCCTCTACCCTAGCTTCTTCCAGAGTGAGCTGAGAGTTGCTTTATATAGTCCCTACAGGCAGTCACATGACTCTTCTCAGCTAGGTCTTAAAGGATCCATGCCCCATTAACAGGCAGGATGCTAGCACAGAGCCTTACAAATCCAGCTCACCCATTGCACTAGATGCTGTGTAAACAGCGAGTAATAGATGGTCCCTGCTCCAGAGTGCTCACAGTCTAAATCAGGGGTGGGCAAACTTTTTGGCCCGCGGGCCACATCAGGGTTGCAAAACTGTATGGAGGGCTGGGTAGTGAAGGCTCCTGAAATAGCCTGGCCCCCGCCCCCTATCTAACCCCACTTCCTACCCCCTGACTGCCCTCCTCAGTATCCCCAACCCGTCCAACCTCCCTCCTTGTCCCCTGACCACCCCCCTTCTGTGACCCCCCGACCCACTCGCGCCCCCCTCAAACTCCATCCTCTATCCAACTCCCTGCTCCCTGTCCCCTGACCTCCATCCACACCCTCACCCCCTGACAGGCCCCTGGGACTCCCAGGCTTATCCAGTCCCTCCCTGTTCCCCATCTCCTGACTGCCCCCCC
>ML677381.1:3120080-3255822 GCA_007922305.1 Dermatemys mawii
CACATGTGGCTGCAGGGAAGGGAGACAGCAGGGGAGGAGCCGGGGGTAGCCGCTACGATTGGGATCTCAGGGCCGGACAGGATGGTCCCGCAGGCCCAATGTGGCCCGCAGGCTTTAGTTTGCCCACCTCTGGTCTACACAGACAGGCCAGACCAAGGGTGGAAGAAAGGATGTAGCATTATCCCCATTTTACAGAGAGGGAAATGAGGCCCAGCGACTGGCCCAAGGTCACACAGTGAGTCTGTGGTGGAGCAGAGAACTGAATCCCAGTGCAGCGCCTCAACCAAAACCCATTCTTTGTCCCTTGTGGTTATAACGGCTACCTTGCAGGGGTGTACGTCAAGTTCTTTGCAGTCCTCTAATGAGCGGTGCTGTCCGAGGACAAAGCGTAGAGAACGTTGCAAAAATGGCTGTGTCCTTGCCTTGAATTTTCAAGCCAGGAACTGCGATTTTGCTGTGGAAGTTTTCAGGGGAACATTTGTGAAAATAGGTCTTCTTGGTCAGCATCCTTTCTGAGAACTAAACAGTGGGGCCAGAATTTGTGACTTGGACTTTTAAATAAAAATGAACAAACCTGTTTGTTTTTTTAAATTAAATTGGCATTGTCCAGTGGCTGCCTTGGGTGGAATATGGCCCTACTCTCACAGTATTGTTGATCTCAAGAGGCAGGTGTCCAAGCCAATGCTGATGCTCAGCAGTCTAGCCCCAAGTCCTAATATATGTGTCTCTTTTCCTGTCTCTGCATGGTGCTCTGTCTAGTACATTTAATCCCTACAGACCCAAACATGCTTTAGAAATTTATACCTGTAATGGAATAGGTGGGATTTCCCCTGTACTGAAATGCAGCTACCTCTGGGGTGGAATGCACAGCCCACAACAACCCTATATAACAGTTTGGGACAGAAAGGGTGAAGTGTGTGGAGGGTCAGCACAGGGCCTATGCATAAGTTCCATTTCAGCTCTCTGATGTGAAATGAGATTTGGGCACCTTAATCTATTAACCTCATTTGGAAGCCCAGCCTTAGCCGGTGAGTTGGACTGAAACCAGCGATCCCGGGTGAAAGGCTCCACGTCCTACTCCCAACCCCCTCTAGCTCGTTACAATGCCAAGAGAGAGCCATACAGCGGCCCTGCTGAGAGAATACTCGTTTCCAGACTGGAAGCTGGGACATTCCTTTATAAAGCATGAGCCCATGAGTGTCACTTCCCCAGGGCCCAGCTCCAGATGTATTTTTTAAAATTTCAAAGCCTTTGTGGCATAAATCTGGAACCCCTCTGCAGCACACAAGCCCCGTTGCTTCCTTTCTGCGTCTTAGGAGAGAGGCACAAGCCAAAAAAAAAAAAAAAAATCAAGTCAGCTAAAAAACACTTTTTCCTGGCTCAAGTGTGCAAAAAACACCTAGGTTTTTTTCCCCTCCAGAAGCTCTGTGTTCTGGAAAGGCTATTATGAAAATGAGGCCGCACCAGGCACACTCTTTTTACATGGGGAGGCACTGGCCTGCCTTTTCTTCCCACCTACTACAAAAGCATTTGCCATGTTAATTCCTGCTGTGCAGGCAACCTTAGATAGGAGTCCTACGTGGTCAGCTGCTCAGTGTCTGTATTTTAAAAGGGGGCATTTCAAACAGTTTAATATTTTGCATTTCTGTTCTGCCACTCCCCTCCCCCAGGCAACTTGTCCCCCTGGGGGCTCCATTATCGCGTATCCCCTAATTGTGCAATCTCACTTTTTGGGAGGGAGTGTGAGCTGATGGTAAGAGCTAGAGGAACCAGAGTCAGGACTCCCAGGTTCTATTCCCACCACTGTCAGTGATGTGCTGCGACGCCTTGAACAAATCACTTAACTTGTCAGTGCCTCAGTTTACCACTCTGTGAGACACTGTTAAGGAGAGCTGAGTCTTGCCAAGGTGCTGTGTGTCCTCGGTATTCTGAAGGAGCAACCCTGGAAATGTTTAGGGGAATAAGTTGCTGGTTGATTCTCCTCCCTCCCCTCTATTAAGCAGGGAAGTTACATTTAAATAAACCTTCCGTGAACGTCATGTTAAGGTTACAATTTTAAACACTCAAAAGGGAGGAAATGTAGACATCCTGGGGCCCAATTCTCTTGCCAGATACACCTGCAGTGTTTCCAGTTTAACTTCAGTGCAGTTCCTCCGATTCACAGCAGGACCTGGTCTTATCTGCACCTTGTGAATGAGCTACAGTCAGTACAAGCACCTTATCACACTGTATCTTTGCGATGCTTTTCCCACTTGTGTTGGGGTGTGTGTGTGTGTGTAAATATCCCTTCCTCCCTCTGTGATTTTCCGGGCTTTGATGACATTGGAGTTGTGATCTCACTCACGCGGGCTGTTCCACCCTGGCCTTGCTGAGATGAGATGCATTTCTTTGGGCTGAGGCATGCAGTGGTGTTTTTTTTTTTCCCTTGTGTGCATGTAACCTGGGGGCTGGGAGTGGGGCAGGGTGTATGTGTCTGCAGGGGGGTGTTACTCCAGAACGCAGGGCAGGAGAAGCGGGAGCCCCATTGTGGAGACATTAGGAAATGAAGTTTCAATTGTTGGTTTAGGAATTACATGAAAGGAGGGGAGACTTTCTGGTAAGGGGATGCAGTCAGGAGGCATGTCCTGCCCCCCAGGTCTTTGGGGATACCCTAGTCTCTCCCAAAGGACAGAGAGCCCAGCTGTTGAATGTGGGCAGCTACTTGAATTGGCACTTAGCCAGGGATGTGCTCCTCTTACCCCAAAGCCCTAGGGTGTCCTGTAGAGACCAGCCCTGCCCTGCCTGGGAAGATCTAACAGCTTTTTCCTTTCTTTAAGTCTATAAGCTTATGTGCCTCCCAGGGGCGGAGTTCAACCTCCTGCTGGCACTTGGGAACTCTTAGCAGCAGCCACACCAAGGAAGAATCTCCCTCACTTTCCCCTAATACTGCTGGGGCTTTAATGGACTCTCTAAGTCCTGACTTGTGGGTGATTCTTTTAATGAGACAAACAAGGCTTGACCGTGGCTGCTTCTGCTTTTGCGTCCCTAGTCCAAATCCTGCCCCCTGCTCAGAGGCGTGTGCGCCACCCTGCTTCAGAAGGGCAGGGAAACTCCTTTCCCCCACTTTCTCTCTGGGTTTGTTTTCTTCCCTGGCCCCGTGGCTTTTATTTTTGTAGCTTATAAACGCGAAGCTCCTTTATTGATGAATCACTGCAACCCTCTGTCAGCCTGCACACAAGCCTCTATCTGTGCAGACAGCTCTCTGCGGCTGTGGATGCTTTTCTCATTACTGTTCTGGCTGGACTCCATGCACCAAAAGGGCTGAGAAAGGAGTGATCCAGCGTAGCTCTTTTTTCCCCCCCTGCCCCCTCTTCCCTCCCCTTCTGCTTCATGAAAGGAAGGCGGGATGGGCCTGAGAATGACATAATGGGAGTATGACATCAGTCTTGGCAGCGAGGGGCAGGCTATACTCTGTTTAACATTGTGTTCTTTGGACTAGGGAAGAGGAAAAAAAAACACATCGAAAAAGTCTTTCCCCCACAATGCTGCAGGAAGAAACACAATGGCTGTCCCAGCCCCGCAGAGCATTTGTTGGCCAGTGTAAAGGGAACAGTTTGACTGCTGCAAACCCTCCGCCTGTCTAAACTTTATGAATGAACAAAGCAGCTACCAAGCACCAGACCTTGCAGCTGGTTTCCTTCTTGGTCTGCTCAAGGGATAGCAGATAGCAAAGGGGGGTTCAGATAAAGGGACCAGCTCTCTCTCTCTCCCAAGTGTGTAACTGGTCCCCATCCCTGGAGTATCAGCACCTCACAATTACTAATGCATTGATACTCAGAGTCTTCCTGTGCTGTAATCCCCATTGTACAAGTGGGAAACTGAGGCACAGAAAGACTGAGTGACTTACCCATAGTCACACAGGGAGCCTGTGGTAAAGCAGGGAACCAAAGACAGTTCTCCCAAAGTCCCAGGCTAATGGCTTACCCACCAGAACATCTTTCCCCCACATCGTCTGCCCCATTTGAACCCAGCTCCAGTGGGCTTTTGGCAATGGTGATAAAATTTGCTTAACTAGATATGTTTATTGACTCAAGCATTTGGGGAGCGGTGAAGAGAGCTCTTGTGGTGTAGTATTTCCAGCTCAGTGTTTATTCCTTCACAGTAATAACTGCTATTCTACTGTGCCTTCCAGCCAAGGCTCACAGAGCACTTTACAAAGAGAGGGGCATTGATCCTCACAGAACCCCGGGCAGTAACATGATCCCCATTTCACAGACAGGGAAACTGAGGCAGGTGTAGTGACTGCTCAACCCCTGAGCCATCCTGTCACCCAGGAGACAACTGAACAAATACTCTTTTTTAAAAAAATGAGGGCACATGACAGCCTGCCCGCTGGTTAAATCTCAATGAGGACCCTTGTTCTCTTGCTGGCTTTAGCTTGGCATTGAACCTGTTCCGAATTTCCTCGGTCCTGGCAAAGAGATGGGAAAATGTAGCCATGGTGGTTTGTGGCACCAGACGGCTGCGTTTTGGTCCCGTCCTGCAGCCTTAGTGTGGGGTTTTATTGGTCGGTAGTTTCTTTCCTGGCATGTTTCTTTTATGCTGTAACCTTGTTTGGTTAAGAAGCAGCCCTTCCCATGCCGGTAAGGCATCAGATTATTTTCCATACGTGTTGCAGAGGAAACAGCGGGAAAAGACGATTGGTCTTTTGGAAATGCAGCTGGGCTCCGTGTGCAAGTGGGGCCATGCGTAAGAACCGTTCTTTTCTCACCCATTATCACCTTCACCAGGAACCTCGCTGCTGTCCCAGGCCTTGCACAGAAGAGATCTGGAGCTGCTGAAAGTCAAGGAGATTATTTTAATCTACTGTTGGCTCAGAGAAGCCATGGGCTGACTAGCAGCCAGTGAGGGAATAATGTTTTGACTTGTATGTGGATTGTGGCGCCCTCTAGTGGTAGGACTACAGGGAGGATAAAAGCCTTACTAGCAGAGCTGGCTGAAGGAGCTAACTTTTAACTCAGGTGGTAGAAGCCTGGGGCTCTGGAGTCAAAGGTGCTTGGATCTGTTGCTGGTGCTGCAGCATGTGAGGTATAATCACAGACTATGAGTTGGCAGAGCTGTAATCCATGTATAAGCAGCACGACACTGTGCATGGTTGCTTAGGCTGGGCAATTTATCTGGAACTTGCCCAGGTGCCCAATGGACTGTGGAGAGAAGCTTCTTTTGACTCCCTGCCCTTCCATGGGGCAGGCCAGGAGGGATCGTCTTAGTCCAGGGGCAAGAGTGAATCTTAAGAATCCTGAGGAGCCAGGGCTTTTCGGCTGTGTTCCTTGGACTGACTACGAAACCGCTCTGTGCTCTAGGTTTAGTCTTTGACCAAACAAGGAGAATGAGACTCAACTACCTGAGGGAGGGGAAGTGTCTGTAGGGGCTCCGTTAATTAACATTCACAGAAGAGGTTGAGGGCTCAGCACTGAAATAACATTGGAAGATGGATGAGTAGGAGCCAAGTTGCTTTCCCAGAGTGCTTCATTCCCTCGGGAGCCTGTCTGCGGCCTGAAAGTGCCTGAAGCAATGAACTGTATGGTGAGGAACACCAGAGGAGCCCTGAGCAGACCCTAGGGCGTGGAGGACAATGGAGAGGAAGCCCGGAAGACAGTAAGGTTTGGGGCACAATAGAGGGGAAGCCAGCTAAATCTGTCAGGTACATTAGGGAGAACAGGAACATCAGTATATGCCACCTGCAACCCCCACCTTGACAATTACATTAGCCACAATTCTAACAAGGCCAGGCAAAGCCGTTGCCTCTCCGCATGGTGCGGCCCAGTCATTGACTCTGAAGGTGCGACTGTGTGGCAGCCCATCCATTTGTCTGGGAGGTGGCCGTAGTTTTGAGGAGCAACGTGTGGGAGCTGTCAGGGCTGAAACACTACCTCCCTCTGCCCTGGACCTAAGGTGCTGTCTGACAGCATAAATGGGATATTTCCAGACATCTCAAAGCAGAGAACTGAAAAAGAAACACTCTGTCTCCTTGTTATTGCAAGGAAATTAATTACCCACTGTGTGTTGCACCCCTCACAGAAGGTACATGGTGCTTGCTAAAGACTTGGCTCGCTGTCAAGTCCATCCTTTCACTGAAAGTATGTCGTGTTTATGCACAGAAATCCTTAATCGCCTGGCTGTTTTCTCCTGTAGATTAGCTGGGGTCCAGTAGCGGCGAGTAGATAGGTAGGGGCCAGGGGGATATCCAATACTAGCAATGATTTTGGCTAGAGGCCAAAGGGAAATCAACTAAATAGTCTAGGACTATTTTGGTGAAAGTGACTGAAGTGGCAGGCAGCCAATCTCAAGCTAACCAGCCTCACGTGGTTTCAGAAAAAGCTGAAGATGTTTAAACATTTGAGTGCTAGGGGCCCAGGAGTGTATTTTGAAAGCGTGTTAAAGGAGCACGGTCAAGATAACAGTCCTGTATTTAAGAAATATCATCCATCCCTCTGTTACAGGGGGTTGGGGAGGGACACTTTAGGGTCCTACGACCAAAAGGATTTTAAAAAGGTATGTCACTTTCCATGAGTGATGCTGGGTTTTTTTTTGTTTTGGGGTTGTTGAAATGGTTGATTGAGGTTTTGGGGTTTGTTTGTTTTGGGGTTTTTTTTTTTGTATTTTACTCATTATTGGAGCTGGTCACATAATGCAAAAAAAAAAAAAAGTTATCCAGAATTTTATTGATAACATTAATTTCAGTTCAGAGGGATCATCACAAGGTCTATGTGCCACATAAGTCCCACTTAGCCCAGAGGGCTGGTTGGTTGCACGAGGATGAATTTCACCCTCCCTCTATACTAGCAAGTTTGGTGAATATACTGTCAAATAACACCGGATGAGCTGTGCTCATCTTAGCATCATTTTGTTTATAGTCAGTTCCACGTTTTCTCTGCTGCACTAGCACAACACAGCTGGGTTTGGGTTTCAATGTCTGTGTTTTATTGCAAGTATCTTGTTTTCAGATGTTTTTTCTTAAAGCCCCAGACCTTGGAGTCATGTGATTATGTGAGAACCTCTGCTTTCATTTTAAAAGTTTTCAGCTCTCTTAGTTATGGAAAAAAGCGAGAATACTTGACCCCTAGAGATTCAAAAGCCAGAAGGCAAATGAAACCAAAAATATATTTTTTAAATGGCATCATATTTAAATCAATCTTTCAATTTTTGGAGGGGCCTGACTCGCAGTTTTTGAACATTTGAGATTGGCAGTACAAGGCTTCCTGCACTGAAGGGAGGTTTAAATCCACCCAAAACTCTTATTTTTATTTTTTTAAATAAACTTCATGAAGCTATCTTTTTCTGTCAGATTTTGTCAAACTTTTAGAAAGGATAGACTAAATTTATTTGCAAGTGATGCAAAAGTCCCCTTGTCCTCAATGAATCTCTCTCTGTTCTCAGTTAATCAGATTGTGATGCAATAATTAGAGGTACTGTGGGGATAGAGGTGCAAAGCTGAAACCCAAGGAAGATAAACTAGAGAAATGAGACAGCATCTCCATGGGGAAGGGATTAAACCTGTCTTGACTGGAGCAGCTGGGATCCAATTCCAACACTCTCATTTTTTTGCCTTGTGAGTAGGAGTCATCAATGGGTTTGGAAGTAACTTTGATGTCTTGGAAGTTAAATGCCTCCTACACAGACTGCAGCTCATGCATGTGTGAGAGAGTTTAGCAAAGGATGCTTCATTTTCTGCTATTATCTGGCTAGCCTGAGCAAAGGAAATACATATTGATTTGACAAACATCTCCGTTGGCTCCTGCTTTTGTGCATTTCCTAATCGTTATTTTGCAACACCCATGTTCCCTTCAGTGGGCTGCTGGAAATTTCTTCTAAATGTGCTACTAGCTTGGGGGAAAAATCCCCCAGAGAAAGTCCAGGTAAAGAGACCCTAACTCTCCAAATAAATGCTCCTTCCCTGTTAGGCATTCCCATCACTAATCTCCCAAGAACCCTACATTCCTGTGGTTCCAGGGGAGTTTTCTGTCTGTTATTTGAGAGGATTGTTGAATTTTGGACTCTGATTTTACCTTATGTGTTCGGTTAAAAAAATATAGACCAAATGTAGGTGTCAGATCGATGATCCATCAGGAGGATTAGACCTTGCCGAATGAAATCAGAGATGAGGCAGCAAAGGGAAATTGCAAGGAATGCCCTTGGAAAGAATTCAGGGTGGGAAAAAAAAAAAGGCTCTGATTTTTATTCTTTAAGTGGCACCTCTGGAACTCAGGAGACCTGTAGAGTGGGCCCAGTCCTGTCAAGGAAGTGCATGACACTATGAAGGATCAGCTGATTGTGCTTATTCCAACCCCCATTCAACCTGATGGTGTAGCTGGTTCAGTATTCAAACAGCTACGAGAACTGTTGTATTTACTATTAGATAGCTATCTAAGTTATTGGTATTATATTTGTATATTAAAGGGTTACAGTCAAGTGTTTTAGACTTCCAATGTAGGTTTTGTCCTGTGCTGCAAACCTAATATAAACAGTAAAGGGTTTTGCTAATTTTTTAGAGCGTAACTGCAAAAATTCTCCTTTTTTTTTTTTTTTTAACTTAACCTTTTTCTTGTTGGTGCGGTTCCCCAGCAGCATTGGAAGATATGAGACTCATCAGGAACTGAAATGGAAACTGAGTAGTTTGTTTACTTTTAAATGTCACTTAGGTAGGATAGTGAAACAAAGGACCTACATTGAACAGTATAAATAGTGTAAAGTGAATGGGAGGGTGGAAATAGTTGCAGTTTGAATAAGGTGCAGGTTATTAGTAAGACAGAGAAGGGTTTAAAATGGTTATTTCCCCAGCGTTCCATTATATAGAGTTCAATACGGCCTCTGTATTTACTTTAACAAATATATTTTCTTACTTCTCTTCTAAGTTCTGCAACCATTAAAAAAGAAAAAAGATTTTTGTATTTAAGTTGAATGCGTCATCCTGTAATCAGTTACCAGTTCTTTGGCACCGGCAACACGACATGAAAGTTCCACAGAAAATTCTATGTATAACTCAATAACTACTTTGTCAAAATTATTCCTTAAAGTAATTTCTTTATGAGGCATATTTTAGACTTCGGTTTTAAACTGGTGCCTCAGAATTAGTAATAAATCTGTCATGCCTGTAATTATTTTATTTTAAAAATGTTACGGGGGTATTTTTTTGTGTAGCGATAGGCCTAATTCATATCGACACATAATGCAAAGCTTGGAGCTATGGATGCTTTATAGCTGGGAAAGGTGTTATTTTTGGCTGGGAGAATTGTTCCGTTTTAATGCCCTAAGAACTTACTTTCTGTCTGGAATCTGGTTGGAGTTTGGAGACAGGCTTTTCTAAGCCTCCATGGTGGAAGACAGACACAATGAATTTGCATGATAGTAAGCTGCACTGCTCTCTTTCTCTAGGGATCTTTCCAATAACAAGATCACCATTTTAGATGTCCAGGCTTTTGAGCATCTGACTTCCTTGGAAGAACTGTGAGTACATGTTACCCCTTTGTAGTCTTATGGCAAATTTAAGGCATATTTGAGCAATTATGTAAAAATCCCTTTTGGTGTCTGGCAAGCTGCCCTTGTTCCATAACACTTGCTCTGTCCTTCCTGGCCCTATATCCCCTATGCCCAGGGCTCAGATGCATCAAAAGCCCTTTTTTTACTGTTTGACATAAGCCGAATTTGTCCAGTACAGAATATTTGCACAGTGCGTTTTATGGTATGATCTAGTGAATTACTGATGAACTCTCCTGGCATTCAGGAGTTCGGATACAATTTGATTCAACCCAGTGACCAGGTTGGTCTATGGTAGAATAGTCAAGTATTGTAAATGGGGACAAAATAAAGAATTAGCCCTGGAGATAGTGGTATCTCAGCATGTTGGTAAAGGGTTTTAGAACTCGGTGCCCAAATCCCATTGAATTTCTTAGAGTTGGGCACCTTGTGCCCTTAGACTGTTTTGAAAAGCCCAGCTGCCTTCTTCTTCCAAGTTGTCCCATCCACTGATGTCACCAAGACCGCTTGGAAAGGGAGACAAATGTGGCTTGTTAGCGAGCTCCCTGGTTTGAATGCTGCTCAGGTCAAAAGTAACAGAGTTGTTACGAGCTGGCAGGTTTTCACTGGAGAAAGGGAAGGTGCTGGTGTCTCTTTGTCCACTCCCTGCTAGGAGACAGGGACCCAAGAGCCACCATCACAACCAGCACTAACAAGCCCAACTGGCAGCCCCAGCAGAGAGACCAGGGTGGGGCAGCACATGGAATAGGAACTCCCCTTTTGCCCCTAGAAGTGGGGTTCCTCCCAGATGAGCTGGTGAGGCCTGTGCCGAGCATGTTCTTTGGGTGAAGACTGGCTTCAGTCTCTAGGATGCCAAGCTAGCACCGTTCAGCTCCACAAAATCCACATAGAAAAACAACGAGAAATACACCCACGATAAGAAAACAGAGAGGTCTTGTTAGACCAAAGAGAGACTTGGGACAAGATGGTCAGCTGACCTTGTCCCATCAGCTGATGCTCTGTGCCTCAGTTTCTCCTCTTGCCCAGGGACCCTCCACGGGCCCTCCTAGTGCTCCAGTCAAAAGCTAAAGGCCTCCCCATTCCAGAGACAAATCAAAGTCCAACAGAAACAAGCCTCTCTGGGCTCAGTAGCTCTTTAGCCCCATCATAGGCTCAAGAGAGTCCTTCAGCCCTTGGTGCAAGGCTCACGCAGCTCTCCTCTTAAGAACTGCGGCCCTTCACCCTTGTCTCAGGCCCAGCAAAGGCTGTGGGAGCGTGTGTGTGTTGGGAGGGCTGGGGGAGGAGGAGGGCCATGTCTCTCCCTTTCCCGCAGGCTCCAGCCCCAAAGCTCTCACTAGTGCATTGTTTCCAACTTCACCCATCTGCATCCCTGTTCCCTGTGGGCGATTTCGCAGCCGGTGTGGGCAGCCCTGCCTCAGGCCTCTCCCCCCACCTCCTTCCAAAGCCTCTTGCACAGCTACCGCTCACGGGAAGCAGCCTTCTCCCCACCCCAGCCATACCCCCACCCTGAACCCTCTCCTACTGGCAGCAGGTTGCCTCTTTTATAGCAGGTCTGGTTCCCTTGCTGAAGTCACATGACCTGACTCAGTCATGTGCTCCAGCTATAGACTGCCTCTACCAAAACCTCAGCCTTAAAGAGGCCACATCCCCTTAACAGATGTGCTGCCTTGGGTCGGTAAGGGCCAGCACCTATTAACAGCTGATTTATTGAGATCTTCCCCCCTGAGGCTCTGTTGCCTCCTAGAACCAGAAAGAGAAGATGGGTGGAAGGGAGGACTGAGTACTTGGCTATTAATGACTGTACCTTTGTATGTAGTGTGTCCTTTGAGATGAAAAGTCTAAGAGCAGGGCCCACAGCTATCCAAAGCGCAGGGTTGGATTTTCACCCTGTAAGAATGGCAGAAAATTATTCTTATACTTATGAATGCTTATTAAACTTTTCTTTCCCATTCTCCCTGTGTTACAGAGATATAAGCCACAACATGATTTCTACGTTAGAAGATGGAATATTTGATAATTTATTTAATTTAAGTTACATGTAAGTTCTTGTTCCTTAATCTTCAGCTCTCTGAATACGGCTCTTGTTTTCAGAATTCCCTTCCCTGGCTTCTGCTGGGTCTCAGCTCACTGAGGGTCTGTCTACACTGCAACCAGAGGTGTGACTGCAGCACATGCAGACATAGTCAAGGTAGCTTTGATCTAGCTAGCTCCATTATCAATAACAGTGAAGCAACAGCAAGCATGGGCTAGCTGCTTACGCACACATCCAGGGTCCATGGGTGAGGGTTATACACCCCTGGCTGTTGTGGCTTCACTGCTCTCGTGATTTAAGGGGGCTAGTTCAAAGCTAGCTCGGTATGTCCGTCAGACTGACCGTTGTGGTGCAGATGTACCCTGAGACTACGTCTATGCGGCCCCGCAATTCGGCCTAGGAAGCTGTGAGCAGCTGTGTGCACTGAAGGGCTCCACTGTATCTCCCCCATGTGAATGCTGCAGCACTAACGAAAAGGTTTCTAGTTCATATGAATTTGGTCGTGTTTCAGGAGGACGCTGGTAACACCAACTAGGAACCTTTTATTTTGCGCCTGCAGCATCTGCGTGGGGAAGTTATACTCTAGCACTTCGGTGGGCAGTGCTGTTCTCACCCCTTAGTCCATGTGGGGCAGGGTAGATGAGCCCTTGGGGAGTTTGCAACAGCACAAGTGTCTTACTCACTTTAGCATTTTCAAAGCACGTGACTCCGAGGGTGGCTGGGAGTGGCGAGGCTAAATCTCTGCTAGATTTCCTACTGTGGGGCACAGACACTGACCTGGGACTTAGAGAAGTGCCGTTTAGGCATCTAAGTCACTTAGGCGTTTTTGAAAATGTTTACCCGAAAGGGATAAACTCCAAAGGTGAAATCGACATATTTACAACTTCTATCACTGGAAATAATTAAAACAGACAAGAACAGTAGAACTAGCAAGACCCTTTTCCCATTGTACTCTTCGAGAGGAATCACTTCCAGTTCTGCATTTTCACTCCCGCAGAGCATTAGACCCATTGTTGACAGTAATAATAATACTGTCTAGCAGAGCCCTGCAACGGGACGGGGACCCGCAAGACCTGCTGCCATAATAGCAGGAGTGAGACTAAAGAATAGTTGCATGCAGGGCTCTACTGTCTAGCTCTTATATAAATAAAACCCACACTAGGAGCTTCTGGGTCTTGGTTTTCTTCTAGTGCAGGGGTGGGCAAACTATGGTCTGTGGGCCACATCCAGCCTGCGAGCCCTTCCTGACTGGCCCCTGAGCTCCCAACTTGGGAGGCTGCTCCGGTCCCTCCCTCGTCTTCCTCCTCACCCCCCGGAGCCTTGCACGCCGTTCTTCCAGCGCTCTGGCCCCCCACTCCGGGGCAGCGCTGTAGCGGTAGGGCTGTCTCCGGCGGGTCCTGAGCTCCTGCTGCTCTGAGCAATGTGGTAAGGAGGCCGGGCTGGGCTGGGGCCTTGGATAAGGGGCTCTGTCGGGGGGCTCTGTCGGGGGCCAGGGTGTGGATGGGGTTGAAGAAGTCAGGGGACAGGGAGCAGGGGAGCTTGGGTAGGGGGTAGGGTCCTGGGGGGCAATTTAAGGTCGGGGGGTCTCAGGAGGAGGCGGTCAGAGGACAAGGAGCAGGGGAGTTTATATGGGGGGTGCGGTCCTGGGGGGTGGCTAGGGGCAGGGGGGTTCTCGGGAGAGGGCGGTCGTGAGACAGGGGAGCAGGGGAGGTTGGATGGGTTGAGAGTTCTGAGGGGGGGTAGGAAGGGGGAGGGGGTCAGATAGGGGGTGGGCCAGGCTTCCCTTCTCTATCCTACCCGGCCCACCATACAATTTTTAACCTTGATGTGGCCTCAGGCCAAAAAGTTTGCCCACGCCTATTTTAGTAGTTGGGCCACAGGTTGAGAGATCAGTACATTTGCTACGTGTACCAGCAAGAGGATTTAATTCTTTAGCTCAAGCAATAGGGGCTTGTGCTTTTAATACAAGAGGGCTGGGTTCAAACGTTGCTGGCAGCACAACTGCAGCTGGTTATGCAAACGACATCCCACCTCCGTCCTCTTTGCAGCTGAATGCCAAAGGCTGTAATTTAGGCCAAACACCACCGCAGTTAACGTTTCCATCTTTTCATTAAACCGCCACACGACACAACTGCCCCAGTGTTTGAATTTCTTTTTTGATGGATCAATTTGATGCCCGTAGATGGTTTTTAATGACACTGTAAAAAATCTCCCTTAGCTACAGAGGTTGCCGTTGCAACCAACTGATGTTGATGGCAGACTATTTTGAATATAGGATTATGGCTGTAATTTACTTCTAATTGCAACAATTATTTGTATTGTGAGAAAAAAGTGCTTGCAGTACTTGCCTAATTCGAGCCTTTAGAAAAATCATGTTAATTATTGCTTGATTCTCTATTCATTAACTCCCCTAGTGAGTCTTTATGAGACATTTCCTTGGAGTGGTGCAGATGGGAACAGGGATTTTTATGATGGTGTAATTAACACTTATCGTGTGGTTCCCATTGTCAAGTTAATGCATAATCTTTCTCTACTCTGTCTGTCCTAGAAACTTAAGTCTGAATCCATTTCTTTGTGACTGCAAACTTTCCTGGCTCCCCCGCTGGGTGGAAGAAAGAAAAGTTAACGTTAGTCAGCTGTTGGATACGAAATGCGCCCAGCCTCCTGAAGTGGCAAACCTTCCTCTTTTCAATGTTTCATTCACCAGTATTACTTGTGGTAAGACTGGGGGTGGGCTCTGGTTTATGGTAAAGGTAAATCTAGTGGAAACATTGCAATCAAAGAGGCTGACGCTTCTCTAAGGACTCTTCCATCCCTCGAGTCATCTCAGCTAGTTCTCATCTCGCCCACTCAGTAGTGGTGACAAGACATTCTCATCCGATGGCTCCTTGGTGAATCTCAGACAAGGTCCTGGTAGACTGGACTCCATATTAGTAAAGGGGCTCCTCTGTTGTCTAAGGACTGAATGGGCCAGGGGCAGGCAGCTGCCATCTTTTCACCCCTAGAGGAGGTTCCTCCAAGGTACCTTAGAGGCACATTGGTGAGGCAGTGAGGGGGAATCTTGTGCTCCGGTTGCCCATGCCACACCTGGGTGTGGACAAAGAGAGGGCTTCATTCTCCCAGCAGCCAGCGCCTTTCTCCAGCACTATATTCCCACGACATCTTTGCCTAGAAATGCACTGCACTTCACCTTTCTTTTTATCTCCGCTTCTCTGCTCAGATCAGAGATCAGTGTCTGCCATGCTGGTGACTTCATTAAGTGAGTCCCCCTTCGCTGAGAACAGGTCTGAGACCAGTAAACTCGTTACCACCAGGCCATCAAAGGAACCACCAGATGGTGGCCCCTGTGCCCTTTTTCCTTAGGCCCCAGTTCATCAAGGCAAGTAAGCACGTGCTAAACGAGTTGAAATCCCTTTGAAGTCAATGGGACGTTAGCACATGCTGAGTAGGGATGGAGACGCAGCTGCTTAAGTGCTCTGCTGGATCAAGGCCTTAATCTGGACAACAGACTTTCCTCTAAGGTGTCCCAGAGAAGATGAAGTCCTGCCATGAGTGCAGGGGACTGGACTAGATGATCTCTCGAGATCCCTTCCAGTCCTACGATTCTAGGGCCGACACCTCTGCTCCTCAGGCGGAGTGGAACTTCCTACCATAAGGATAAAGCTGGTCTGTGTGGGAGACAGGGCTTTGTCAGGGGCCAGGACTGGCAGCCACTCAGGTTCGGAGGTGAAGAGGGCAGGATAAGAACTTGTATAGAATAGAATGGGTTTGGGAAATACCCTTGAAATTGTCGCTATATTGATCTCAGGGTATTGGATGGACAAGGTGGGTGAGGTAATAGCAGAGCTCTGGGTGCCTGGAGAGCATGTTTCTATTACCAGCAGAATTTGGGCCAATACAATATAGTACCTCAGTCACCTCGTCTGTTTTTGGGAAATACTGGCGTTGTTAATGGCTGTCGCTGATCACATGTGGCCCATGGGATGTAATTGGGCTGGTATTTTTTAAAAAGGTACTTTCCAAGTCTCTATAATCATAGCCAGGGGCTTTTCCCACGCAGTTCTTAATAGGCAGCTTGGTTGAATGGCTGTATCTGGGTTTCAAGCGAGACCAGGGCAGGTGGGGGGGCGGGGGAGGATCGTTATGGGAAACCGACGCGAGGACAGCAGTGTTGAGTTGTTTTGGGAGCGATGTTGTAGCAACAGTCAGCAACAGACCAGTAAACATGCTTCAGTTGCGTGGGCAGAATTGGACGCAAGGCAAGGAAATCCCAGCTGGGCTGCGGCTGTGTACACTGCAAAATCAATGTGGGCTTGTGGCAGGGAAAACCCCTCACCCCTCGTGGGCAGGTCAAGAGTTGGGGGACACAAGTGAATAAGTTACTGCCCGGGGAATGGGATCTGCTGCGTGTCTGTGTTTGGAGTGTGTGCACGCACCCTGTGACTATGTGTGTGTACCAAGGTGCCTGTAGGTTTATACCCTGTGTTTATCCACAGTACAGGCATGGGCTAGTGCAGCAGAAGTGTCACCCATATCCTGCTCTGTTGAGGTGCCAGTGGGCACACACCTCTTCTTGGCTGGGTTTGGGTGCGGGCTTATTGCTCAGATACCAGCAAAGTTAAGTGAATGACACCAGGCCCTGCAGAGAACTGGTGGCTGAACCAGGAAGAGAACCCACTTCCCACATGCTAGCCACACTCATTCCTAAGCAGGGACTCCAGATCACATCAGCTTCGTACCCTGTGGGAGTGGAACGTTCCCTGTGGTACTCTTCATTTACTGCGCCTTGCTGCTTCATAAATCTGTTCTGATGGCTGGGTATTCCTGTCGTCATCATTACAAAGGGATTGGCAAACGCCACGGATGGATTAAAGGGTTCCCAAGCAGGCCTGCAATAGGAAATAGAAACCCCTCATCTGTGTAGTCTCCCTGCAGCTTCTGGCCCGGGGGAAGTCCATTTGCAGAGGGGCGGTGTGGTGTCTAACTGAGGGTTCCGATGAGTTATGGCCGGGCGTGGTTGGTTTTCAACAGGCTTCTCTGTTCTGTCCCTTCTAGGAGCTCCTTACATAGCATGCTTGACCGACAACTCCACAGGGGCAACTGAATCCGTCATCCTCTTCACGTCCGTTCTTTCCGCCAACCTCAGCGAGGAGACCTGCAGCGCCCTCTGCTATGCTGAAGCCCAGGAGTATGGCAGCTTCGGCGACCAGGCGCAGTGTCTGTGTGGCGTGGCCCTTGAACCAAATTCTTCCTCCGGTTGTTTGCCATTTTGCACTGAGGACTCTGCTAGGTGGGCCTGTGGCGGCCCTTCCCTCGTCCGCTCGGTATTCCCAGCACAGCTGCACGCCTCTTTCACAGGACCCCGCGGCCCTCACGGCCTTCACCACACGTTGGCCTTCAACGTCAGTATTCCATTTGCTGTCAGCACTTTACAGTGGGACTTCGGGGACCAATCGGGGCTTCTCAACACTACCGAAAACACAGCGCTCCATCAGTACGCCTTGCCTGGGCGTTACAACGTCACCGTCACCCTCTTTGTGGGCGCCAGGGTCACCTCCGTGCAGACGGACGTCGAGGTGGTGGCTCCCCCGGAGGTGATAGACCTGCAGTGTCCAACCTTGGTCAGGACGAACGAAAGCCTGGACCTACGGATCAGGAATCGGGGCGGCACTGGCCTAGCAGCTGTGTATAGTATTATGGCAGATAATGAAGAGCCAGGCAAGGGTGAGTCGAGTTCGGCTGATGAAGTGCCTGCGGAGGTTGGGATAGGCTGGGCTGAGCGGAGGGAAGAATTACACTGAGAATGGGTTCCTCCAAAAATTCCTTCCTTTCCAGGCCCTGCCAGCGCTGGGAATGAAGGGCCTGAGTGACCTCTGCCCTGCATCTTGTGCACTCATACATCACTGCCAATTGGAATAAAATGTTCTGGTGGCATTTTGCACCCCCGTTGCATGGGTGGAAAGGAGTGGGCAAGACACAGGGCACTGGAAAACCAGACCCGCTCTGTCCAGACAGACCGGGCGTTCTCAGTACCCAAGGTTTCTTCCATTCCCCCAGCACCATTTTAGTCATCCGGTCAATCTCGCTAGGTGTGTCCTGGAGAACCCTTGTGTGGGCAGGCCCATCTGCACTCAAGCTTCCTTTCATTACATCATTCCTCATACCCTTCCCTACCTCCTCCTTATTCACCCTTCTCTAAATTCCTCCCGCCTTAGTCATGTTTTCACGTGCCCCAGATTATGTAACCACCTCCACCCCCTATGGCCCATTCGTGGGGTAAGAACCCCTGCCTCTCTGCACAAGTCCCTTTGGCTGGAGCTAAGGGAGTAAGACAAAGGGCTGATACTTCTAGTCGGTTCCTTATCATCTGTGTAAGGCAGCCCCTAGAGGGAGACATGGTCACACATGCTGAGCTGATGTCTTGCACTTGCATGGTGGGGTCTTGCTGGTGGGTCAGGCATCCCACCTTCCAATACCTGTCCACCTAAGGGGCTTCAAGCTTTGGGGGTTTTTTTCTCATGCAGTGATTCACCCAATGTGCCCGTCCGATGGCCTGGTCTTCCCTGGCAACAATCACTGCTACCAGCTGGTGGTGGAGAAGGCCCAGTGGCTGGAGGCTCAGCAGCATTGCCAGGTGCATGGTGATGGAGAGCTGGCTTTCGTGAGCAGTCCTGAGATTAAGAGTTTCTTGGTCTCTCATGTCATCAGGTTAGTGAGTGCGGTAAGGACTGGAATTTGCTATGGGCAGGGTCCTCGCCTGGTGCATCTTCGCACCATTCTCACGCCACCCCACAGTCAAAGGAGCGTCTGTGCTCTGCCAGGATCGGCAGCAGACAAAGGAAGGGGTATTATGATCCCAAAGTAAATTTACCTATTGGCTGGGCATATCTGGCTCTGCTGATTAGCCCCCCTTTACTCTCTGGAGGGTCTGGGAATCATAGAATATCAAAAGCTTTGCTAAAATCAAGCTATATCACATCCACCGCTTTCCCCATATCCACAGAGCCAGTTATCTCATCACAGAGGCCAGGTATCTCATCATAGAAGACACCCAGCCCAGCCCATAGAAGGTTGGTCAGGCATGACTTTCCCTTGGTGAATCTATGTTGACTGTTCCTGATCACCCTGCTCTCCTCCAAGTGCTTCAAAGCAGATTCCTGGATTCAATGATTTTTCCAGGGACTGAGGTGAAGTTGACCGGTCTGTAGTTCCACGGATTCTCCTTCTTCCCTTTTTTAAAGATGGAAGAAATAGTGCAATATGTCAGGGTTACTGCAACCATTCATCAGAAACCCCGCCTCCCAGGACGTGTGTGTTTGGTGCCTGGGAATGGCAGAGTATAGCTACCTCAGAGGTCCCTGGGCGTGTTTGTCTGGGTGACGGTGGAAGGGAGTCACTGAATGAATAGGAGGAAGGTAGTGGAATGAGCACAGCCGTACCACAGCATCCCTGGCTGTGACTCTGGAGTGACGACTGAGTTTGTTAGGAATTAAATCCTGCTAGAGAAGCATTTTATTCCGGTTTAGTGCATATGGATTGTTTGAAAGAGACCTTGGAAACCCCAGACCCTGTCTGCTCTCTGTGGGCCCTTAAGAACTCTGGTCCTTTTAGTGAGGGTCAAAGCTTGCCCTATGTTCCTTAGCTACAGTTTCCCAGCTCCCCTAACTTTGGCACTGCACTCCACCCCAGACATGGCAGCAGGGCTCAGTATGTCCAGTTTGGAAAGTGCTGCAGGCGTCGGGGTGGCAGGAGGCGGGCGCCATAGAAAGAAGAAGGTGGGGCTGTAGACCTGCCTCTCTCCGCAGCCGCCCAGTCCCATGGTGTTCGCCTCAGCTGGAGACCCTGATCCCTTCAGAGACAGAGCAGCCCACTTCCCCCAAGTGTTGGGCTTTGAAGGCATCAGTTCCACCTCACAGCCAGCGCTTTCTAAACAGGCAGCATGGAATGCATCAGCCTTTGATGAAACCCACCCCACAAATGCCCTTTCTGCAACCAGCCCTCTTAAAGGGAAAATGCTCAGACCTTTCCGGGGGCCTGGCAGCTCCATGCCGAGGCAGATGTTGGCGGGGGCTTCTGAGTAAACACGTCCCAGAAAGCACACGAGATTGGAGCAGCTGCATGTGAGGTAGCCTTTGAACAGGCCTGCGCTGGGCCCAACGGCCTTTCTCCTGTGCCTGTTTTCTTGTCTCGCTCCCTTCACACTGGAATTGATCCCGAGATTACAAACATGTGCTCCCGGCAAGGCCAAGCAAGAGGAGCCCATCCTTTCCGAAGGGTTAGGGGCTGGTCACTCGGAGCACTGATTTATCTCGCATTGCGTGCAGGGCTTTTGATGGACTGCAGTGGCGATGAAATCATGAGACCTAGAAAGGAGCGAGCCGACCAAGCTGTTTCCCAGCTGCCGCAGCTCATTGTTCTCCACTCCGACTCCCTTATTCTCTGTGTTCATTTATTTATTTATTAATCCGTTCGGATAAACATGAATGAGATGATTCCAGGATGTGATTTCCCTGGCGAGAGACGAGAACTGAAGTATAAGCCCTGTTTTTTTGGAACGCGTGACTCCCAGGGTTTCTTGTGGGAAAATGACAGAAGCAAAAATCTGTTTCCCATTAGCGTGCGCGGCTGCTACGGTCACTCTCTTCTCTTCCTCATGCCCGTCGTTTGCCGATCTTTCCCAGAACGTGTGCTCAGGACCAGTTCTCCCCACCAAGAACCAGGGCCCTGTGAACCGGTTCCCCCACACCTCCAGCCAGTGCGGGATGAAACACTCTCCCTTTCCCCTCCCTCCAGTGACCCAAGAGAGGCCATTTGTTCTCAAGAAATGCTACTGCTGTAATAAAAGAAGTGCAATCCAGCTCCTACTTCAAATGAGAGAATTTACCCTCATTTAGAGATTCTGGATCCACCAGCCAGGAAGGGGGCAAGGAAACAATCCAGCCAATCTTGGTTTTGTTTTGTTTTTGTTTTTTTGGATGACTTGTAGTTAGATCATAGCTGGAATTAGAAAAGGAAAAACTCCATTGGGTTTTACTGATGACAGCAAATAGGCTGTTTCCTACTCCGCTCTCCTTAGTCCTTTCCAGTGTTTCTAGAACGAAGCACAGCAATTATTTGTTTCTTAATCCGATTTGTGATAAAAATTACTGATTCACAGAAGAATTATGTTCAGCATTGTTTTTCAGTATGACCTCATTAATCATGTCTAACGCTACGATTTAATCATGGGTATTTTTAGTAAAAGTCATGGACAGGTCATTGGCAAGAAACAAAAAATCACTGCCCATGAGCTGTCCATGACTTAGACCATAAACACCCTTGATTGAATCTTAGGGGGAGAGCAGTGCTGTGAGGGGGACACTGTGGGGGGCAAGTCCATGGCACCAGCTGTGGGGGGAGCCCCAGGACCTGTTGCTACTTTTGCCACTGCCTGGGGGAAAGCCCCGGGGGCCCGCTGCTGATCTGGCCGCAGCCTGGTGGGGAGGGAAGCCCCAGAGGAGCAGCAGCTGTTCTGGCCACCATGGAGGGGGAAGCTTTGGGGTCAGCTGCTGAGTTCTGGCTGCTCCTGCTCCCCTGGAATTGCTGCTCAGGCGGCCTCTGGGGCCAGCCACATCTGCCGCTGTTCATGCAGTCCCTGGGGCCAGCTGCTGGGAGCTTCCAGAGCAGGGGCTGGTGCGGCTGGCTACAGGGGTGTCCGAGCGGCTGCCTGCAGAGCCGCTCCAGCAGCGGCCAGTGTGGCTGCTTGGGCGGCCCTGGGGTCAGCCACACCGGCCCCTGCGGCAGTCACGGAGGTCACAGGAAGACACAAAATCCGTGACTTCCGCAGCCTCCATGACGGAGCCTTAACCGTGTCATCTGGTACAGACCTGGTGGTGGAGAGACGCCAATTATCTCCCTAGGCTGCTCTTTGCGCAGCACTACCTTGTGAGCACCTCAGATTTCAAAAGGGAAGCAGTGATGGGTGCAGTTTGGAGGGGCTACCTTCGAAGTGATGGGACAGGCGGTGCAGGGAAGGGCCGCCGAGCAATGCTTTCTGCTGTGAGTTAGTATGGAACAAGTGCCTTAGCCTAAGAGCACTCTCTTTTGAGTGAGATGTAGGGTGGACGTTCCTGGGTGCCTTTGACCAGTGGAGATCTTATAGGATTTTTTTCACAAGAGCCACTTCTGTTCCACTGACCTAAAATGATCCTGGCAGTTTCCATTGTATGGGACGTTCTTCTTTACTTCCATGTCCTAAATTGCTTTGTTCTGCCCTTGTATTCTATCCCAGACGTTGCTATGTTTCAGGGGTCAGTGATGCATAATCTGTATATTATTATATATTTCGGTAGTGCGGAAAAACCCCAGTCATGGGCCAAGATTTATCATAGTAAGGGTGTTAAACTCTGCACCAATGCTATTCCCGACTCTAGTGTTACTGGAGAATACTGTAGTAGCTTTTCTTAATAAGAAGTTCCTCTAGGTGAAAGGTGAGGTTTATAAAAGATACAGACAGGGCTGACTCATAATGGAAATTCTCCTTATCACCATGGCATCTGAGTTCCTTATGAGGCAGCTTGCCTTATGAATTAAATGCCTTTATGACTATGGCTTTAACTCATTAGTGGGTCACAATATGGTTTGCTACTTAGGAGACTGTCTTTCAAGATTTGGGTCTTTGAGGTAGAATGAATATCACAATCATTTTGTAATTAAAAGGGCTCTTTGAATATTGACCGACCCATGGATGGAAGCTGTTGTTGTTACGGTTATTTTCATTGAAAACCCTGGATGGAGTCTGTCCCAGATCCTTTCAATACTTGTGATTTCCTGAAAATTCTGGCATTCTTTTGCTTTGTTTTGAAGGGGCCTTGATGTCTGGATCGGATTTAATGATTTTGCAAGTGCTGGAGCTCAGCAGAGGGGTGAAGGATTTAATCTGGAGAGCTGTCAGAACTGGCTGCCAGGAGAACCTCATCCATCAAACGCTGACCACTGTGTCCGGATGGGCCCAACGGGCCAGTGCAACACCGACCTGTGCATGGCCAAGCACAGCTACGTGTGCGAATACAAGCCAAAAGGTGGGCTCTCCGGCTGCCCTGCTCTCGGCAGGCCTTCCACACCTGGGTTCTGGTTGGAGGTGGATGTATTTATCATCAATTCCTGGCATGGGTCAGTCCAAAGAGAAGGGCCTCGTTGATTTTCTGGTTGATCATCATCTTTGTTAGATGGAAGTTGGGAATTTCCAAGCCTCTTACAAATGTTCTGGAGATAAAAGCATGTTCTGTAAAGTCCCCAGAAGGAAGGCAGAATGGGCCAAATGGCCTATTTTATTGCCACCTATAATATTTGAGCGTGCACTAGTTTGGAAGCACAGATACCAGGCTTGAGGGCATAGAATAGGTCATTGCTCCCTTCAAGTCTGACCTAGTAAGTAGGACAACCCATTGATTTGTAATTCAGACACGATTAGCAGCCCTAGGAGAAGAGCCAACTGACTCACCATAAAGTAGTGTTTCTGTTGTAGGGTTTTGAAGCAGGAAACTTGCACATCGGTGGAGCTGCAGCCCAGCCCGCTAACCCTTCCCAAATGTCTAAAACGTTCTCCTAAAATACGCACATATGAAGTTATCACCCAAAGACATTGTCTCATATTCTTAATAGAACACACGAAGAGTATCTTGGAGTAACGTGCTCTCAGAGAGTGGGTCCTGTAGCATTTAGTCCCCATATGTCATGACAAACTCCCTCTCACTGCTGGGAAGTTAGGGAGGAAGACAGAACTAAACATGGCTTCCTGCACCATGCTCTTTTTCATTCTTTGTTCTTTTTCTGGGTTCGCTGCTTGTGCAGCACCCCAACTGTCTCAGCCTAGGAAGGGGGGGCATTTTACCCAGGCATTTCCTATGATTTTATTGGCTGTTTCTTTCAGTTTGCACGTTAAGGATACGTCTACACTGCAATAAAAGATCCACAGCGGCAAGTCTCAGAGCCCGGCTCACCTGACTCAGCCTCACGGAGCTCAGGCTGCAGACCGGGCTTTGAGACCCTCCCTGCTCGCAGGGTCTCTGAGCCCAGGCTCCAGCCCAAACCCAAATGTCTACATTGCTATTTTAACCCCACTGCCCCAGACAATTGACTCTGAGCCTTGCTGCTGCAGGTGGTGTTGTGTGGTGTAGACGTACCCTAAGGTGTTAGCTGAATAAGGAAAAGAGGTGGAGGTTAAGTGAGGGTTAGCGACACTTCTGGGTCAGCTTTGACCAGCTACAATGAGATTAAAAAGGTGGTAAGCTGCATCTACACTAGGCAAAAGTCAGGGTCAGCTAACCTCTACCTCCTTTCCTAATCGAGAAATATCCCCAAAATCTGCTGGCACAGAGGACCCTCTGCCCCATCCCTGACAGTGGTACGTTTGTACCCCAGCCTGGGATGGAAAGTAATGCCAGGATGCACGGGGTTACCTTCTCTGGGCTCACCAGGGCTGGTTCCACTCCTGTCTCTCCTGGAGCCTCCAGCGTTGTGGGCAGTGCGGCGAGGCTGCCTTCCTTTCCTGCACCCGCCGTCCAACCCGTCTGCTACAGCTGCCAATGTTTCCCCCCTTTGCAGAGCCACGGTCAGGTTCCCTCTAGTTCGGGAACATGCTGGAGAGCCAGGGACAAGCTTTGGGTGTGCCAGGGCCAAAGCTGGAATGTGCATTGGCTCCAGGCATAGGCCTGGTACCTGGCCGCCTAAGGTGCCACCTTTCGGGGTGAGTCTAAGTGGAGAGCCCTCTGCGGGAAGAAGCCATCTTATCAGAAGAACCGATCCTCCTGCACCATAGGGAACCCCTCCCCCGCCAGCCTCCCATTGCACAGGCAGGAGGAGGAAGCAGACTGGCTGGAAGACAAATTCCTCACCCCCAGGAGAGGGAGGGAAAGATAGAGGGAGATGTTGGGAATAAGAAAGGGAATAAAGATGGGAGGGGGCTCAGATAAAGTGTAAGGTGAAGAGAAGAGGGAACACACCCTGACCGTGAAGAGAGGTCCCAATAACTGCTCACTGATACAGTACCTCGACGCCTGCCCTGGTTATGAGCAAGCCTGAGCTAGGTGACGTTATTTTGATGGAAACCAGGTGACTTTGGCTGAATTTTACATGGAGTTTTGGGGGCTGTATTTATACCCCAAAATTCAACGCAAACCTCAGGGTGTGAATCCCGTGTGAAGGAGGACGGGCAGAGGTTGCAGGATTCCCAGAAGCCGAAGCCGCTGACCGTTGCGCGGCTCTGTCGTTGCGCTGGGAATGCTGCAAACATTAATTATACAAGCTGGGAAGGGAATCAAAACCACAGCGTGGAGAGAAAGGTATCTGAATCATAATCGCAGCTGCCTCTCCCCCAGAACTGAGGAATCATGTGACCTGAACTGGTCCAAAACCCATTTTGTAATTCCCCCTGTGATGGGTGTTACCCTTCCGATCGGGGAAGTGATCTAGCACCAGCGGGGCCAAGGCACAAACACAGGCCTTGCTGGCTCTCACTGGCGTTGCCTAATGCTTCCCTTGAAAACAGGAATTCTCTTGAACGCCGAAAACTTTTACGTGGGCGACCCTGCGTTTGACACACCCGGGTCTGTGAGATACGTCACAAGAGAGGCATCGCTGCCGGCTCCATTGGACACTGTGGAGGTAAGAAGGGCTCACGTCCCTGCCCCGTGCAGGGAGCTCCGTGAGCTGTGCAGCAAGGTGAAGGCATTGGGTTTTGTTTTCCAGATGATGGTGTTCCCCAGTTTGGCGTTTCAGCAGGAAGCATTTCTAACGGCCCTTGAGTTTGTGACGCAAGAACTGCAGCGGTCTATTCACGTGAGGTTTCAGGTGCACAGACCAACACACGGAGAAGGTACAACGTCTCCTCTCTGTCCCTGACTCCAAGTTCTTTTAAAGGTGACCCACGCTAGGTTTCTGGCCTTTCCTTTTCTTTTGAAAGGAGGCCTGAGAGAGGCTTTATGGTGTTTACTTTTTTTAATCTCGAGAAATCTCAGGTGAGGTCTCATCTTTCCTGGTTTTGCTGGGGGATCTCCTGGGGGCATCTCTGTGCATGTGTATCAGGAGTTCTCGCCCTTCGACTAGAGGGTTGAATCTTTAACACGGTCGCCTGCTCCTCAAAATCTGTGTTGGGCATTGGTGTTAACTCGACAGAACAAAGGCTCTTCCCCTTGTCATGGCTATGGACTCTCACCTCTTCGCTTCTGGGATGCTGGTGACGTCACTCACTCTCTGGTCCCGTGGCGCCTCCTGGGCAGGATAGGACCTGAGTTTCTGAAGTAGACATCAAGTGAGAAACCATCCCGCTCCTCACACAACCACCAATGGAGCCACTCCGGCCCTCTCTCCAAACCACAGAGCAGCAAAAGAATGGGCCAAGCCTCCAGAGCTCTTCAGCCTCCTGTACTGGCAGGGAAGCTCCCGCTTGTGCATGAGGAGAGGCACTCTGGACCGTGCCTCGATGATTAGAGCCCTGGAGGACTGAAGCTCTAAATTATGGAGACACCCAGGAGTGCTCCAGGACTCTAACCATAGAGCTCCTGCCTCCACGATAGCCCCCAAGCCACATGACATAGAGATAGGGATAGAGCAGTGGGCAAATGTGAGAGAGAGACAAACAGACACGCTATGGCTATGGGATGATTATGTGGAGAATAGTCTTCTCCATCTAGTCCAAAAGTTAACAGGGGAGAAAATGTCTTCCTGACTGAAACATGGCCATGAAAAATTAGCTGTTACCACTCAAGAAAGAGATCTTGGAGTCATTTTGGATAGTTCTCTGAAATCATCCACTCAATGTGCAGTGGCAGTCAAAAAACGAACAGAATGTTGGGAATTATCAAGAAAGGGATAGATAATAAGACAGAAAATATATTTCCTCTATATAAATCCATGGTACGCCCTCATCTTGAATACTGCATGCAGATATGGTCACCCCATCTCAAAAAAGATATATTAGAATTGGAAAAGGCTCAGAAAAGGGCAACAAAAATGATTAGAGGTATAGAACGGCTTCTGTTTGAGGATAAATTAATATGACTGGATCTTTTCTGCTTGGAAAAGAGGTGACTAAGGAGGGATATGATAGAGGTCTATAAAATCATGAGCAGTGTGGAGAAAGGGAATAAGGAAGTGTTATTTACTCCTTCTCCTAATACAAGAACAAGGGGCCACCAAATGAAATTAATAGGTAGCAGGTTTAAAACAAACACAGGAAAGTATTTTTTCATGCAATGCACTGTCAACCTCTAGAACTCCTTGCCAAAGGGTGTTGTGAAGGCCAATACTATAAGGGAGTTCAAAAGGGAGCTAGACAGATTAATGGAGAATAGGTCCATCAATGGCTATTAGCCAGGATGGGCAGAAATGGTGTCCCTAGCCTCTGTTTGCCAGAAGCAGGGATTGGGTGACAGGGCATAGATCACTTTTTTTCTTAGAATAACAGAGTTGGAAGGGACCTCAGGAGATCTAGTCCAACCCCCTGCTCAAGGCAGGATCCATCCCCAATTAAATCATCCAACAGGCTTTACCCCATATTCCTAAATGGCCACCTCAAGGATTGAACGCACAACCCTAGATTTAGCAGGCCAATGCTCAACCATCAAGCTATCCCTCCCCACCTTGATGATAACCTGTCAGTTCATTCCCTTTGGGACACCTGCCATTGGCCACTGACAGAGGATAGGACACTGGGCTTGATGGACCTTTGGTCTGACCCAGTATGGCTGTTCTTATGTTATGACAATAGAGCATCCTTATAATTTTGACTGAAGGGGGATGAATAGTAGGGTCTAACAGGCATTTTCCATGAGTTCAGTGCAACTGTGCAAAAGTCGCAGTTTTTGTGGGAATGAATTTTCCCACAAGAAGATTTGATGCAGTCACACAGTTCCCAGCTGTGGAAAAACCCCCGCTAGTTTGACATTGGAAAATTGATATTCTGACATCTAAGCGCTAACTTGTGAAAACTAACGATGCATTTTCAATGTCAAAGCCAGCTCTGCTCAAAAACGTGGATCTGCTTTTGCTTGGAAATAGCTCTAAAATTGGAAAGGGACATTTTTTCCCTGCGAACTGAGCAATCTTAATGAAATTTTCCACTAACATGGTCAATTTTTGGCCCAAAGAGCAAATGCAGTTGATTGACATTTTTGACTTTTTCAAATTCATGGAAAAATGTGAGAAAACCTTGAATTTTGAGTACCTGGGGATTTTATTCTTAATTTAATTCTACACAAGTATGTGCCTGAGCTATCAGATTTGTTCTTTCCTCCCACCTTCCAGGTTACAAGGAGGAAAAAAATGCTACATATCCATTACGCACTTCTCAGGATATTGGGAACTGGACACTACTTGAATGCCCTGCTGGTTTCCAGTGGTGTCACTTGACTAACACATGTTTGTCACTAAGCAGTTGCTGCAGCCCAGTGGAATGTGCCAATGATTCCATCACCAATAGCACCAACTCTCTTTCTTGGCACAATGAAAGTCAGCTCAGCTATAAACTCCTCAAAGAGTTTCTCTTCACTATACCAGCTAACACGTCTGCTCAGTATCTGGTAAGTGTAAATTAACTGGTATAACCACCGTGTGGACAGGGCTATTTTCCTTGTGTGGGAACTGAACTGTGGGTCCAACCTGTGTGGCGGGTATTATCCCCATTTTACAGATGGGGAAACTGAGGCACAGAGCCATGAAGTGACTTATTCATGATCACATAGCTGGTAAGTGGCAGAATCTGGAATAGAACCCAGGAGCTGTGACTCCCACTTCCTTCCTCTAAGCACTGCCCCAACGTGTTGCAACAATAAAGTAGATGGAAGGGTCAGTTTTCAAAGCTTTGTGCAATATTTTAACAGGGCCATGCTCATTGTATTGAACAAGAAGGTTGAACTGTAGAATAAAACTGATATTTATCTCAGTTTACAGCACATCCAATTCATATCAGCAAAGAGGGTAACATTTTAAGAGAGCTCCCTGAGCTACTGGATCTGCTGTGGTCTTTATTGTGGCTGTAAATCCAATGGTAAACTGTCTCACCTGCCCTAATTCAGGAATGGGGATGGGGATGGTGGTGCCTGCTGAGAATTTAAGCCACGGAATCAAAATAATCTCTGTTCTTTCACAGGTGATGTTTAAAGGGGAAGATACCTTTGTCAGGCCTAAGGATGTCTTCAGCATCCAGCACGATGCCGCACCAGGCTTGTTCCTCCTGTGCCGGCCAAGTACAATATCACCTTGCAGAATGAACTACTTGAGCACAAATTCTTCTGACTGGGTGCCCAGCCTGTCTGCCAACCTCTCCAGTGCAATCTGGAAGAATGACACCGTGTGCTCTCTCAGGGTCCTCTATGCCACAGAACAAGTAATGCCGCTTATCAGTCAACACAATCCCAGGCTGGGGCGTCACGGTCGCTACACCGTTAAAGCCGTGGTAGACAATGGAGTCTTCAGTGCCAACTTATCTTGCAGTTTCTGGGTCACTTCTCCGGTGTCAGGCCTCCGTGTCATTTACCCCCCTGCTCACGGTGGCAAAGTCTATGTGCCAACAAACCATTCTTCGCTGGTGGTGAAGATATCCTCGGGGGTGAACGCGACGGCAAGCTGGCTTGGCGAGAACCAGACCTACCTCTTCGAAGGGGCATGCCCGCCAGCCATTGCTCCACTGACTGCAGACTGCACCCGGGAAACTAACGACACCTGGTTCTCGGTGGTCAAGCTGAGTGGTGGTGGGGAGAGCGTGGGCACCAGGCTGCTCATGGTGGAAAACTCGGTGAGCTCCCAGAACATCACAGTCCAAGTGAAAGTGGAGGAGCCCATTAGAGGACTCAGAGCGACCCCTGACCCGGAAACCAGAGTCTTGCTAAATACCCGGGTGGTGAGTCATTGCCCTGTTGTTAAATTATTAATAATGTTTTCATTGCGGCTTTTAATGCAAATGCTTTGGGTTTGGGATACAGCCCTGATGTAAACAAGGGGGACCACAGCTGCACCTCCATGCCATCTGCCCCATTTTATGCATGTCAGATAGGGCCTTTGATCCCCTGCAAACTGTCAACACAGCTCCTCACTGGGGAAGATGTGGATGCCCCTGAACTGGGCGTGTAAACCTCCTGATGTCGACCTTAAATACCCCAGCATTAGGGTAGGAGAATGTTACCCTGATAGGAGGATGTTAGCGCGCCGTTTCTTTCCTTGTTCCTGTAAATTGCCCAGATGACCAGGTGCATTGCGGAAGGTCAGGCTTCATGTTCCTCTGACTTCCTTTTGAAGTTCTGATTTGCTATCACAAATACCATCCACCTGCCAGCTGGAGCTTTTTATACTTTCTTTGCCCACCAAAGTCCTGTAATTATCCGGGTGTCTTCAGTCCTTTTCTCCACCCTTCTTTCCCCCACTGCAAAGTTAAACTTTGCTCAGAGGCTCTTTGGTAACTACCCATCGGATCTGTCAAATGCTCTGTTTTAATCTTTGGCTGCTTAATGGCAGAAAATATGCAAGTCTGTGCCTGCAGTGCCTTTGAGTCTCACCTTCACCCGCTGGTCTCTGAGCTGTCAGGTTAAGAAGTCTGATTGTGCTAATGAGACATGTTATAGAGGCGCAGGAATCCAACCCCGGCCTGCTAAGTGCAACTGGATCTGTTTAGGCTTTGGGTCAGGTATTTCCTAGTGAAAAGGGTCAAAGGTTCAGTTCAGCGAAGCAGGCAAAGCATGGCAGCGTCTGCAAAGTTATCGGAGCCTCTTGGCAGGAAGGAAGCATGATCTTGTGAACAGATCTCCAAGGAAGTGGGGTAGGCAGGAGACCTGGGTTCTGGTCCCAGCTGTGTCCCTGATGAGCTCAGTAAAGCATCAGTCTCTCACCCATCTGTACAAGGAGACTAAGGCTGCTCACTCACATCTGTAAATTGCTCTGAAACCTATGTATGAAAAGGGCTCATCACTGTTCTCTGGAAAAACAGGTTTTCTAGAACATCCCATTAAGTGGGCTCTTTTCCTTTTTAAGGCACTATAGCAGTGGGGAAGACTCGACAGCAAACTCATTTAGATTGTGAATTCTTTGGGGCAAGGCCCTGGTCTGCTCCTGTATGTGGTGTAAGAGCCATGCTTCCCTAACGAGCTGTAGGCTGGGATTTCAGCTGAATTTAGCCCTCCAATTTCCACTGACTTTTCGTGGGATTAGGGTACATCCCTCTTGAAACCCCTTGGAAAGTCCCAGGCATAAGAACTAGTTTTAAGAAAGGCTACTTTGAAATTACCTTGAAAGGAAACCCAGTAGTCCCAGTGTGGTTATTATTCCCTCAGCCATGTTTCTTCCCCTCTCTCTCGCTTCTCTATTTGGAGACTTGTAAATTTGATTGAACTAGCGGCAATAAACAGGATTTCAGGCTCCTCCAGTGCTGACCGGAAGCTGGAGAGAAAAAGATATCTGACCACCTGAAGAAGGGAGATTAACTTGGACTACGAAAGAGCTAAAGGGACTAAAAGTAAATCCTACTGTTTACTCTCCATTCAGATTAAAAACAGAATCCCCAAAACACAGTAACTAAAAGGCAGAGTCTGAAGGATGCAGAAACTGTTTCTTGTCCTATCAGCGGCTGTCAGGGAATCTTGAACTAGTGTGTCAGATTGAATCTGTTCCGTCTCCTGCTCAGTTGGGAAGTGCTGTCTGTGCTTCTCTTGTGCCCTAACGCAGACGTTCTTGATGGGGGCCTGGTGCCCACTGGGGGGCCGTGAGCAGGTTTCAGGGGGTCCTCCAAAATAAACCAGACAGCAAGCTCGGCGCTAGACTCGCTGGGGCTCAAGGCAGAAAGCTAAAGCCTGAGCCTCGCAATGCGGGGCTGAAACTGAAGCCTGAGCAACTTAGCTTCGTGAGGCCCCCTCTGTGGGTTGGGGCCAGGGCAGTTGCCCTGCTTGCTACCCCCTAACACCAGCTCTGGCTTTTAATCTCTCGGATATGCAGAAAAACAGTTGCTGTGGCAAGGGGGGGCATGGAGTTTTTAGAGCATGTTGGGGGGAACCTCCAAGAAAAAAAAAAGGTTGAGAACCCCTGGTCTAGTGTAAAGTGTCTTCGTACCTTTCAGAGCTACGTCCCGGTGTTGGAGGCCGGGTCGGATGTGACTTTCAGGTGGACGGTAGACGACAAGCCGTCTTTCACTTTTTACAACGTGGTCTTCAACGTCATCTACCAAAGCCCAGCTGTGTACAAGCTCTCGGTAAGACAAGGCTTCTCCCACGGCACCATTTCAGGTCTGCTTTTCCATTGGGTTCCCCCAGCTGAAAAGGAAAAGCAGCAGTTTGATGAGGCGGCAGAGATTTCTGCCAATGCGCTGCCCCAGCCACAAGCCAATTGGTAACACAGGCTGTGCACTGCAGCTGCCTGAAAAGGTTTTCACTGCGTTTGCAAAGCTGCTTAGTCTTCAGTTTTGTTCTGTGCTTCTCTTGCAAAGGAAAATGGCGAGAGCTTCCCCGTGTCCTCCACTCCACTGCTCTCTCTCCTCTTCCCTTCCCCTCTCCCTCTTTCCTCTCCTTCATTCTTTTTCTTCCCCTTCTGTCCTTTGCTTTCCCCCCTTTTCCTTTTCTCTCCCTTTGTCCCTATTATCTCCAGGTCTCTCCTCTGCCCATTTTGTCCCTCCCCTCCTATCCATTCTCCTTCCATGTTGCTTTGCTCCTCTCTCCCGGTTTTCACAGTTCATCTTGTTCCCCTGTTCTGATCATTCCTCTCTCTCTTCTCACCCCCTTCCCCATCCAGCTTTGCCCCAGGCCCTCCGCTCTCCTCCATCCCTGCCTTGTCTCATTAGACGTGCTGAAGCTGCACTTTGCACGTTGCATCCTGCGACCTCTGTCGTGTCTGGAGCTACACACCTGCCCCAGCCCTTCAGGAAGCTGCTGCTCCATCAGTGGCTGTGAGTGTCTGTGCACAGCAGCTGGAGGCAGCTTGCTAGCAACAAGGCTCAGACAGAGCCAGCGAATGAACGATTGGTAAGTTCAGGACTGGAAGAGTCTCCTGGGTCGTGTGGACTTGTTGAGTTCCAGGGCCCCAGGGCAGAAATTCCTCCCCCTGACTCCAGAATCCAGTTCTGCCTTGAACAGACCTAGCAGTGGAGCCTTGACAGCTTCACTGGGAAGATTATTTGTGACTCTGTGGTCATGGACGCTTTCCAGTTTGAATGGGCCTCTTCCGACAGCCTGTTACTCCGGCTTTCTGCCTCCCTTTCCTTTCGTAACTCCCCCTACCCCGTTCACACTTATTTGCCAGCTCTCCCCTGAGCTGCTCAGGCCCTGTCCTTTCCCTCTCCCCGGTTCCTTTCAGTGCTTTCCCCTGGTTTATTGGAGTCTCACCACTGGGAGTGCCTCCTCCTGGCTGCTCTGGGGATTAGCTCTTTCCAGCTCCGGGGTCCCCTTCTGCAGCTCGCTGCATGCCCTCCTGATGCTCAGTCTCTGTACCTGGGTGCTTGTTCTTCATGATTTGGCTTTCCGACCAGGCCACTATTCGTGTTTCCCCCTTCTGGGGTATCAAAGTCTTTCTAAGTCTCCGTCCACACTAGCCATCTCAGGCAGTCTGCCCACTCACTGCCCCATGGTGCCACTCCCTCGGGGGCTGGCAGGGGCCTTCTCCTCAGCAGCCAAGGTCTGCCCTATCCCACATCTTGCTGCTTTTCCCCTGAGCCTTTCCTACCTTTCTGGCTCTCCCACCCAAACTCCCTTCTCCCAGGAAGTAACTGTAGACTTCCCTTTATAGTCCCAGCCACACCTCCCTTCCCCCTGGAGCCTTCCCTGTCTTGCCAGTCCCTTGGCTTTATCTAAGCCCCGCCTGTGCCCTCATAAATGAGCTTGCTTCCAATTAGTAGCCTCCTTCTTGCCTAAATCGCTCCCCTGTTTGCCTCTTAATTGGCTGATTGGGCCTGCCTGGCCTAATTCAGCTCTCTCAGGGTCCGTTTGGGGAAACCCCCCCATCCCAGTATCCCTTTAGCACAGTGACACCCAGATCCCTCCTTGCTGCTATATTCCCAGGAGCGGGGAGCGTGGTGAGGTGACCTCCGAGCCATTCCCTTTGTCCTGCCTGTCCTTAACAGCTCACTGCGTCCAACCATGTCAGCAACGTCACAGTTGATTACAACGTCACCGTGGAGAAGATGAACAGGATGAAGGACCTGACTGTGTCCGAGATCCCGCTGGTCCTCCCTCAGAACATGACTGTGGAGCTTACCGCCAGAGTACAGATCGACTCGGCTGTGGACGCTGCCTTCTTGTGAGTCCTCTGCAAGCTGCCCAGACTTAGGGTCTCACTGTGGACAGCTCAGGGGCTGATTTCACGCCTGAGGGCTAATTGATTTCAAATGGGCATTAGGCCTAATTCACAGGCTCTGGCTTATTCTTTCCTCAGTGCTCATTCAAGGCAAATTCCTATTGAAATCCCTGAGTGAGGCCTTTGCTAGGTGATCCTTCATTTGGCTCTTTGTTCCTCACCTGTTCAGAAGAAAATCATCGCAGAACTCCCTGTGCAGTGTCTCTCCTCTCCTATGGGGTATGGTTTGGCACCAGGGAAGGGCATGCTGGTGTTTGTAATGCCAGGTTTTGGGAACAGGAGCCGAGTGGTGGTTACCTGGAGCAGGACCTGGTAAATAAATCTAAACACAGTGGTACCATAACAACAAATCTAGTATTTACTCAGAGACGGATTTTCAGAAAGGTTTAGCATCCCAGCATTCCCTTGGTTTCAGCCGGGGTAGTGTGTGCTCAGTGTTTCTGGAAGCCAGTCCCATAATGCCTTTCTTCCCCAACACTCTCTCTTTGGTTCTTTAGAGGTGACTCCTTCCCTTTCTCTAACTGCCACCATACTCCTGTCACCATGGCACCATGATGGAATGAGAACAGCTTGGGTTGTGATACTCAGCAGTACCCTTTGCGGTAGCTCCCTTGGTAACCATAGTGTTGTGACTGTAGCAGAATACTGGGAATGGCACCGGGGGTGTTTACGGGATTGCAGGTGGGATCCCGAAATGGTCCAAAAACAACTTCAGTTTCACTGTGTAGCAGCCAGCTCATGGCCTGCATGTCTGATCTGCTTTCCTCTCCCCAGGTGGGATTTTGGAGATGGTGGTGATGAAATTTACCAGTTTAAACCTCCATATAATGAGTCTTTCCTCGTTCCTGATCCCAGTGTCCATCAGGTTGTAATCGAGCACAACGTATCATACACCTATCAAGTACCAGGTAAGCTCTGTTTGCTTATCCCAGGAGAAAAGGGCTCGTGGAGTTTATTGCACTGGGGTTACAGGGTTCAAGACCTTCAGAAAGTCCTAGCACTTCCACACTAGAGAATGATTTAGAAGCCTGCGTGTATAATTAGGCTCTTTCTTGATTAAACTCTCTCTACTGTTGGTGCTGCCGGTCATTGGCTGTAATAAACAACAGACGAAGCCCTGGCAGAATTAGCATCGAGGAAGGTGCTGATGAACACAGAAGGCAGCACTGGATGATCAGACATCCTCTCTGACCATGAGAACCAGTTCACAACAGGCAGTTTAATTTCTCCTCTGGATCACTGGTTCCAATGTAGACCAGATGGGAAGTGACCAGAAAGTGTCACCACCCGATAATCTCACTGGATGTGTGTTCACATCATAGAAACTACCCTCCCTCACTGGCACAGGCAGATTTCCTTCTTGGTAGCCAATAGCAGAATGGCCCATGGAGACTGACCTTCCCTCACATCCAGGGTTCGGGTCATGGGTGAGGCTTGGGGAGAAGCAGCATGCATGGCCACTGCCCTGTTCATCCATGATTATCAGTCTTCAGAATTGTCAGGTTGGCCTCTTATATAGATAGGCCGGCCACACACACATGTCCTATTTTCATGCATCCTTAGTGGTAATGAGAAAAAGAAGAGAAATACAGCATGTGTGTGGGGCAGAACCAGAGCAGTGTCTACCTAGAACGTTATTCACCTTTCCCAGGCAGCTGTTGAGGCCTGTGGTGGTTGCATGGACCCCTCCACCATGACTGCCCATGTTCTGCTCTCTTCATCTGCAGGAGAATACACCCTGGTGGTTCTAGTGTCCAACAGTTTTGAGAACCTCACCCACCAGATCCCGGTTCACGTCCACACTTACCTGACTGACTTGACGGTAGAAGCAGATGCAGATGTCCTGGTCGTAGGCCGGCCTGTTACCTTCGAAGCCTATGCACTGCCATCCCCCTATGGAGTCTGGTACACCTGGGACTTTGGGGATGGCTCCTCGCTGCTGTTGGAGAGCCAACCTAGAGTGAACCACAGCTATCAGACCAGGGGAGTGTACAACGTCAGCCTGACAGCCAACAACACGATTAGCAGCATGGAGACACACCGGCGTTATCGTGTCTTTGAAGAGATAACTGGGCTGCGAGTTTCATCTGATGAGGTGGCAGAACAAGGCACCTCAATATTAATAAATGCTTCAGTGGAGACAGGGGACAACATCACCTGGATATTTGACATGGGGGACGGGACCACACTGATGTGCACAGTGCCAGTGGTAGAACATAGGTATGTAAAGGATGTCAATTGCTGCACTATTAACGTGACAGCTGTGAATCCCGTGAACTCGGTTTCGCAGACTGTGCCTGTCCGGGTATTCGTCCTGGAGGTCCTCAAAATAGAGCCTTCCTCTTGCATCCTGGAACACCCCAATGTGCAGTTCACCGCATACGTCTCAGGGAACTCCGAGAACTACATTTTCGACTGGACCTTTGGAGATGGCTCATCCAACGTCACTGTTTATGGGGACCCCGTGGTGACACACAACTTCACCCACAGTGGAATCTTCGCTCTCTCACTGATTCTCTCAAGCAGCGTTAACAAGGCGCACTACTTCACCATCGTCTGCGTGGAGCCGGAGATTGTCAACGTCACGCTCCTACCCCCCAAGCAGTTCGTGAGACTTGGCAAGGAGAGCCATTTCCAGGTCAGTGCCATGCCACTGTACCAGTACCGGTACCACTGGGACTTTGGGACCAACGATTCCGCTCGGTCCGGCGGGACTGAAGTGAGTTACACTTACAAGAGCACAGGGGTCTACCTGGTCACAGTGACCGTCTCCAACAATGTCTCGTTCAACAATGACACGGCTTTTGTGGAAGTCCAAGAGCCAGTTGGGGTAGCGAAGATTGAATACAATGGGACAAGGGTTTTGGAGCTCAACCAGATCTATCTGTTCTCAGCCAGTGGGAATGGGACCAAAGTGAGCTACCACTGGGACTTGGGAGATGGCTGTAACCAGCTTGGACCGATCATCACTCACTCTTACAACAACACTGGCAACTACACTATCAGCTTGATTGGCTGGAATGATGTAAGCATCAGTGAGACCCGGCTCAACCTCACCGTGAAGAGGCGACTCCAGGGGCTTACCATCAATGCCAGCAGGACTGTGGTGCCGCTAAATGGGTCAGTGAGCTTCGTAGCCACTCTTCTAGCCGGCAACGCTAGCCGATATTCCTGGATCCTGTGCGACAGGTGCACACCCATCCAAGGCTCCTACACCATTTCCTACACGTTCCGGTCAGTGGGGACTTTTAATGTCATTGTGACTGCGGAGAACGAGATCAGCTCACTGCAGGACAGCATCTTTGTCTACGTCTTGCAGCAGATCGAAGGACTGCAGATCGCCAGTAGCGACCTCGTGGAGGATGCCTATTTCCCAACCAACAAAACGCTTCATCTGCATGCGGTAGTGAGAGATGGGACAAACATCTCTTACACCTGGATGGCCTGGAAGGACAGCACCCCTGTGCAGACATTCAGTGGGAAGATCTTCTCCTTGAGCATCCTGAAGGCTGGGAACTACACTATCCATCTGAAAGCCACTAACATGCTGGGAAGCACAGCTGTTAACAGGACAGTGGAGTTCATTGAAAGTATCGGCCTTTTAAAACCTTCTGCCTTCCCCAATCCGGCTGCCATAAACGCCTCTGTTAACATAAGCACTAGTGTAACCAGTGGCACTTGCCTAAAATATACTTGGCACCTGGAAGATGGTTTCTCTCCTGTTACCATTGTACCCTTCATCATACATTCTTTCCAAAGACCTGGGGCTACAGTGGTCACGGTCACAGCTGAAAACAAGATTGGCTCCACTAATGCATCGGTTTACATCTTTATACAGGAACCCATAGCGGGGTTGAGGATTGGGACTGTGGAGCTGAACTGCAGCTACGTCTCCTCGGGCTCCAATATAACCTTCAGCGGTGAACTCGAAAAGGGGACCAACGTGACATGGCTGTGGGACCTGCCGAAAGGCTTCCAGACCGGACAGACAGTGGCGGTGACGTTCTCTGAGGCAGGCTTTTTCTCCGTCCGTCTGAATGTGTCCAATGACATCAGCTGGGCCGTGGCCAGCAAGAATATCACAGTGCAGGACAGGATTGAAGGGCTGGAGCTTTTGGTGAGCAAGAAGGTGGTGGAGCCTGGGGAACAGATCTCTTTTGTGATCAGCATGTCCTCTGGTTCCTCCGTGAGCTATTCGGTGAACATAAGTGGAGGCTACTCCATGGTGCTCAATGGCTCTAGGTTCACCCACGAGTTCACCGAGAGCGGGGACTACCTCGTGGTGGTGACGGTGTGGAACCAAGTCAGCCTGGAACGTGCACAGGTGCGTATCTCAGTACTGGAAGCCATCCATGACCTAAGGCTTGTGAACTGCTGCGAGCTGGGCATCCCAACGGGAACAAAAAAGACCTTCACCGCCCAGGTTGAGAGTGGCTCACGGGTGTCGTACTCCTGGCAGTTCTCTTTGCACAAAGAGCACGGGCGCGCCCTGGTCAGCTTGACCGGCAGAAGTGTCTCCTACGCTCCAGCGGCTCCAGGGTGGCTAGAAATTCATCTCAGTGCTTTCAATGACCTGGGGAGTTTGAACCTCACCAGGGTGATCCACGTCCAAGACCCAATCGTCCAAGTCTCCCTTAAGCCGGCGTTGTCCTTTGTGAACAGGACAGTGTTGTTTGAAGCTTCCGTGCAGCCCAGCGTGTGGCAAGTTGTTTTCTGGTGGAACTTTGGCGATGGCTCCCCAGCTCAAATCACACAGGTGCCAGCTGCCAACTACTCCTACCTGAAGGCTGGAGATTACCAGGTGGAGGTGAACGCCACCAACCTGGTCAGCTTCGTGACAGCACAGCTCACAGTCACCGTCAGAGTCCTGGAGTGCAAGGAGCCGGAGGTGGAGCTAGTCCTTCCACCGCAGGTCATCATGAAACGATCTCAGAGGAACTACCTGGAGGCGCAGATCGACCTCCGTGGCTGCGTCAAGTACCAGACCGAGTATCTGTGGGAGATTTACAGAGCACGCAGCTGCCTGCACTTTGATGAGGCTGACAGGGTCCATCTGCTGAGCGTTGACGTGAGCAGACCCCAGCTGGTCATCCCCAAGCTGGCCCTGGCGGTAGGAAACTATTGCTTCGTCTTCTTCGTCTCCTTTGGAGACACCCCACTGTCCAAGAGCATTTTTGCCAATGTGACTGTGATGCCAAGTAAGCTGGTCCCAATCATCGACGGGGGCTCTTACCGCGTGTGGTCCAACACGCGGGACTTAATCTTGGATGGTGAGAAATCCTATGACTCTAACCTGGATGATGGTGAACAGACGCCACTGCTTTACCGGTGGTCCTGCACGTCTTGCTCCAAGGTAAGAGAATCTGTACTGGAAAAGACAGTGATAATTAGTAGCACCTAGAGACCCCAGCCAAGGATCAGGGCACCATTGTGCTAGGCGCTGTGCGCACATACAACACATCTTTGTGTCTGGGTTGGGAAGGCATAGAGGGAAGAGTTTGTAACGAACTCTCAGTAGAACACGAGGGAAGTGGGGTGGCATAGTACCCAGCTCAGGACGATGGCACAGGATCAGTTTCAGGAGTCCTCGTGATGGCTTATCATGCCAATAGGCTGTTCCTGCGCATCGCCCTGAGCATTGGCAGTGAGCCAAGGAGCTCTCTCTGCATCTGCCATTGCACCTGGCCTCTGGGTAACTTTCCTGGTGTTGCTGCTGCTTTAATCTTCTGACGGCATTACGACAGGTACCAATGTACAGTCGAGCAGACTTGTGTTCTAATCCTGCTCCCATTAGAGTCATTTAAAAACCTTCCATTTCAGCAGGAGCCAAAGGAAGCTTTTGAAGGATAAGCACAAACAACAGTTGGGTACAGGACACTGTTCCTCTCCGGTCCACACATTGAACCAGTCCTGGCCACCAATAAAAAAAGAATCTCCCTTCTGAGTCTCATAGCAAACTCTCTTGAAGAATATTGTCTTGTTGACACCAAACTGTCTTGTTTATTGAAAGACCTTTTCTTTGGTCTTTTCTAAATGAAATCAAAGGGAGGTTTGTGCTTCAGACTTAGCGTAAATGTAAGCACTCTCATTTGCTGCCTTCTGTTAGCATATGTACAAGATATTTGATACAGAATTAATTTTTAAAAAACGTGGAGGCCAGCCAAAATATAGGGGTGTTCCAAGAGTTGTTTACTAACCGGATGGAAAATACAGGGTGCTTAATGGTACCCCACTCTGCCTCCCCAGCCACAAACCAGGGGGTTGAAATGGGTAATTTATAGCAAGAACTGATTGTGTCTGAAACGGAACATATTGGCTATGGACTCAGGCAATGTGCAGCCGTGCAAAGGAGGGTTTGAATGATTTTTTCTCCTCACCAGCAGAGCTCGCCTGCCGGGTGCTCTCTGCACTTCAGTGCCACAGGAGGGGTCATCACCATTTCCAAGGCAATACTCGAAGCAGACGTGGAGTATACGTTCGACCTCAGTGTCTGGAAGACGGGTCTGAATCCCGAGTCTACGAATCAAACCGTACGTACCTCTGGCCTCTCTGTGCTGATGTGTCCGCTCCTGGGCACCAGGACAACGCGCACGGTCACACTCCCCTTTCCAAGCAAAACTCCAGAAAGGAGTATGGCTGGCTGGCTTTTGGGATACCCCCAGCTGTAGGTAGGTCCCGAGTCCTGCTCCTCTCCTGACCCCACTTGGCAGGACAGTAACAAACGTGACATGGGACTGTAGAGCTTACTTCTGTTGGCATTAATTGGGGAGGAAGCAGAAAGAGATTAAAGGAGAGATTTGCCTTTGATCCCCGCAGAATCTTAAAGCTCTCACTGTCCATGGCCCTCAGAGTGGGCATAGACCATATACTCAATGATGCACACACTAAATTTCCAAGGGGCCGCATATCAGCTGACAACGGTAAAATGTTTTCTTGTGTTTCCTCCTGCAGGCCTTTAATTAAGATCACACAGTCTCTCTCTCTTTGTCTGCATGCGGCATGTTAATAACCTGATCATGCATGGTTCCACTTCACAGCAGATCAGATTCTGAATTTGCAGTGGCTGATCTGCCTTAGGAGAATATGAGGATACTGCATCCCATGGGGTTAAGAACTGATCCAGCAATGTGCCCAGCAATGTCGTGCCCAGCCCAACTTCCACTTAGCACCATGCCCTTTCCAAATTGGCACCGGAAGGGCGAGCTTTGGGAGGGCTGGTACTCGCTTTTGCTGTCAATCCTTCCTACCCTTTTTTCCATTTTAAAAAAGAAAAGGGAGGGTTTTTTAAGGGCATGTTGTTTATGTCAGATTAAACCGAACAGTGAGCGCATCTGCAGTCCGACAGCACTTATGGCTTATGTCAGAAACATTCATCATGGTGCGTTTGGCAATTAAGAGCCGTAGTTAGTCTGAAAGTGGAAACTCTTACTGCCTGGATTTTTAAACCAAAGCCGGAGGATAAAGAAAAAAAAAATTAAATTGATAGTCTTTCAAGGACATTCTGTACTATCAGTTTTCCATGCATGAGCGCAAAACAATGAATCCAGTTTCATAGGAAATTTGCAACGGCTGGAGGAATGAGTGAAGCTTCAATGCTCTTCCCCTTAACGCGGTAGAATGCTTCTCCTCTTTTAACAGCCTGCCATATTAAACAATGTCTTCATTACTGCCTTTCTTTACATTCAGAATATTCATGATGCCAGGGCTGAGGCAAACTCCCCACAGTGCTGCTTGCTAGGGGATTAAAGGCGTTTAGGAGAAGTATAGAGATAATAATAGTCCACTAGCCAGGGGCTCAGCGGGAACAGGATTCTCAAGTTCTTCTCCTGTACAGCGCTTTGGAGGAGAGGCATGTTAGAGGTAACCAGCTGGAGGTGGGGAAGTTGAGAGGAAAGACTGGGACAGCACACCGTCTGTGGAAAAGCTGGCTGTCCTGCACTGCGGAGCGAAATGCATTGCTAGCCAGTCGGAGCTGCTGTCCTAGCTTCTTTTATCATCTCTCATGTCTTTCAAGGGCATTTAAAAAATGTATTTAGAAGGCTGACAGTTTATACAAAGTAGTGCCATAAAGAATGCACTGAACAGAGCCATGCAGGCCCGGGGCCAGATCCTGAGACCCAGCACAAAGATCCAGGCTGAGCACTGAGGATCTCAGCAGGAGCAAGGGAGGAAGATGCTGCTGCAGGACTTGGGCTGACTGCATTCCCCTTCCATTGGGAAGAATGCTCACGGGCCTAGGCAGGCACAGATCCAGGGACTGCCCCACACCCTCTGTATACTGGAGGACAGACAACCCCCATTGTTCAGGGCTTTATGGCAAGCAGGGGGGCGAGTCCTGCCTCCCCCTCTTCACAGCCAGTTTCACTGGCTCAGGGCTCGCTGCAGCTGTGGAGGAAGGGCCACAGATTTGGCCCAGAGAAAATCAAGGCGAGTTTCAGAAGTTTCCAGAGCCGGATACATGCCAGATGTTTGATCTCAGATCCAAATGGACCTTCCCTCTCCCAGTCAAATGTCTTCTCTATAGAGCACAGGTTAGTCTTAACTGGGGTAAGAGTGATTTTTTTTTTCGAAGGATGCTTCATCTTTCAAAGAACCTCAGTTTAGCAACAGATGCACTTAGTAAAACCACAAGAGCTATCTTGGCATCCTATACACAGAAACTTTTAAAGCAACCCATTTTAAAAAATAAGGCAAAACAAAATCACCGAGCCTAGGCTGGATCAACGTTGGGAAGTTCTAGAGATCCCAGGAGCGTAGTAGCTAGGCCCCAAAGGTGAAATCCCCATGTGGCTTCTTTGTGCTTGTCCCCCTGAAGCCCTTTGGGAACCCTCAAGTGAACTTAAGCCGTGCACAGGCCCCGTGCTGGTCCCTCCGCACTGGGGTGCATTTCACCCTAAATACACGTCATGCTGAAAGAGGGTGAGCTCCCGTGCAGAGAACTGAGCACAAGGATGTTTGCAAACTAGTTAGAAGTTGATAGCAATATCCTCTTTGGGTTTTCTGTGTGTCTTGGTTGCATCAGGTGTGGAATAGGAGTCTCCTGAGCTGTTCTCTTGCTCTTCCTCCCTCCTCGTAGGTGTTGATCAAGAAGGGAAGGGTCCCCATTGTGTCCCTAGAATGTGTTTCCTGCAAAGCCCAGTCTGTCTATGAAGTCAGCAAGAGCTCCTACGTCTACCTGGAGGGCACCTGCAGGAACTGCCAGAATGACTCCAAGCTTGGGGTAAGGTGGTGATGGGGAAGCTGTTGCTGTTGGAGGCAAAAATCGCGCCCTTTCATTTTCGGGAGCGGTAGAATTAAGTGACAAATAACCCGCTCGAGGTGAACTGCCGAAGGGAAATGGAGCAGTGGAGCTCTGAGGCTTTGCTCAGCGTGTCCCCTTCGTCCATTGCAGCCCCCCGTGAATCTGCAAGATGACTGACCTCCAAAGGGGGTGACGCGTCAGCTCCTTACAGCAGGTTCTGTTTGTAGTGAGCCTGGGGGAGGGGCACTGACCCTATCACAGAGTCCCCTCCCCCCTACGTCATGCCAGGTCTTACCACTGCTGTGGCCGCAAGTGTGCTTCAGCTGCCATTCGAACTGAGTCCCTCGGGTTCTGTCAGAAGCAGCTCCACCTCATGAGTCCCCCGACCCCCAGCCATGTGACCTCCCTCCATCAGAGTGACTCAATGCTACCCAAGGGCCATTCAACCCATTGTGCCCCTGCCGCGGCACCGCCAACAGGGGCTCACGTACCAGCAGCTCAAGTTCCTTTTGGTCGAGATTTTAAAGAGTTTTCGTCTCTCTGCGGTGTGGCCTGTCTGAGTTATCCTGGCTCAGGACGCTGAAACATAGATCGCTCAGTCTGTTTTCCTCACCTCCAGCCACATTCCCCTCCAGTCTGCCTGCTGGACTACATGGTGTTGGATGAAACAGGCTTTGTAAGTGAAAGTCCCACTGGAAACGCTGCTCTATATCCCCGGTGAGCTGAGCAGTTTCCTGTGCGGTGTTTTCCGGCCGCCTGTCTCTGTGTCTCGTTGTCACAGATTTTACGTTTGTACTGTTGACAGTAACAATGTGGGACACATTCAACTTGCAGCCTGTAAAAACAATGTTATCCCATGGAGATTCCACCACTGTTTAATTTGATTTCCTGTGTTTTGTGTTCTGTATTATGAAATATTTTGTCAGGGGATGATGTAATCCCAGAGACGAAAGTGGATCTCACAGTGGAAATATTCCCACCAGACAGTTTGGAAGCTTTCCAGTTCTTTTGCTTCAGCACATGAGAACAAAGCTGAATTATCAACTGCAAATTTGGCAACCTTTGCCCCTAGATTCTATTTTTTCCCCTATAGACTCAGTCCGAAAATATTTTAGGGACATAACTTCAGATTAAACCAGAATTTCTCCCGTCTTTCTCCTTTCGTTTCCGTAGAGATGGGCAGCACATAGCTTTAAAAACAAGTCTCTCCTCTTGGATAAAACCACCACCTCCACTGGCAACACTGGAATGAACTTGGTCTTACGGCCGGGGGCCTTAAAGGATGGGGAAGGATACACCTTTACCCTTCACATCACTGACCTCACCACAGGGGAGGAAGGTTACGCCTCCATTGACTTGCTCCCAAACCGGCCCCCGATTGGAGGATTGTGTCAGTTCTCTCCGAATGGAGAAGTCAGGGCCCTGATGGCAAAGATTCACTTTGAATGTGAAGGTGAGTGTGTGGTCATGACAGTGCCGGAGATTAGCCTGGCCTCTCTGCTGTTCTTCAGTGAGTGTGTTTCACACACCCAGTGAGTTATCCAGATGCACGTATTCCTTGATCCCACAGAACTCTTGCTCTTTCCACTCAGCTCTAGTTCTGTTCCTGAGGGTACCTGTGGATAGGTCAGATTTTTTCATAAGCAGACCCATAGGTTTTCAAGTACCAGACTGCAGGCCCGACTCCATTTTTGTCTCCCAGGCACGCACATTCTAAAACTCATTTATGCACAATTTTCCACATCTAAATTAAGTGGCCGAAGGCCTATCAAGCCAGACGGTATGAGTGGATTGAGTGCATAAACCTGGGTTTTGAATGTGGGGAAAAAAGTGGGTGCCCAAAATTACATTCACACAACTCAGAAACTGGACACCACTTAGATCACGTTCCAGCTTAAGTCAGGGGGGAAAGAAAGAGGGTAATCAGAATGATGCGATTTTAATAGCTGGGATATTTTGATGTGCCAGCACTAATTATGAAAAACTTTGTACCTTTGGCATTATGGGGTTTGTGGCTGTTAGTTGAAATATTTGTTAAGCAGGGATAAAGTGCTGGATACAAAATACAGATCAGTGGGCTATATCCAGTGTAATAAACCATTCATTCCTAAGGCTGGTGGGCCATGCTTTGTTGGAGTGTAACAGGCCTGCACTGAGGACTCAGGTTAATAGCAGCTTTTACAGGACTTTGGGGACATTATATCTAGTCTGGGACCTTGGATATGTGCTGTATTCAGCCTCTGCAGTACAACGGAATCATCCTGGCTTTGCTGTTGCTCTTGAGTTATGGGGAGTGTGTGGCTATTTCCCTGGGGGCGTGTTGATTTCTCTAGGGTCGCCTGAATCGTTAAAAGCTCGTACTTCAGGGTTTCAACTGGCCATGGTATTCTGGCTTGTTTGGGGATTTTTTTTGTTAATTTTGTTCCTCTGAAGCATCAAGGCTGGCCACAGCTGAAGCTGGGCCGTGGGGTGGGTTGGCCAGAGCTCTGAGGTGGCACCAGGCATCCTCTCTCTCGGGGGCTTGGTTGGCTGGTTCTTACATGCTCAGGGTCTAATTCAGGGATAGGCAACCTATGGCATGTGTGCCAAACGCGGCACATGAGCTGATTTTCAGTGGCACTCACACTGCCTGGGTCCTGGCCACTACCTGGGGGTGGTTCTGCATTTTAATTTAAAATGTGTCAGAAGCTTCATTTAAAATTAAAAACCTTCTTTAATTTACATACAACAATAGTTTAGTTCTATATTATAGACTCATCAAAGAGCCCTTCTAAAAACATTAAAATGTATTACTGGCACAGGAAACCTTAACTTAGAGTGAATAAATGAAGACTCGGCACACCACTTCTGAAAGGTTGCCAACCCCTGGTCTAACTGATCACCATAGGTGTGGCCAGAAAAGACTTTTCCCCCAAGTCAGATTGGCAGGGACCTTGGGGGCTTTTGCCTGTCTCTGCAGTGTGTGGGCATGGGTCGCTTGCTAGAATTATCGGGGTATATCATCCCTGCTATCACGGGGGCCTTGACGAACCTCAGTCTTGCCTATCCTCTGCCTCTGCCCATGGCACATGTTAGTCTAGTCTCCTGTGGGCTGTGATACTTTGGTCTCATTTAGTGGTGGGTTTAGGCATGAGTGCTGGGCAAGGGTTGATGGCATGTGATATACAGGAAATCAGACCAGATGGTCCAGTGGTCCCTTCTGGCCTTAAGCTCTATGACCAAATGTTCTGGGGCCCAAAATCCACATCAGAAAACCCCTAAACTTGAGAGATCAGAGCCTTGAATCTCAGATCCCACTATCAGTTCTCTGGAGGCTTTAGTTCAGCCTGCCCCTCCCTGTCAGAACAGCAGGGACACTCACTGGATGGGATGATGAGTAGGGCCCTATCGAGTTTACGGTCCATTTTGGCCAATTTCAGAGTCCAGACTTTTAAAATTGTAAATTTCATGATTTCAGCTATTTAAATCTGAAATTTTATGGCATTGTAATTGTAGGAATCCTGACCCAAAAAGGAGGTGGTTTTTTTTGTGCGTGTGTGTGTGTGTGACAAGGTTATTGTGGGTTGTTTTTTGTTTTTTTTTTGCAGTACTGCTACTTTACTTCTGCGCTGCTGCTGGCGGGGCGCTGCCTTCAGAGCTGGGTTCCCAGCCAGCAGCCGCTGCTCTCTGGTCGCCCAGCTCCAAGGGCAATGCCACCACCTGCAGCAGCTCAGAAATAAGGGTAGCAAGTTGCGCAACCTCCCTGCAATATCTTCCCGATAGACAGCCACTGCTGTCTGGCCACCCAGCTCTGAAGAGAGCACAGAAGTAAGGATGGCAATCCCCTGTCCCCACTAAAATAACCTTGTGACATCCTCCCCGCAACTCCCTTTTGGGTCAGGACCCACAATCTGAGAAACACTGGTCTCCCCCATGAAATCTGTATATAGTATGGGGTAAAAGCATACAAAAGGCCAGATTTCACACGGGAAGACCAGATTTCAGGGTCCATGACGCATTTTTCGGGGCCATGAATTTGGTAGGGCCCTAGTGATGAGGGTAAAGAGGCAGGGGGAAGGTCAGCAATGTAACTCTGCACAGTATTATGCAACTCCAGGGACAAGAGTAAGAGGGGAGAAGAGAGGGCACGGGCCACTGTTAATGATGGATTTAAAAGCCTGATCCCTCGTGGTCAAGACAATGGCTGCAGCTACAGGCCTGGCCTGCGAGGTGCGCTCAGATCCCATTGACACTGCCCAGTGTGCTTGGCTTGCAGGCTGGAGAGACACGGAGGACGAAGAGGCCCCCCTGGTGTTCATCCTCCTGGCCACTCGCTGCAAAGCGGGGCAGTGTGAGGAGTTCGGCATGTACAAAGGCAGCCGCTCTGAGCACAGCGCCTTCCTCCCACCAGGCTTCAGTGCCAACAGCTTCCTCGTCTATGTTTCCGTGCTCGTGCAGGATCAGCTGGGAGCTACGGTGGTGGCCGTCAACCGGTAAGGTGCTCCTGTTAGACGGGGGGAGCAACAGGCCCACGGCCACATGGTGAAGTAGGGGCCGAGCTAGGCACACAATCCAGGATCCCGAATCACTGGCCTGTGCTCATGGCTGGATAACGGAGTGTGGCTTAACAGCTGTGCAGTGGGCAAGTCTGTTCAAGGGGTATGGGTCCTTCGTAAGCTGGGTTCCTATTGCAACGGGGCCCGCCTCAGAAAAACCACCAGCACTGTTGGCAGAGACAGCATCAGTGAAAGATTGGGCCACAGAGACGGAGCTCTAGTCCTTCCAGAAGGCCTCTCAAGGACTGAGTTAAGGCATAGTGGGATGGGAACTTGCATTCCAGCTGCCTCTGTCATGCCTGGTCTGTCGGTAGAGGAAGGATTTCACAGCTCCTTCTGGCCCTCACAAGCACTAACTTCTCTGATAGAGTGAATTTTTGCGTGTGTCTATTTTTAACCGTCTGCCGACACACACTTCCTCTCCTCATTCATTTTAATCAAACACAAGCACCATTTGGAAATCTTTTAAAGAACTGTTCAGGTATGTCCTAAGTTTTACCTCTCACTAAGAGACATGGCGGCTAGACCAGTAAAGCTTGAGGAAAGCTGCCTTGTTAAGATCAAAAGCCCCCTGCACACACATTTCCCCTCCCCTGAGTTACTGTTCCCGTGGCCATTCACCCTGATTCACAGCCATGCTCCCTTTTGAGGCATGGAGTTGTTTTCAGGGAGATCTGTCTATATATTTTTTACAAGCACTATTGTTCGTGGGCAATGCATAAGGCAAAGAGGCTGTGACTGACTCACATTTCAGTTGGATGAGAGAAGAGTTTAATGTTCCTTTCGTACCCATAACAAATGGCTGCATTATTAGTAATGGCTTCCAGGGAAAGCCAAAAGAATAAATGATACCTGGCCCATTTATCTTGGAGATCTCCCAGCTTGTGCTGCGAGCATGCTAGCCAGAGCCCTTTAAAGAAAGTTGGAAGCAGCAGGGAGCTGGTGCTCAGAATAACCTTGTGTCCCACTGCTGACAAGCAGGGGCAGAGCCGTGTTTGGCTCAGGTGGGCGCACTCCTGTGTTTGGATCTGGGGGTCGCTAGGGCAGGTCCCAGCATGGGCTGATTTCTGACAGTCTCATCTTTCATTCAGTAGTAAATAAACACAAGCCTCCCTAACCCCATGCACCTTGGACCTCAAGGAACTAAATCCAGGCTACAGGTGCCCTCTGGACCCTAGAGGACTGACTCCTTTACAATCTAAGGGTTTCAGAATCCAGCTCACAAGCATCCCTTAGAGCCCAGAGGACTAAGCCAAAAGCACAAGTGGACTGAAGACAGTTCTTGGGTGCTTCTTAAACTCCTTAAAACTGAATCCAGATCTTACTCCCAGGGTCAAATACTTCCCCTGTACCAATCCAATGGTTACGTGAGGGAGGAATTTGGCCTCTGATCTCAACTATTCAGAAACAGGCCTCCCCTCCCTGGTGAGACTGGGGTCCGAGCAGGAGTCAGTGACGCTCAAAGGACTCTCTCTAGGAGCGAGTGGGTGGAGACGGGGAGGAGTCTGCCCATCGCCCTTGGTCCCATTCGAGACAGTCTGCTCTGTACAAACTGAGTGCCTCTTCCCCTTCCAGCTCCATGACCATCACCCTGCCAACCCCCGCGGCCGGAGTCCACAGCCTCTCTCACTGGCTCTACAATCAGACCCACACTGTGCTGCAGGGCTTGGTGAAGCAGGGGGACCCGCAGCACGTCATTGAGTACTCTTTGGCCCTCATCACCATCTTAAATGAGGTAAAGCAGCGCGGTCTGCCCTGCTGCCTGGCTGGCTACCGGCTGTGGTTGGCTGGCCGCCTGTTATCCAGTTCACGAGCTCACCTGGGGCCTGAGGTGAACTGACGATTTCACCCGGTCTCCCAAGTAAGTTAGTAGATGTCGGAGACCTGCTGTGGGGTGCGGGGCGGTGCTGGAGATCTGAGTGCGTCCTGGTCCCATGACACGTGTGTGAGAGCAGGGGGCTCCAAAGTAGGCCGAGGAGAGGGAAATGTACCCTGTGCCCACCCCCACAGCCTACTTTTCTCCTCCAGATTCAGCCTCTCTCACTGTCTTCTACTCCAAGTTTAAACACTGCGCTTGCCTTTGGAAACCTCAGCCCGAGCTCCCCCTTGGGCTGGCTCTCACTAAGCTCTCCCTCTCTCTGACCTTTCATACACCTGAGTGAGCGCCCCTGAGACCTCCCTGGCCCAGCCACCAGGATGAATCAGCAGAACAGTTCTGCACCTGCACAGAACGGCCTTCCACAGGTGCCCGACACGTGGCCACAGTACAACTCATGATTTTTCTCTCTTAATCATCATCTTCCCAGGCTCCCTTGGCCCCTTTGTTCACTGTCACTCATCTCTCCTTCAGAGCCCCATCGTAGCAGGTGCCCATTGCCTATAGATTTTTGTGGATCCCTCTTTCTTGCTGCAGATGAGCCTCGTCCCATCCTTTGGAGCCCACCAGTGTTGGTCCGTTAGGGAGTCACCACAGGGCTCTCCCTTCCCCATCCCTGAAGGACTGAGCACATAGCTTCCTCAGCAATCCCAGACCACTAGGTGAACGGGGAACAAGAGAGCAGGCCCTGAACTCCAGCCATGGACTGTTCCATGGCAGTACAATGGGCACAGATGCCTGTGCCAATCTAACCCACCTGGATTGTCCATAGCATAAAATTGAATATCCCTAAGAGAGTCACTGTGCAGCTGAGGACTCCAACTTTCAAAACATGGCCACTTACACAGAGCATCCGGACTTCCATCTGGGTGCCCCGCTTTGGGCTTTGCTGTGTAAACGCCAGTTGTGTGCACCTAGGTACCAGTTTAAGCCTGGGTGCCCTATTAAAGTGCCCATTTGAATCACAGAATTAGACTGGAATGCTCTGTTGGAAATTGAGCCCACTAGGTGGCCCAATGAACAACAGCCCAGGCAAGAGAGAAGAGATCGGATATGATCACTGAGCAGCTGGAGAGAGACCAGACGGTTCTCCTAGCTGGCAGAAGCTGCAAAGGAGAAGACTCTTTCACTGACACTGCAAGAGTGCCTCTTCCCCTTGCTACGGAGACTCTGTTTCCTGTCCTGCTTCCAGTTATATTTTCCACTGGCAGCAGAATGCAAAGAGGATCTTTAACTTTCAAATTGCCTCCAGCAGCAGCAGCAACAGCCTTGGCTGAGCCGGCCGAGAATCCAGCTATCAGAGACTCCCAGCTGGAAAGTCATTAAATGCTGCAATGGAAATTTGTGGTTGATTGCTAAAGCTCCTGTTCTGCATGGTTCTGATAAACCCCCCTGCTTTTGTTTCCCCTCAGCATGAGCACTTGATGCGCTCAGAAGCCGAGACCGGGGACGAACGAGATCTTCGCACCTGGACGCGGAGGAACATCACTGAGACCCTCATCTCCCTGAATGTGAACACTGTGGACGATATCCAACAGATCTCCGCTGCCCTTGCTCAGTGCATGGTAGGGGACCCTCCGGCTTCATTCTGCTCTGACGCTGAGTGCCGGAAAGAAAGGGTAGCTGCCCGCACACACATCGATCATATACAGAGGACAGGTATAACTTGTGGGTGACATCTGTAGGGCGTATGTGTTTCTATCCATCCATCTTTTAGTGCAAGCATCATCGCCGCCCCTTTCCTCACCTGTCATTCTAGAAAGGCGGCGGGAGATGAATGCGTGCTCTCATCTGCTGCAGATGTTACCAAAGAATTTATACCTGTCCTCTGGAAACAGCCCGGGCACAGTTCCTTCGCAGCAGGAGGCTCGGAGCCTGTCATCATTTGAAGGATTGCATTCCACATTGTGGCAGCCTGGCCAGGGGGCTCCGCTTCCCAGCGCTGGGGCTGCTCACTGTTGGATTCAGGAGTGGCTTTTCTATGTTTCATCAGCTGGGCATCAAACGAATGAGCCCAGCTGTTTAATGGGCTTGGCTTTGGCTGGCCAGCCAATTAGCCGGCTAAGGGCTGTGAGGCTTTGCTTGCCCATCACCGTAAGTTCTGAGCACCTCGCTCATGCCCATAAATAGTTCCACAGGCTCGCTCTTGGGGAATACAGCCTGATGCGAATCAAACATATCGCCGCTGATCATCAGTCACAAAATCCTTCTCCCGTGATCCCCTTTGCTTCAGACAGCTTATCCTGGGATCCTTCTCTCACTGCTTTCTCTTCTGCCTCTGTCCCTGCCCTGAACTCTGGCCCCATGCATCACTTTCTTCAGCTGGATTTTACTAACACGAGACATACTCAACTCTTCTCACGAGCCGGCAACTCAGCACCTGATCAGACTGTGGTGGAGCTGGTCAGGGAGTGGAATTTTTGTCCCATGGTCAGGTTTGACAGGCTGAGATTAGTTTTAACTCTGAGCCAGGACAAAAAGCTGAAATAGCAGCCAAAAAAAAGGCAGAGAACAAAAAGTTTGAAATTGGAAAAATAGAAACAAAAAGCATCATTTTAAAGTAACGTTTTTGTTTGGTTTTAGAAACGTTGGCTCAAAATAAAACCATTTGTTTCTATTCTCCCTATTGGGGAGAAAAAAATGTTTAAAATTGACATTTTTCCCCACAGACAGTTTCTATTTTGACAAAAACCACATTTTCTGACTGGAAAATATTTCATGTCAGCTTTGCTCCTTGGGTAACAGTCTCCCTGGGGCAGTTCTCCCAGGACTCCTTTTTGCTGTTCTCTCTCTTCCTTACTCTGCTCTGTGTAACCTGTTTTCATCTTCCATGCTGCTGCTGTCTCTTAGTGAGATACTAAGATCCTCAGGGTAGAGAGGTGTCCTCTTATAGCTCTGGAAATGGTGCTGTATAACAACAATTTACAAATGCAAGCCAAGGGGGCTTTCACACCCCTTGTGCCGCAAGCTGTTCTGACATCTGTGGTGAATCCTCTTGTGACAAAAAGAAGCGGAGCTAGGAGCTGGGTGGCGGTAACTGTTTCCATGTGTTGCGTAGATTATTCGCATTGAGCCTGCCGAGTATGCTGCAGACTCAAGCCCGTGCTTAACGTGTAGAACATTCTGTTTCTGAAACACATCTGGGGTGGACGGGAGGGATGGTCATCCAAATTGGGTGGTGAAATCCTTCCCACAGCTCTAGGCTGGGTCTGAATGTTGGAGGTGGATTCAGTTAGCGACAAATCCTGCTCCCATTGAGGACAATGGAAAAAAACCCAACTGCCTCTGGTTGACTTCAACGGGAGTATAATTCAGCTCTGAGGTAATGACTTGAAAGAGGCAACAACAAGAGACACATTCATTGCTGGTGTCAGAACCCCAAGGACTTGCGTGCTCTGCCTTGCGTTGGTATCTCTAGACAGGCTCTTATTGGCAGTGTGAGTTGCCTAGGTACAACAGTGAAGGGAACTCTATATGTCCAGTAGGTAGAATGTGATATTCAGTGAGAGGGGTAAGTAGATGATTGGGGAAAAAATGGGCTTGTTGCGGATAAAATACAATCTGAAGAGAAATGTTACGTATGTGGCACACAGGGTGTACGGTCCCGGTCCAGCAAAGCTCCTAAGCACTTTGTAGAACTGAACCCAGTAAGTACCATGCACAGCTGCTACTGCCTTTTATTCGGGGTTGATTTCTGCTGGACTAGCCTGCATTTCTAATGGCAGGTGGCAAGCAAGGAACTTCTTTGCAGATCATGTCTGACTGGGACCTTGAGCAAGTTGGAAAGCATGATGGCCATCCTCCAGGGTGAAACCACGCCGGGCATCATGACCCCGACAGCCATCGCAGACAACATCCTCAACATTACGGGTCAGTTCTGGGGGCCCCCAAGCAACAAGGATGTTCTATAGGAGGTGTTCAGAGCACGGACGTCACTGCGTAGGGGGGTAGATTTTAAAAGATGATCAGAGAAACACCAGGCTGGAAAAGCTGGGAGTGGTTTCTTAGGCCTTCTCCTGGCGGGAGATATCATGAGCAAAGTCTGCCTACAGCTGGTGTTTATCACAGAGGTGGGCCAGTGCCAAGCCCTCCATTTGAATAGCCCCCCATCCCCAGGCTTGGGGGGAAATCTGAATCTGTAGGTTGGCCCCACCTGTAATTTATCGTCTGTCCGATTTTTCCCCACTGTCACCCTGCTGATGCCTGTTCCCTGCTGGGGCATTTGAAACTGACAGCCCCTGAATTAATGAAGTAGTTGATACTCTAGGGAATGGCCCTTTTATAGGAAGCTTGAGGATAACAGAGGCAGCTTCCAGATGTGTGGGCTGCCATGCACAGCATCACGCTGGGTTTCATCCTTGGCAGATGTGCTTATGGAAACTTCATTGGCCTCGGCAGATGACATCACATTCAGGTTACCCTTAAAGAAAGGCCTTTTCTTTGCATGCTTGCAGTGGGCTGTGTTTGTAAGGGCATTACTCTTTATAGTTCCAAGAGTTTGTTATATCGGTTCTGTGTGTCTAGTTCCCTCTCTCCACATTTATCGCAGCCCTTCCACAGAAGGAAGAGAAAGCCCACATTAGGATCTTGTAACTAGATCTTAACCCACACCATAGGTTAGAGAAAACACAGCCATGCAGTAGAGCGCTGTATTTTTAGCTATGAACGAGGTAGAGCTTTCATTGCGGAAGGCCGGATGTCACCATGCGGTAGTCCAATAGAAAGCCAGTAAGGAAGGAGCTTTCCTGATTGTTGTGGGAAGGAGTTGAATGTTGCCTGGACTGTAGTACTCACTGCTTTTCCGTTTGCTATTTTATCTCTCTCCTTACAGGGGACTTAATACACCTTGTCAACACAGTTCCACAAGAGTCAAAACTCCAGGAATTGTGCAACGACCCCCACCACGTGCTGGTGGCCTCCAAAGCCTACAGCCTGTCCTCCAGCCTGATGAGCATCCTCATGAAGTCCCGGGTGCTGAATGAGGAGCCCCTTGAACTGGTGGGAGGAGAAATCGTGGCCAAAGGCAAACGGTCTGATCCCCTCAACTTGCTCTGCTATGAGAACACGTTGGATTGCCAGTTCTCCATCCCCCAGGCCTTCAACACCACCTTCTCTGACCTGAGCGACGTGATCCAGGTCATGTTCCGGGTGGACTCCAACCCCTTCCCCTTTGGCTACATCAGCAACTACACCGTGTCCACAGAGGTGGCTTCCATGGAGTTTCAAACCAACAACGGAACCCAGATTCCCATCGGGAGTCTGGACGTAGAGAAGGCCATCACGGTGACAGTATCGAACAATGGCATGACAAACATCTCTGCCGGCTCCACAGTCATTCAGGGGAAGACTTCAGTGAACCTCATTGTTACGACGGAAAACAACAACAGAGAAGCAGGATTGCATTTCCAGCTCACCTACAGAGTCTTAAATGGTAAGTGCCGCACTTTTCCTGCCGTTCAATACACTTTTCATCCGAAGGGTTGAGTGAGCACCAGACCTGGGGCCTGCACACTAAACAAAATCTGCTCTAGGGCTGGGATAAGTCGAGCACAACAAGTGAGCACAGTGCAGCAAGGGATCAGGACTGAGAGCTGCACTGCAAGTCACGGCCATATGGGAGTCACTGTCCCCAGGGGGACTAGAGCTCAAATCTTTTGCTCTCCAGGAGCACAGGCCTGAGTTCCTGAAGCCAAAGGAGAATCCCGTTGGCATGTAGCCGCCTCAGAGCTTAGTCTGTGTGATCCAATGACATTGTGCAGGGTTGATACTTTCCCAATGCTCAGCGTCTCGCTGCGCTAGTGCTGGTATATTATAGTCTCTGTGGACTTCCAGCCACTAGTGGGTGAGAGGATCGTGCTTAGGATTCCCATTCCCTGCTGCAGAGGGGTGGGGTGATGCCTAATTAGAGAGCCGGCCAGCACTCCCAGTCCTCTGAGCCCAGGAGCTGCCGTTCCACCCAGCCCTACCGCGAGCTGCCCAGGAAGTAGTGGAGGAAGTTCCTTCCTCTCACCCCTGCACCCTTGCAAGAGCCTGGCAGAACCTAGCCCCAGGGTTTACCAGGGCATGTCCCACATTGCAGGATACGCTGCCTTTGTCTGGCTGCTCTCGCCCTGTACACATGGTGCCACTCGCCTCTTCCAGGAGGAATGTCAGGCAGGTCTGGGCCTGCTCCCGCTGACTCCACTGACACAGGGTCAAACCCCAGTCGAGCATTTCCTCCCCGGAGGGCTGGAGCTGATGGTGCACAAACACGAAGTGAGCTGCATGGTGAGACTGGTCACTCTGGCGTTAGTGACATGCTAAGATACGGCGGGATTGAGCATTTGTTCTGCCGCCCCAAAGGCCCTGTCCCATGCTATGCGGAGCAACCTCCCTCCCGGCTGAGGGCACTGGGATCGGAAGGCATGAAAGCCTATAGCAGCAGGTGCTCAGCACCTCTCAGGATGGATCCTTCCGACCAGTCCTTTATGGGCCGCTGACACGCAAGTGTGGTACCAGGACCAGTGGCACTTAACATTCACTTCTGTAAATATCACAGGTCCAGTCCAGCAGTCTTCACTCGAACAAGACACCTGCTGAAGTCAGCAGGATCGGGGTCCGTGCCAGTAAAGCCATGCTGGGTATTTGTAAAGTGTTTTCCGTTCCCTCTTCCCCTTGCTGCCCAGATCGTTACATCTCGAGCGAGCTGGAGCCATTCATCGCAGCCTACCTCTCTCCCTCGCCCGCACCCAACGAGCACAACTGCAGCGCGGCCAAGAAGATCGGGCTGGAGGCCATGGAGAGACGGGACCACAAGCGCTACACGTTCTTCATTTCCCCCAGGTAAGAGAAAACCACTCCTGTGTAACCCCTAGCCCTGCCTCTCACTTGTGGCTTTAGACCAGGGGTGAGGAAAGTATCGCCCACGGGCTGCATCCGGCCCTTCAGAAATTTTAATCCAGTCCTTGAGCTCCCACTGGGGAGCAGCGTCCGGAGTTTGCCCCGCTCTGGCACTCCAGTCGGGGAGCAGGGTCCAGGGCTTGCCCCGCTCCATGCATACCGTGGCTCCAGGAAGCAGCAGCATGTACCCCGCTCTGGCTCCTACACATAGAGTCAGCCAAGGGGCTCTGCATGCTGCACCTGCCCCAAGTGCCCCCACAGCTCCCCTTGGCTGGAAACCACAGTCAATGGGAGGTGCAGGGGCAGCACCTGTGGATGGGGCAGTATGTAGAGCTGCCTGGCCGTGCCTCTGCATAGGAGCTGGAGGGAGGACATGCTGCTGCTTCCGGCAGTCATTTCAGGTAAGCGCCGCCTGGAGCTGCACCCTGACCCTCTCCCACGGCCCAACACCCTGTCCCAGTCCTGATCCCCCTCCTTCCCAACAAACCCCTTCGTCCCAGCCCAGAGCACCCTCCTACACCCCAAACTCCTCATCCCCAGCCCCACCCCAGAGCCTCAACCCCCAGCCAGAGCCCTCATCCCCCTCACCACACCCAAACCCCATTCCTCAGCCTGGTGCCCCTTCCACGCCCTGAACTCCTCATTTCTGGCCCCACCTCAGGGTCCCTTACGGACCCCAACCCACAATTCTGTGAGCATTAATGGCCCACCATATAATTTCCATACCCAGATGTGGCCCTTTGGCTAAAAAGTTTGCCCACCCCTGCTTTGGACCATAAGCTTTTAAGGGCAGCTTACCCATTCTGGCACATCAGGCACATCTGCTGAATCGGTCTCCCCTCGCTTGAAGTCTGGTTTCTGCCGGCATACGTGTCCCTCTGCTGGTAGGGCAATTTGGTGCTTTTTCCCTTCTGGCCAAAGTGAGGAGGCTTCTCCTTCCAGGGAAAGCAGCATCCCAGACAGAGTCCCAGTGTAATTACTATGACCCTCCCGCCCAGCTTCTTTACTAGGGCCCAAACTGCCCAACTTCGCCCCACTCTAAGGGAACAGCCTCCAGCCTGCAGCTCCTTTCCCAGTAACTTTTCCTTCCTTCCTTTGCTGCTGTCCTGAGGCAGGGCTCTGCACCATCTCCCTCCGTGGGGATCACCACTGTGGGGGCTCATTCCCCAGAATTCAGTTGCTCCTTCACCCTATGATTCAAGCTGAGTAAGGGGCTTCCTTCCTCCCTCCCTTTCAGGGAACACCTAGATGAGCACAGGTGCCAACCTAGACCTCAACCCCACTCGGCTAACATGCTGCCCAGGCCTCTTCCTTTTCATGCTCCATTCACCCCTGAGCCCCATCTGGATTCTGCTCCTAGGCCCCAGCCAGGCTCTGTCCTGGCTGTTGTTCCAGGTCTGCCTGTCCTTGAACAGCTACTATGGGGCAGCTCACATACCCACCTACTCCTTTGAACCTCTCTCCTGACGAAGCAAGAGGCTTGCCTTATGTACTGCAGACACTGGACTGTCACCTTCCCCCATTTCCCAGCAGAGCTTGCTCCCAGTTTTGTCATGTGATCCAGAGAACTACACATCCCAGAATGCCTGTGCATTGGAGCTGCCCTTAAAAGGAGCTGATCTCCCTGTTAGAGATGCATTAATGGTTCAGCACAGATCACCTACTGTACAGTGCCCCAAAACTTAGGGTCTGGAGGAGAGAGCTAGGCACTGGGTGGTCCTGAGTTCTAATACTGACTCTTGTTGTACTGTGTGGCCTTCCGCAAATCACCTTTGGCCTCTGTTCCTCATTTTCCCTATCTGTAAAATGGGGATATTGATACTCACCCAGCTACCTGCCCACTTAGTTCAGGTCTGCATGGCACTTTGACCATATAAAGTTCTATGTAAATGTTTAGTATTATTATAGTACTGTTAGATTTTGGGATCAAACCTTTCTTTTTTATTATGTTAATCATTAGTACAACTTCAGTAGTTGAATTTTTTTTCGCTCCACAGCAATAAATAATGGGAGGCGTAAACATTTATGAACCACTCCTGGGTGTTTCCTAAGAAGAAAGTTGGTGGACTGGGAATAGGTGGGGCCAGGGTAGAGCCACTGTTGTGTAATTTAGCACGGTTTCCAGAGCTTTTGGTAACAAGATTCTCAAATTGGAATTCATAGTCTCAATGATAAATCCTTTCCCAGGAAGTGTCCACGGGTCAGGGTAACGCAGTTAAGGGGCGGTGGGGTAACTGTAAGTCTAACCACTAATTCTCTTTTGCAAAGGAGGAGAATGTGCTGTATTATTAGTGCACCTACCACATCGAGCTCCTAGTCTATGACTAATAGATGTACAAATAATAATAAATAATCAAGCTTGGGAGCCCATGCGTTTTCCCACAGCAAAAGGACTCTGTAAATTACTCACCATTAGTAGGATCCTTTTTCCTTTGTCACTTTGCACAGAAGTTGGTACTGAATACATTGCTCTCCATGCAGCAGAGCTGTTTGCATGGAAAGACACTTGTGTGCCATAGATCAGGATAGGCATTCACGGCTCATCCAGAAGCTGGTGGTTAAGCAGCCCCGTGCTTGTTCTTCTCTTTTTAGTACTGACGACACCACCAAGGACTATTACTTCAACATCACAAACCATTTCAGTTGGTCGCCGGTGGAGGTGACCTTAAGTTTGTACACCTCCTTATGCCAATACTTCAGTGAGCAGGAGATGAGGTGGAAGACGGAAGGCATCATCCCATTGGAGGAGACCAGCCCGGATCAGGCTGTGTGCTTAACCCAACACTTGACAGCCTTCGGAGCCAGCCTGTTTGTTCCCCCAAACTCCGTCCAGTTCATATTTCCTGTGAGTAAAAACAAAAACCAGGCAGTGGAGCTTCCCTGCACACTGGATAAAGTAGCAGCTTACTGGCTCTTGAATGTGCCTGCTTGAAAAAACAACTGCTGCTCTTGACACATCTCACAAGCTAAGTAGAGTCATGTGAGATCTATGCTTGGATCGGAGACCAACAAGCAAGACTGAGGCTGGTGGTGTTCCTCTCTGGGTTGCCCCGGCATAACCCCCTTAGGAACTTTGCTGCTGGAGGTGCCTTGTTTCAGAGAGACATGCACATAGATCTTGACCAATTGTAATCATTTAAAATCCCATTGCACTTCTACTGAGTGTAGAGTGGTTAAGACCCAGGGTCCTGACCAAATTCTGGTTGCATTTTGCTTACCTTATCATTTTTGCCACTGTTTCAGTTGGATACTTCTCTTCCTGCACAAAGCTGTCGCATAGTTTCCTTTTACACTTGAGGCTGGTCCTGCCAGGTGCTCTGTGCCTCTTGATGAAGTTCAGTCTTCTCTGTAGCTCTGTAAGTGACGTTAATGGGAGCTACAGGAACTCAGCACTTTGCTGCAGGAAGCCCCAGACAGCTGCTGAATTCCACTCCAGAGGTGGATCCATTTCAGCAGTGAGCTAAGTGATGGATGTGCATATGCAGTTAGGGAGCCTGCAGGATGATCGTCATTACGTAAGATGATGCTATTTGTTAATGATTGTTATTGCAATCAGCGAGGCAGGGAGCGTGAGGCTGTGAAGTGAGGTGCTGGGGAAGGGAGAAGCATCTTTCAATATCTTTTCTTTTTCTTAGGCTCCTGGCCCAGGTCTCAACTACATCGTTTTGCTGACATGTGCCGTCTGCTTCGTGACATACTCCGTGGCCATGCTGATTGTGCACAAACTGGACCTGATTGACATTAACCGCGTGGGGGTGATTCCATTCTGCGGGAAGAATGGGATGTATAAATATGAGATCCTGGTGAAAACCGGCTGGGGCCGAGGATCGGGTGAGTAATAGCGTTACTCCCTGGAACAGTCGACTGTGGAGTAGCCTCCCTATTAGTCCTTTGAGACGTCCAGGCACCGCATCACGGCAAGTCCCCCTGCATGGCGGAGAACATCCCCCGGGTCTCCAGGGCAGTGAGGTGGGGTTGCCCATGACAATCTAGAAGGTGTTTCCAGGTCTGAAAGGGGTTGCCATAGTCCGGCTCCTTCTTGCAATTCTGCTGAAAGTGCCCATGGATGTCTTTGACACGTTTTCAGTTCAGGCCAATTCAATGGGACTTTGCTGGCATGATGAGCTGCCACAGCGTAAATGGGAAACAGAGCCCTCAGGTAAGTCTCAAATATAAGTATGATGCACACAGGATGGGTCTTCATATGGGGCTTGGGGTTTGATCCCATGTCCATTTACCTGTCGTGCCTATACCTGATCGGGGGCAATGGCTCCACAGAATGAGACCCTCTTGCTCCCTTCTTGTGGGATTAGGCACCATTTCTCCTCCTCTCATTCTGTTGCGATGGCTCTCGTGGTTCCTGATCGTTTCAGGGAGAGTGCTGAGTTTTACTCCAGCTGGCCCTGTGGGGCCAGTACTGCCATAAGACCGTGAGTTGGACTCTCTCCTGCTTTATATGCATCGCCAGCACAATTAATTGCTTTGCTCTGGTCCCTGAGTCTCTCTTAGCAGTAAGGAGGTAGGAGGCAAAAAGCTGGACTTTAATGTCTTGGGCTGGGATAGCAGCCACAACCACTAGAAACATCATCTTTGGACTTTGAAACTCGAGCGGATAGAATCTGGGAGCGTCGATTGAGCATCTGTGCGGAATGCCACCGTGTCACTGTTGGACAGCTGCTCTCATTGGCTCCAGTGGCTTCCCAGGGAGCCGGCTCATTCCCTGTAACCATGTCTGGACCTTTATAGACAAGCAGGGGACATTTAGGTGGCCCAGGTGAAACAAGGAGGCCTGGCAGCTGGTCCCGGGGAGCAGTCAAAGAAAACAAGCCTTTCAGCCACTCCATGGAAAGAACGTCCAGAACAAACATCTCCTCCCACCAGGATGTCAGCAAGTTAAAGAACATTAGATCACATCCCATCTCAGAAGGAAACATACTAAAGCCCATGTATCAATCCGATCTCACCAGCCGACTCTTCCAAGCTGGGTGTAACCCTATCTCTGGGTGCGGAGAAGCCAAACAGCAGCCTTGGATACAAGCATGTTAATTTCTTGCAGGTCTCTGGGTGGCCTCTGAAAAGGGCCATTTCATTTGGTCACGGGGTTGGGGGAAAGAACGCTGCACTGGGTGGGATCTGCTGAACTGAGCCTTCCTGTTAACTCCTGCCAGGTACCACTGCCCACGTGGGGATCACCCTGTACGGCGTGGATAATAAAAGCGGTCACAGGCATCTGGATGGGGAGAACGCTTTCCACCGCAACAGCCTCGATGTTTTTCAGATTGCGACGGAGCAAAGCCTGGGTAGCGTCTGGAAAATCCGCATCTGGCATGACAATAAAGGTGAGGCCCGGGCAGGTGTGCCTGGTTTGGACAGCTGTGACGATCATCATTGGGGTTGGTGATTTACGTGGGTGTAAACTAGTGTGAGATCTGAATCAGACCCATGGTATTTGATATTCTTGCAAGGTTTCTGCCTTTGTCACTCTTGGCTACCCCCAGAAATCCTGCACAAGCAGCCATTCTGGCATGGGGGATTGCTCTAGGAAGCCGATGAACACTGACGGATAACTAAGAACATTCACTGCCATGGCACACACCACACCGCAGAGACATATTATTGTCCAGTGGCGAAGGCATGGGGCTAGCAGCCAGGGGACTGGAGTGCTAGCCCCAGCTCTGTCATTGCTTTTTGTAAGGCCATGTTTGCAAAAATACTCTCATTTTGAGTGCCCAACCATAGACACATAGGCGGACTTTTTCCAAGGGGGCTGCTTGGAGTTAGGTGTATAAATCTACATGCCGGCTCCAGAACGCGTGGCCTGATTTTCACAGATGTCCTTGGTGCCTCAGGTACTGTAGATTGCGGCTATATTCTATTGACCTGCATTTGTAACCTCCTTTGAGATTGAAGTCTCTCTCTTAGGCCCTTCCAGAGTTGCCCCATACCACAGCACCTGCGTGCTACCCAGTCCCCGCAGGGAGGAGGAGTGTGATTGATAAGCATTGCTGACTGTTATTAATCTCCTCATCCCGTCCCCGGGGCTGTGCACCTATTGATACTGCATGGCAGCTCCTGCGCTCCCGCAGAGGGATTGTCTGCCATGAGCCATGTCTCTCTATTTCCCTGCTCTTAGGACTTAGCCCTTCTTGGTACCTGCAGCACGTCATAGTCCGAGACCTGCAGACCCACAAGAGCTACTTCTTCCTGGTGAACGACTGGCTGTCCGTGGAGAGCGAGGAGAATGATGGCATGGTGGAGAAGGAGGTCTATGCTGCCAGTGAGTGCTTGGCTGCTGGGACACGGCCTGGAGCATTCAGTGTTCAAAGGAGGAGGGCAGGGAAGCTCCTGGGTCTTTGGGGCTTGTTATTTTGCAGGGAATGCCAAAAGAGTGGCTGTACGGACGACATCATGGGCTCCCCTGTCAATGCCCTCACGCTGGCTCCAGATTGGAGGGGCTCTGCTGGCTTCTTTCTGCCTTTGTACCCACTCTGGCTCTGTATTCTCCACTACCAGAGCGTACGTGGCAAAGAAGGAGGTCACAATGAAACCTCAGATCTGCGGGATGGGTCCAGGCCTCACCACATAGACCCCCATGAACCCCAGCACTAAGGGATGGGTCCTGGCCTCAATGCATAGGCCCTTGTGAACCCCAGCTCTGAAGGATGGGTCCTGGACTCACCGCACAGGCCCCCCTGAACCCCAGCTCTGAGGGACGGGTCCCGGGCTCACCACACAGGCCCTTGTGAGCCCCAGCTCTGAGGGACAGGTCCCGGCCTCTCCGTACAGGCCCTCATGAGCCCTAGCTCTGAGGGATGGGTCCCGGCCTCACCACACAGGCCCCCGTAAACCTCAGCTCCGAGGGACGGATCTCGGGCTCACCACACAGACCCCCATGAGCCCCAGCTGTGAGGGACGGGTCCAGGTCTCACCACACAGACCCCCGTGAGCCTCAGCTCTGAGGGACAGGTCCAGGCCTCACCATACAGGCCTTTGTGAGCCCCAGCTCTGAGGGATGGGTCCTGGCCTCTCCACACAGGCCCCTGTGAACCCCAGCTGTGAGGGATGGTAGATCTGGGGCACAGAATGGCCCCCTCTACAGAGCGTGGCTCTCACCTGCTCGTCTCTGCCTGACCCTGGCTCTCTTTTCACGGCCTCCAGGCGAGATGGAATTGAGGAGTTTCCCTCGGATCTTCGTGGCTGAGCTGCAGCGGGGTTTCTTCGAGAAGCACGTCTGGCTCTCCATGTGGGACCGGCCCCCACGCAGCCGCTTCACTCGGGTGCAGAGAGCCACCTGCTGCTCCGCCCTCATCTTCCTCTTCCTCTGCGCCAACGCTGTGTGGTACGGCGTGGTGGGAGACGTCAATTTCAGGTGAGCCGCACATCCGACCGCGCTGCTCCTGGTCTCTCGGGATCACCTTGCCCAATCTCTGCCCTGGTCCTGCCAGGGGCAGCTGGCTGTCCTGCCTGGTAATGGCCTGTGCAATCACATAGCTGTGTGGCATGTGGATCATGATCCTGTGAAGCCCCTGGCCCTTGATTTATCCATAACGTCCTCCATTTCCACCAGTGTACAGGAAAAGCTGCTCCCCGACCTCCCTATCGCAATAATCTGGGGATTGTTCCCATGCTTAGATACCACCGGGATTGGCATCATAGAAGAGCCTGGGTGGACAGATCTTGCTGCTCTCTCTCTCTCTCTTTGGCTCCACCTTACCCCCTTGTAACCTACCGTTCCACCACCACCCCCCTCTGTTCCACCACCACCCCCTCTGATTTTTCCCTGTAGAGAAATATTTCAGACTTTGCCAATACTTTCCCTCCTGACACTTGTGATGAGGGCTAAAAAGCAGCCGTGAAGATGGCCCGTTTGCTCAGGACACAAGTGCCATGCATGGGGAGTCCTGGAAGAAAGCAGCAGACACACAACTCTCTAGGGTGACCAGAGGTCCTGATTCTATAGGGACAGTCACGATTTTTGGCTTTTTTTTTTATATAGACTCCTATTACCCCCACCCCGTCCCAATTTTTCACATTTGCTGTCTGGTCACCCTACAAAGCTCCTGGGTGGAATTTTTCCAATAGCCCAACTCTGATATGTTCTCTGGTTTGGGACTTGGGAGGCTTTTTATATCTTGGTGAAAAGCAAAAAGTGACAAAGCCTCTAAAAATGAGCTCAAAAGAGAGGGACAGAGCTGGGACGAGCTGAACAGAGCAATCGTTGTTGCAGGGAAATTGTCAGTGTAGAACAAAAATCAAGAGGCAAGAGGAAGTCAGCAGCAGCTGCAGTCGTTTGCTGCATAATCAGAATTTCACCAGACCACAACAGCCCTTTACTTTGGTACAAATAACACCAGGCAAAAGGCTTTCTGCTCCAGATCCTCCAAGTTAGGCAGGTACCTTTGATGCGTTTGAGGTACCATCCTGTTGATTTCAACAGACATTAAGACCTAAATACCTGTGAGGATCTGAGCATAAGCCAGGGCTCTGTTCTGCGCTCCTTGCACACCCAAAACTCCCAGTGGAGCCAACAATGTCTTCTCGACATTGTCCCTTTAAAAATGACTTTCCCTTCCAAACGCTGGCTCCCTAGGTCAGTTGGTGACCCAGGTGATGTTGGTTCTGACATCTCTCTCCTTCTTTTCCTGACCTTCTCCAGTGATGTGGCTGTTTCCAGCCTGATCCCACTCAGTGCTGATACCATGGCTGTTGGTTTGGTGTCCAGCGTGGTGGTCTATCCATTGTACCTGGTCATTTTATTCCTCTTCAGGATGGCTCGTAGCAAGGTAAGAGGGAAGAAAAATCACTGATTTTCAAGGGGTGGTTTAGGACAACAGATGTGCTTATAGAGGGCCAGCATCTGTCATCCTTACTCCCATTGTGTAGCATCTTACTTCAGGAGTAACAGCACGGACATGAGTAAGAGGCACAGAATCTGGCCCATAGCGATGCTACAGAAGTGTTCCGTGCACATACAAATAGCAGCTTTGATTCTCCTTTCGTTCGTGTTGCTCCTCTGCGTCCAGTGGGCTCCCAGGAGTATAAATGATAGGAGATCCAGTCCCACAGACACATCAGGCAACCTGCAATCCAGAACCAGGGCAGGTGAGACCAGAACAAAACCCCAAGTGGGAATATGCCAATTGTAATGAAGAAGAATGGGAACCAAGTATCATGTGAGAGACTCACAGAGAGTCGTGTGTGATGGGCACAATAGGAATCTTTCTCCTGAGAGGGTTGTTGGCTCTTTAAATAACTTGTCCATAGCCAGGTGGGTGTCAGTGCTCAACCAGACAGTGGAAGATATTCGATCTCTTAGTTTATTTTCACACCATGCATCCTGTGGAACTCTCTGCCACATGAATCCATGAAGGCCAAGAAATTAGCACGATGCAACGTTGGACATTTATATGGATAGCAAGAATTAGACTAGTTAATAGTAGTTATAACAGTTAGTAGTGATAGCAGTTACAGTAGTCAAGGCTAACTGAGTCTGGAGGGGACATTAAACCTCCTTAGCCAATCTCTGACTATTAGTGATCAGGATGAGACCTAATGTAGGGGGAAAATTATCCCACTGCAGCGTTCGTATGGTTTCCTTTGAAGCCTCTGGTACTGACCATTACTGGAGACGGGACGCTGGCCTCCATGGCCTTCGGGTCTGATCCAGTCTGGCAATGCCTATGTTCTTCTTTTCCTGCTGTGGATTCTGTATCTGTACCTGTGTAGTAATGTGGATCCCACCAACTCCCAGCTAGGTACCAGATGCTTTGGTGGTGGATATGTTAGAGATCGGAGTGCATGCATTTCTAATGTACCGCTGTCGGTGGAGGTCCAGCTGTCTGGACAATCTGGGGGTTATGTAGTCACAAGAGGATGATCTGGGGCTATAAGAACTGGCTAGACACAATTAAGCAGCCCCATTAAGTACCGCAACCAGCTGTTATGTAGCTGGTAAGCGACATTCCCTTCCTAATTTCCTTAAGAGCACCCGTGCTCAACCAGTGATTGTGGGCCATTCGTGTGCTGGAACGCCCTTGGCTGTGGGAGACTTCAGACTTGGGGGACCAGGCAGGCAACCCGGCAATGGGTGTCATTTGGCTTGTAAGCATTGGCCGGTGAAGGCTGCCCCCTAGGAAGTATTTGAAAAACCCATGTGGGTTTGGGGTGCTCCCCTGGTTTTGCTCTCACTGAGGCCAGGAAGACCAGAGTGCCAATGGGGGTCACGCACACTATAGTGCTACCAAGCCGTTCATTTGCTAGTGTAACACATAAGGCAGGTCAAGAGCATCTGCTGGCTGATCTAATGAATGAGGCAGCGGAAGGGGAGTGCCAGGCCCGGAGTGCCAGTATAGGTGGTGCCAGGCCTGAAGAGGATGGGGATGGGGCCATACATTAATTATACAGGCGAGACCTATTTCTTAGCCAGGACAATGCCCCTCACCCGCCCCGCCCCACCTCTGGTGCAGGTGTCCATCAGCCACGCCCTGACGCACTCAGATCAGCAGTCCTTAGAGATCGATAACTACCTGGACTCCTCCCTCCTGGAGAGCTCCTTCCTCACCTTCCCCGGGATCCGGGCCGAGGTAAGCCGGCGACGGGTGGACTCTCAAAGCAGGCAGTTCCGAGGGCTTCCCCCAGCCCCCTCTGGGTGCCGTTCAACCTCCTTCTGTCCTTGCATGTGGCGATGGAGCAGCATCAATCCCTGGCCCCTGGGTTAACGCGGCGTGGTCCAGGGAAGAGTGGGAGCTTGCAAACGGTGCTGCCCCGGGCTAAGGCCCTGATGAGTAAGGGTGGGGTGGCAGCCATGGGGAGTGAGAGCAGCATGCTCTCATGCCCCTTCCTATCCCCTCGCCCGCCCGCCCCACAGGCCAGTTCCAAGGCACTTAATGGAACCTCCCTCCCTCGCCCCCCGCTCCAGTGCCATTTCCCTGCCTGACCCCCCCGGAGAGTCCCTGGCCCTGCAGTGTGGCTCAGATGTGATTTTAACCAGAATCCAGCCAGCGTTTGGTGACAGACTCATTCTGCTCCTTCCCCACAGGCCTTTTCAGAGCAAACCAAAACCGATTTGTTCCTGGGCGATTCAGCGAGGTGAGCAAGCTGCCGGGGATGCAAACTGGCAGGGAGTCTGCATTTGCGTGGCCTCTGAGCGCGTGCGCACAGACACAGTAACTTGTGGGCTGGGGAGTCTGAGACATTAAGGCCTGTTAACGTCAGTGGGCAAAAGGCTCCATTTTCTTGTGGTTGGTCATTTTTTGTGGCTCAGAGGTGAGGCGCCTCTGCCAGCTTTACTGCCCCAACAAGCAGCATTTTGATTTCTCCCGGGGGCGGGGGTATATTGCTTAGCAACCGTCATACATCAATGCGACTGGAAGGCAGGACACTGGCTTCTGATACAAATCCCCCCGGCTATTAACACACGGTCCTTGCTCTCCCTCTCTCCCATTCCTGCTGCGTACCTGGGGACATCCCGCTCTGCCTTCTCTCCCGCAGGTGGCACTCCAACGAGGCCCTGCTCAACTGGCCAGATCTCCTCAGCGACCCCTCCATCATGGGCAACACCATCCAGAAGCTGAAGCGGGGACGGGCCAGCCGCCATCTGGGGCTTGAGGTGTCCCTGCCGGCCGAGGAGGACAGCTTGTCGCTTGGCTTGCACCAAGGGCAGACCAAATACTTCTCTGCCTCAGGTAGGGGTGAGAGCGGTGTGTGGTAACACTGGTGGGGCGTGCTATGCTCCAGTAGCCTTGCTAGGGAGGAGCATTTGGCCTTAGCGCTTCCCTTGTTATGAGGTGGTTATGCCTGGCCGCAGAGAATGCGTAGGGTGCGTTTTGTGCATCAGAATCTCTCTTTCTTTCTGGTCCTAAAGCCAGTGATATCTCCAATTTCCTGTGTCCAATACACCAGCCTTCCCAGCCCTGCCCCTTGACCACTGTGAAAGAGGGCGGCACTAAGATCAAAGGCCTGGGCTCTATCCCTTGACTCCGACAGGCGACTAGCCTCAGTGAGGGCGTCTGGATGCTGCCCGCCTATCACCGATGGCGACTGAAGAGTTGCACTCATGGCAGCGGGGTTATCGCTGTCTCCTGTGGCCAGGGAACTCTGTGATGACTCCTCCGGGCTGGCACCGCAGCTCCCTGGCTGAAGGAGCAAAAGGTTCAGCCCATGTGATCAATGGACCCATGAGACCTTTCTCCTCACGTTGGGAGTCCGAATCCAAACACCACCAGCACGGGTCAAGGACTCGGGCCTGCAGCAAGTCACTGGCTCAGGGCATGGGAAGGCGGCACTCTGGCCCTCTGACATCACACTGCTCCTCTGTATCTGAGCATGACCTGTTCCTACCCTGGTTTGCACCGCCCCCTTCCCCACGTTATCCTGTGCCAGCAGCCAGCTCTCATCCCAGCAGAGGCGGCCAGGACCAGATCTGCATTTGCCTCAGAGCTCTGTAATACAGGGCAGTTAAAAGCAGAGGAGCGAACGCCCGCGGAGCTGGGCGGCAGACAGCGATCCCGCGCTGGCCCAGGGCAGCTCAGCTGCAGGGGCAGACCTGGTTGCTGTCACTGCAGGTCTATTGCAGCGTGGGCAGCTGCGGAGCTTTGACCTCTTCCTTTTGGGAATGCGGGTGGGTCGGACGTCGGGGCCAGGGGCTGCTCTCACGCCCAGGGAGTGAGTCCATGGAACCCATGGCATTTCCCTGCTGTCAAACCCCTGTGAGCAAGGGGAGACTCTCACACCCAGCGGGTCTGAATTCCCCAGTGACCTGCATGTCCTCGTTGGTCAGGGAGCACCAACATCCTCATCCGTGAGCCCCTGACGTGACCCTAAAAGAGGGTGCTCCCCACTTCGTGCATCCATCCAGGTGCCCAGGCAGGTTCCCACTGGGTGCAGGAGTCTTGCTGGGGGGCAGGTGGGGAGCCATAGGAGGAGGTCCAAGGTGGCTGTGCAGGAGGGGACCCCAGTAGCCTTACCGATGTGGAAACTGGCCTGAAGCCCTCCCCCATTCCACCACGGGGTGTTAGGAACAGATCTAACAGCCCCATTGCCAGGGAGAGGGATGAGGGAGCTGGGTTGCTAACTTTCCCGCCCTGCTGTCGTCTGTCCCTTGCAGATGAAGATCTGATCCGGCAGATCTTAGCCGATGGAGCTAGCGGCATCTCCCACCCCCAGGACACGGGGCCGCATGCCAGAGCTGAAACGGACTTGATCTCAGGCCTGTAAGTATGCAGGGAGAGAAGAGTGCGTAACCAAGGCCTGGTGAGCGAGCGCTTCCTGGGCCCCTGCCCTCCCGCCGGGAGTGTGGGGGATGGGCGATGGATTCTGCCTAAAAGAGGGGGGGCCACAAGGCTCTGCCCACTCCTTGGCCCTACCCCACCCCTCTTTTTCCTCCCGAGCCCACCCTCCCTCACCCCCAGTCAAGCTGGAAGCTGGAGCAGGTGCCTCCACCTTGAGAGGAGCCCAAGAACAGCCCCTGGCCCATGTCCCCACTCCCCAGGCCCGTCACTCCCCCCCACAAGGCTCTTACCCCACCTGGCTCCAGCTTCCACCATGGCCTCTGAGGGCAAAAAAGCCACAGCCAGGCCGTGGTAAGAACCGCCGGGGAGAGGGGTGCTTGCAGGTGAGCATCTTGGTGAAGGAGCCTCTAGGGCTGGCAGCAAAAGCATCTCTAGCTGTTTTCTTTGACCTGCTCAGTATGTGCCGCTGATGCAGGCCAGCTATGCCCAAACGCAGCTCCACACTAACAATGCAGGGGGCGGGGTGTCTCTGCCTCACTGTGCCCCTGAAAGATATAAAACAGAGTCCATCAGTCTGAACCCGCTGCGCAGGGATCTGCGTTGGAGACACTGTGGGGAGGCTGCTGGAAGAGCAGTTGCCAAAAGTCAGCAGCAGCAACCCGTGCAGCCTTGCCCCTTCTCGACAGGCGCTGAATCAAACCAGGAGGCCCAGCGGGAAGTTAGCAAATCCCACTGATGGCTGCTGCCGTAACTTGGGAGGGCGGGGGAGAGCAGTTTTATCCTGCCCGTGATTGCAGTTGATGACGTCAGTGATTCCTAGTGAGCAGGCTGGTAGCAGGAAGGACTGGCTCTCTCAAGCAGCACGCACCTCTAAAAGTAGAAAATCTGAATTAGCCACAGAGTTGCCTGACGCTGGTGCCAGATTAAATGTCACGTTGCTTGGGCTCAGAATCCTCCCTCTAGGACCCTCCAAACTAGGCTGCTGCCGGTTCGCTTACCGCAGAGACCGGGTGTCCGATGGAGTGTCTCTTGCAAAGCAAACCCAGGTTTAAGCCCCATGCTAATAGCGTTGATTTGCCCTGGCAGATCCAGCGTGTTTGGGGAGAAGACGGAGACCATCATGCTGCAGAGGCTGAATGAGAAAGGACAGAACATAGCAGCCCCTGCCAGGGAAGTGAGCAGATCTGCCAAGTCTACATGGACAGGTACTGGCGGGCAAGGCCTTCTCCGCTGTCAGTGCCCAGCGCAAAGGACACGCTCCCTGAAATAAGCTAGGGCGAAGAAAGGAGTTCAGGTGTGATGGCAATAAGGGGTGGATAAGCAGATAGACACAAGCAGGCTGCCAGGATGGGTGCCCCTTTCTGAGCCAGGTTCAGAAGGGGGCATGCTAGTTGCATACAGTTCTCCAGCTCTCTATTCCTTACCATTGTAAGATCCATTTCCCTTTGTTCCCTGGGGTCTCATTCAAATCATAATAAAAACCCCTTCTGGAAAAGTCCTAACTAGGCCTTTCATGCTCAAAGGCATTTATCTACTGTGTGCAACAACAAAGCCACCACTCCCACGGGGGGGCGGAGGGGGCGTTGATTGCAGAAGCACTTTATGGTGGTGAACTAATTAGATCGGAAGGTAGTGGGCGGGGGGGTCCTGGTGTCAGCGCAGGGGAGAGGGAGTTAGAACTCCAATGAAAAAACTCAAACCAGTTCAACAAGAGAGAGGGAGAAGAAAAGGAGACTTCATGCTGTGATGTATAATAGGGGCAAATAAACAGTCCACACCGGCCCTACAGGCCAGCCTCTCCTCGGGCGGGGAGGTGGAAAGCTGAATGGATGGGAGATGAGCCATGGGTGGAGAGAGGCTCTTGCCTTCTCCACTTAAGGGTCCTGGTAAGGAACTAAGAGCAGTGGCTTTCCTAGCACGAGCTGTCCTGCTTTCAGAGATGCCCCCAGGAATTTCTTGCACTACAGCCTCACTTGTTCTCGGGGCAGAAAACTGAACATGGAGCTGGGGCTGTTGGGTCTATTAAAATCCATCAATAGGCTTTGCCTGAACTACTGTAGTATCTGATTTGTACAGCTTAGTCAAATGGTTTGATGAAATCATCTCTCTGTCCGAGGAGCCCCTCCTGGACACCATGGCTTAAGCCTCAGGGCCTTAGAGGCATAAGCAGCTGATTAGGAGAGTCAAGACACCCGGTGACATGCAGGTTCAAAGCCTCGCAGGGTCACCTTTGTCCTTCCCAGGTGAATGGAACAGTCTCCTTGGAGTGGGTCTTTCGGGTGACACCTTAAGCCAAGACTCTGGCTGGATATTAAAGATCCCCTGGGCTTTTGGTAAGATTTGGTGAGTGAGGGTCAGTGCCCGGGTCAGAATGGCCGCCCTTCTCCATGTACACACTGTGCAGGGTGCAGATGGATGGCTACTGCCCTTCACTTCAGGGATGGATGCATTCCAGCAGTGAGCTATGTTTGTGGTCTGTACAGCATGGTGGGGGAGAGGTGCAGCAAAAACATGGACTATCCTTCTAAACAGCACCCAGGTTTCTGAGAGCTCCCCAGGATGGTTCAGGTCTCTGGTGGGGCTGGTGGTTGCTCGGCCCTGCTGGTTTCCGGCAGCACCGTTGTGAGATTTCAGTCCCCTGCTTTGCTCCCTGTAGTTGTGGACCACACATTCAGGAAGCGCCTGCTGCCGCCATGGTGCTCATACCTAGCTCACGCCGTCAGCCTCCTCCTCTTTGCCACCTCCATTGGCATCTCTGTGTGGATCGGAGTGGGCTTCACCTCCAGCGTGGCCCTTATGTGGCTCATCTCAGGGATATTCAGCTTCTTGGCATCCTTCTTGGTCTGGGAACCTCTGAAGGTAAGGATGGGTGTGGGGAGAGAGTGTGTAATTTCTTTTCCAGGTAGCTGAAATTGCTTAATGTCTCATGATTTCCAATACCCATCAGGCTAGGCTACACAGGGTCCTGCTTCTCTCTCTGTATCTCCTTATCTATCATTCCCCTCTGTAAGTTACCACAGATTTCTGAAAGAGGATCAGCCCTGATTGAATTGGCACCGAGAAGCCCTCAGCAGGCCGTGACATGGTTCAATATCTCTGCCGGTGACAGGGAAGCATCTGTTGAAATGATAGAGGTGTAAAAGCTGGAGCCTCTATCACTGTTGTGTATCAGGCCGTACAGCATCCAGCTTTGGAAAAACATGGATGTTCTTCCCCACTTGCAGCACAATTTGATGGGGCAAATGGAGAATAAATCACAGATGGCAACAGCCAGACGGGCTTTAACTCAGAGAGGAGAAATCTGTTAGCATAGACCCAGGGTCGGCTGCCTTGGAGCTGCACGGATCCAAGTTGAGGCCAGCTCCTCTATTCAAGCTTGAATCCATGATGGGAACAACAAGGATGTTTCCAACATGGCCTTGTGCTGCTGGGGTTGCTATACAGGTACCTTAAAGTGCATTGATTTTCTGGGTCACAGGTTCTGCTGGAAGCCCTTTATTTCGCATTGGTTGCAAAGCGCCTGCACCCGGAGGAAGACGACACATTGGTGGAGTATCCATTTGTCGAGCACGTTTCCGAGAAGATCAACAAAGTCCGACCGCCTCAGGGATTTGCTCTTTTCCAGGCCAAGGAGGAGGCCAAGAAGGTCAAACTGCTTCACAAGATGCTAAAGGTAAAGTGCCTGGCAAACTACCTGGATATCTTTTTGATGAGATGACAAGTTGGGTTGATAATGGTAATAGTGTTGATGTAATAGACTTTGATTTCTATAGGGTGTTTGACTTGGTACCGCCCAACACTTTAATTAAAAAGCTAGAACGATAGTAAATGAATGTGGCAGGTATTAACTGAATTAAAAACTGGCTTACGGATAGGTCTCAAAAATGTAACTGTAAAGGGGGAACCATCATCACGCAGGTGCGTTTCCAGTGGGGCCGTGCAGAGATTGGTTCTCGGCTCTAAGCTATTTAACATTTTCACCAATGACCTGGAAGAAAACCTAAAATCACCCCTGATAAAGTTTGCAAGTGACACAAAAATTGGGGGTGTGGTAAATAATGAAGAGGACAGGTCACTGATACAGAGCCATCTGGATCACTTGGTGAACTGGGAGCACGCAAACAGTAAGCATTTTAATAGATTAAATGTAGCTATATCTTGGAACAAAGAATATAGGCCATATTTACAAGATGGGGGATTCTTTGCTAGGAAGTGGAGACTCTAAGAAAGATTTGGGGGTGATGGTGGATAATCAGCTGATGGGTGTCCAAAAGGGTTAATGCAATGGTGGGATGTATAAACAGGGAAATATCAAGCAGAAGTAGAGAGGTCATTTTACCTGTATTTGGACGGAGTACAACCGCTGCTGGAATACTGTGTCCAGTTCTGGTGTCCACAGTTCAAGAAGGATGTTGATACATTGGAGAGGGTTCAGAGAAGGGCCATGAGAATGCTTAAACAAGATTAGAAAACAGGCCTTATTGTGGTAAGTTAAATAAATTGTGCTCCTTGAGCCTAACGAACAGATGTTTAAGGGGTGACTTGATTACAGTCTAAGTACCTAGGATGGGGAACAAATATTTAATAATGGGCTCTTCCGCCTAGCAGAGAAAGGTAAAGCACCATCCAATGGCTGGAAGTTGAAGCGAGATAAAGACAGGACATAAGGTGTTAAGTTTTAACAAGTGAGAGCCATTAGCCATTGGACCAACGTACCATGGGTCATGGTGGATACTCCAGCAGTGACAATTTTGAACTCAAGATTGGATGTTTTTCTAACCGAGCTGCTCTGGGAATGATTGCAGGGAGGCAATTCTCTGACCTGTGTTATTGAGGAAGTCAGACTAGCCAATCACAATGGTCCCTTCTGACTTTGGAATCCATAAGTACCCTGGAGACTCCTCCTTGCTTTCTACCTTACTGAGACTTTGAGCGTGGCCCGGGCCCTTCTTGCATTAGGGTGTGCCTGCAGTAACCTGCCATGCAACTCAGGCTGCTCCAAACACCATCTTTGTGCTGCAAGCAGCCCAGCCTGCCAAGTGAGCACCACTGAATGGGAAGCAATAGCACTGCCCTGAAAGGGTTAGGAACCATTGACCTAAAGGACACGCCCGCTACAAACCTTGCATCAGGTTAGGAGAACAAAGCAAGGAAACTAACTGTGCCTGCCTGTGTGACTTATACGAAGGGCCGGGTGAGTCTCCCCAGTCTTTGAGGCCCACCGCACAGGTTTTGTTTAAAAGTGGGAGGTATGGATAGGGCATGAGACTGGGACTCAGGAGACGTGGGTTCTCTTCCCGACTCTGCCACTGGGCTGCTGTGTGACCTTGGGCAAGTCCCTTCTCAGCTCCGTGCCTCAGTTTCCCCATTTGCACAATGGAGTGATAATCCTGACCATCTTTCTAGAGCACTTTGAGATCCGGGGGTGAACAGTGTTCTGTCTGAGCTAGGTGGTGGGGTCCCAAATCTAAGAGGAATGGAACTATTTCCTCCCCCTGAAATCAGTTGGTTTTGGGGTCAAAGCATTCCTGTGCAGTGCTGGAAACACCACCGCTCCGGGCTTGGGCACAAGAAAACGGAACAGGCCACTTGATTTCTCCAAGCCCAGTGAAATGCAAGCACCCCACCAGCTGTGAAAAGGAGCTTCCATCGCGTTAAAGATCTTTCACTGTTAATTCTCCCAGCTGGCGCTAGCCACACACCCCGGGTTTAAAAGCTGTGCTGTGCTGAACCAGGCGCTATCCCTTTCAAGAGCGGAAACTCCTCTAAATGGGAAGCTGTTATATAAGCAGTGCTGCCAACACAGAGAGCGCCAGGATGTTGTGCAATCTGTATTGACTTGAACATGTGGAGTTGGGCTGGCTGATTTGAAGAAAAAATTGTTACGAGGCCATGGTCTGGGTCTGGATTTCATTAACGGCGGCTCCCATATGGAAAAAATATATATACCCGTATGTTGGGGTCTGCTCCCGGTCCCAATGGGGGTCTTGCCCTTGACATCCAAGGAGAGCAGGATCCAACCCTCAGGGCGCAGGAGGACAGCTTGCTTCATGTACTCAGCAGCTCTGCTCCCACTGAGGTAGGCTCTGTGCCCCCGCCTGAGAACAGTCCTCTTACCGCCTGCCTCTGTTTTCCACTTGCCAGAGTTTCCTCATCTATATGTTGTTCTTGCTGGTGACGTTACTCACCAACTATGGCGATGCCTCCCGCAATGGCAGGGCCTTCCTCTTGCAAAGCTCCCTCAAGCAGCAGCTCGGCGGCGAGGAATTCCTCCGCATCAAGAGGTAATTGCGAAGACCCAGCCTCAAGCTCTGTGGGTTGTTCCATCCTCCGGGCCAGGCAGCCTCAGGCAAAGCACTGGGTGGCGGGGTTCACACTGGAATCAGTGAGCAGAGGGTCACAAATTACACACATGCGAATGCCGAATCATCTGTGGTTGCTAAGCCCTCACCACTCCCATTCGAACGGGGGAGGGACTGGTGTGTCCAGTCTCATGGTGTCAGAGGATAGGAGAGACTGTCCCGTCACTAACTGTATTGCTCGGGTTCCTTCTCCCTTCATTAGGCACCTGAGGGGCACAAGATCCTCATTGCTGAGGTTATAATGTACGTGGCTGAGTGGCCAGATGTTCATTTTAGAAATTCACCTTGGGAGGTCAAGGATGGTTTTGTGACCGACCCGCCATGCAGGAATTCAGGAGATCTGTGTTCTAGTTCTGCCTCTCTCAGGGGCACGTCCTTTCATTACTTGGTGCCTCCCTTTCCCTATCTGTAAAATGGGGATAAGGGTTCTGTGAGTTTTAATTCATTAATGTTTCTAAAAGACTGAGCTCCACTGTTGGAAGGAGCTATGCAAATGGGGGGAGAAAATCAGTTTATACTTCTCTTCCTGCTATCTGAGCAATGAATTCAGAGTTGCAGCATCAGGACAGACTGTTAAAAAAAACCTCAGCTTTAAAGAAAGTTTAGCCATAAAAGAGGTTTATGTAAACCAAAAATAATAGTCTATGGTCTAAATATTAAACCCTACCCTTCCTTAGTGCTCATAGGAAGAGGGCGATTTCCTGGTGGAGTTTTCAGGATGTTCTCATCCCTGTAGTCCAGCCTGGCACCAGAGCCGCTCTCCTGGAATGAGTTCTATCCTTGCGTCAGCCCTCTTCATTGCTCTATAGACAAATGAAACTTGGAGCCAGAATCCATGTGACATCTGATTCACAAGGATAGAAGTCAGGAGTCATCCCACTGACGTCAGTACAGTTACACTGGTTTAAAAGTGGTGTCAAATGAGAGCAGACTCAACTCCCAGTTACAGAGGGATCTGGCTCTCATTTACACGGCACAGGCCGTGGAAAGGGGCCTTGCCATGGGGGTGTATGTATGGCTACACCCCACTGAAGGTCTCTTTACACCACAAGAATGCCTTGAAGAGGCTTTAATGTAAATGAGAATCAGGCTCAAAAGATTTCGGAGGGACACTTATGTGGTGAGGTTAGAGCAACACAGGGAAAGTGTAATGGGATGAAACTGAACAAAAGGAAAAATTAGATTGAATGGCCAAACGCACTTTGACTGTGGGTTAGTTTCCCAAAGGAAGTGGCAGAAGCCTCATTCGAAGCAAGGCTGGATAAAATCACTCGAGTACAACACTGGAGAACAATTGCGCTTTCACTTGGAATTAGATCAGATGTTCTGCTAGGTCTTTCTCAGCCCCATCTTCTGTAAGAATATACTGAAGCAGCAGACTAGTTTTCCTTTGGAGGGTTTTTGCATCCCAAACAACTACACTGTGTGATCTCTCAGGGTATAGGATAGCAGTCTGGAGGATAAAGCCTGCCTCTGGCTGAGCTGTTGGGCCACTGGATCGCAGTGGAGGTCACCTTTCCAATGCTCAGTCTCCTCCGAGTGGCAGGATGCAAGCTTTCAAATCATCCCATTGGCATGGAGAACTCCTCAGAACCAGAGCTGGGGTGGGGCTGGGCTGAGTGGAGATGCTTTGTTCTGCGTTGACCAGATGAACTTTCCTCTCTTCTCTGCCCTCTGTGCACAGATCCGATGAGTTTTGGGTGTGGATGTCACAGGTCTTGTTGCCCTCTCTCTACAATAACCATTCGGGGCGGGAGAGCTACAGCACCATGCTGGGAGTGCCACAGCTGCGTCAGCTCCGCCTGCAGGAAGGTGGGTAGCTGCCGACACCCCTGGTTACATCGTTGTTTTCATTTGGGAGCAATGGCGCCTCCCAGAAGAGATTCCGATCAATTAGACAGGGAGGGACACAGCTGAGAGCCGGCTCTAGTTTTCTAACCCCTCAGTAGCCAGTTTGCACACTGCTGTTCTGCAGCGGTTTGGCCAACGAGGCTGCAGGTTTGTTCCTGGTTATCCTTCTGCCCAAGAACAGGTGCCGGGTACTTTACAAAAGCCAAAGACCTGGGCCCTGCCCGATTTCACACAGGACACAACAAGCAAGGGTGTCCGGCCATCAGGATGAGGCGAGCCGAGAAGGAACCAAGTCTGAACCACATGACTCACGTTCTCCGGTGCTTAGCCCAGTAGCTCAGTGACGGATTTTGCATTTATAAATAAATGATGGAGACTTTCTCCCTTCCCTAGGTCTGGCCGGGGACAGGGGAACTGGAATGGAGCGTTTAACTGAAGCAGGGAGGGAGAAGATATAGAGGAATAGCTTTCTGCACTGGGATGTTCATATGGCCATAGATCAAATTTCCTTACTTACTGCTGCAGCGCCCCCTGGTGGCTGGGTCTGGGGAACAGCTCTCATCCAGAACACTGTCCCCTTCCATCACTCGCTCATCCCGCTCTCTGGACCTTAGGGTGCTCTCTCTTCATGACAGCCTTCCAGCCACGTCACTAGGTAGCTTTCCCTTTCCAGGGTTGCTAAGGCCCCTGGACAATCCGCCCAGCAGTCTTCTGTAAGTCCCGGTCTGTGCCACTTTCCCAGTGGCTACTAGGGGAGCCCAGACTTGCCCAGTACTCTGGGTTCCAGCACAGGATCCCACTACCTAGCAGTGACAGGCTGCTTATTCCAAACCTCCTTGCTATTGCCCTCTGCTCCTTCTTACTTCCCTTCATAGAATATCAGGATCGGAAGAGACCTCAGGAGGTCATCTAGTCCAACCCCCTGCTCAAAGCAGGGCCAATCCCCAATTAAATCATCCAACAGATTTTTGTCCCATATCCCTAAATGGCCCCCTCAAGGACTGAGCTCACAACGCTGGGTTTAGCAGGCCAATGCTCAAACCACAGCTATCCCTCCCCTCCCTTCTCTTTCTTGGTGTTCTGGCCCTCTTCTGGGGTCCAACTCAAGCTCCCAACGGCCAGGGAGTGACTGCAGCCTCCTTCCCCCAGCAACCCCTTCCTATCTCACCTTCCTAGCTCTGTACTGGCCTAGGCTTTGGCTGCTCAGCTGAGCTTCCCCTTCCATTAGCATTTGTCTATCCAGCCTAGTTCTCCCCCAGATGCAGTCTACTAGGTTAATTACCCCATCCAAGGTACCTGAACCCCTTCAGATAGGGGCGAACACCCCAGCATAGGCAATCTCCTGTCTCATCACTACCACGATAACATGATGCTGGTCTCTTTTCAGCAGAATGCCTAGAGACCATTCATGATTTTCCTAGCGGGACGGACGCATCTGTTGCTGCGAAGAAATGCACGTATGAGTCCAACAGCTTTAATACCGGCGATTACGCTGTTGGCTGGAAGAGGGTATCTGTCAATTTGACACAGCTGTGGTCCTACTCACCGCCTGACCTAGCAGGGTATGAAGCTACACGTTCCACATGTCCTGTTCTGGCCGCAAAATCCAATCACAGTATTGGGCTCTTACAGCCACTCCATTTCCAGCTGTCATGTCAGTTCAGCCAACTGCTGCCCCCGAGAGCCAACCGACTGAACAATATGGAAGGCCTAGGGCTGGTCTGACCACCTGCCAGCTGGTTTTGTTCCTTAGCAGTTTGGCATGAATCATGCAGCCCCATTTGTAATTTTGTGGCACATGCGCTGCATGGAAGATCAGGTGGAGATGTGTGCGTGAAAGCGAGTGCCACCGTAAGGTCCTTTGCCAATGCAGAGGGGGCACGTGCCGGGGGTACCGATATTTCAAAACTGCTGTTTAACAGCAGGAGTGGGTTACAGAGCAATTTAAAACCTCAGCAAGGAACGATTTGCATAGTGGTGGTAGCTTCCTGTTATCGCCAGTTAGAGGGGGTCAGGAAACAGGTGTAAAATCTGAGTCTCTGCTCATTTAGCTTCAGTTGGGCCATTTAAGTTGACACAGTTTTTGTTTGTAATTTCTCATATGCCCTAGATGCATTAAATAAGACACTTACCATAAGTCAGTTCAAATACTCCCTGTTTGTATGCAAGAAGTGCATGGAAAGTAAAACTCCTCCTGGCTTTGCCTGACTTATGAGGCCAGGTCAGCAACTCCCCACCCCAAAATGCAACCAGTGGCTCCTCTTCTTTTGCAGAGTCTGGTACTGGGGCTATGTCTCTGTGTATGACAGTGGAGGTTACATCCAGGAGCTGGGAGCCACGCTGGAGGAGAGCAGAGCGCAAGTGGACTATCTTCAGCAAAACAACTGGATCAACAACATGTAAGCAGCTGGCAAGGCAGCCGATGGGGGAGCCCTGAGTTTGGCTGTAACCTGGGAATGGTACCGAGCCCTGATCTATATTTTTCAGTGAAGATAGTTGAGGTGTTGTCTGCCAAGCCTAGAAATGTTTTGAGGGGGAGTGATTATTCTGACAGGGGACCCCTGCTCCCTTTATCTTCCTTCACTGCGGGTTCGCTCTCAGGCTGTCCTCATCCAACCAAGGCAGGCAGGATGCGGTCCCCTCCGCAGCTCCTTGGCAGGTGGCAGACCCACGCGTGGTGCCCCCTGTGCACCTGGAGATGCACACCCGGCCTCCCCTGCACCAGCTGCAGGGAAGATGCTGCCCCAGACCGACCCTGATTCCCTATAAAATGATGCCATCTGACGTGACGGACCCGGTTGCCCGCTTCTCTGTCCCCGCAGGAGCAGCGTGGTCTTTGTGGAGCTGACGCAGTACAACCCCAGCGTGGACCTGCATGCCGCCGTCACCCTGCGGCTGGAATTCCCCATGGCGGGGCGAGCCGTGGCCACTGTCGACGTCGGGCCCTTCCCCCTGCTGCGTCTCAGTGGGGCCGTCACGCTGCAGCTCGTCATGATGGTCAGTTCAGCAGCCTTGTGCTTCTCAGTCAGGCCTGTGGAATGAAATGCGGGGCTCCCATCGCGTCTGGTAGGCCCGCCCCCATTTCAGCCCAGTTACAGGCTTTTGTGGGGGCCCCTGCGTTCAGCGTCCTTGTACAATGATCCCTCCATGGCAGCTCTGCTCTCAGTGACAACCTTAGCACAGTGGCTGGACATCACTGGGATCTGGCTGGCAGCGGGAGTTATGCAGCCCTGTTCTGCTGGCTGCTATAGCCCTGGTTCCCAGACTCGCCTGATAGTTGTGCTGTGGAAGGGCTGTCGGGGACCCCCTGTCTTAGGTTGTGCTGATGGCTCAGGAGAATAGATGCCTCCTGCTTCCAGGGCTCAGAGGTACCTGACTGATGGTTTCCCACTCCCATTGCCGGGCTCAAAGCCCGCACGCCCCCATCACCACTTCTAGTACAAGGGATACAGTCGCTGAGTTCCTCCCTTGTGGAGGAGTGTTCTCTGGGTGGGGAAAAGCCCCCCGTGGACAGAATCCAGATACATTTCACCTTCTCCTCTCATGGGCGATTGCTCACGGATGAGGCCTATGTACCGATGGGGGTGCCCTCTGACAGACAAAACCCCCACTTCCCAGGAGCCTCCAGCTGAGCAGAGTTTGCCCTAAGGGATTGGGAGAGAGTCCTGGAGCCTTGGGCTTTGATCCACCTAAGGTTGGGCAGGCCCTGAGGGTCTAACAGGAACTCAGCGCACCGCTGCTCGAAGGCAAGGCCCGGTCCCAAGTTAGCTCTCTGGGCTGGGAGCACTACGGTGACAGTACACTTGGCCCCTCAGGAGCCAGAAAAGGGAACACCTTGCCTCACTCTCCAGTGCTCAACTATCACCAGCAAATCAATGGGCATACACCAGGGACACGTTTGGCCCCATGTTTCAGTAGCAGACTTGCAGCCATAACAACATCATAGGAGTTAAAGACCAGTGGTATGGGCCCCATTCTGCCATCACGGGACGAAGGCCCAGCCACTGCTCCACGGGGCCAGTAGGCAGGGCTGGGACGAAGGACTGACAGCACTGTGGTTCTGTAATTGCAGTTCTGGGTGATAAGCGTTGCCCCACCGTGAACACCTCTCTCTGGATGAACTCTTCCTCCTCCCCTACCTTACAGGTTTTCCTCATGGTGTTTGTGGTCTATTTTGTGGTCTCCGAGTCCCTCTCCATCAAGAAGGAAGGCCGGGCCTACTTTGCCGTCTTTGGGAGCTACAGTCAATGGCTGCTCATCCTTCTGACCACCTGCACCGTGCTGGTGCACTTGAGCCAAGCCAGTATTGCTGACCGGCAGTGGGCAAAGTATCTGAAGAACCGCAAGGGCTTCACCAGCTTTTACCAGGTGGCCTTCCTTAACTCAGTCTTCAACAGCCTGGCCGCCTCCCTTCTCTTCCTGCTGACTGTAAAGGTATGGCAGTGGGCCTGCTGGGAGGTAGCGCTAGGTCTTGAATGCACTTCATGCAGGTGGGGCAACACTTGAGTCAGCTACACCTGTCCCAGGTCTCCTTTCCTGTGCAGTGTTAATTCCAGAGCATGAGCAGGAATTAGATCCTTCTCTCTCCTTCATTAAGAGTAGTACAGACAGGTTGGGCAAATACCTGTCAGGGATGATCTAGATAATACTCAGTCCTACCATGAGTACTGGGGGCTGGACTAGATGACCTGTCGAGATCCCTTCCTGTCTGATGATACTGCGGTAGAGCCGAGGAACCTCTGCCTTGAACATGCAGGGGTGACCTTCAGATGCCCATTTGTGTAAACCAACCAAACTGATATGGAACCAGTGAAACACAAAGGTGGAGTTATGTCCGCTCACTTCTCAAAGGAGAACTCTGCTTCGCGGCCCAGATTGACGAAAGAGCTCAGTTCCCAGCCCCTCCCGAAACCTGATTCCACTTGTTGGTATGGAGCACTTCTGAAGATCTGTCCATGTGCCCTTAGTCAGTATAATGCACTTCACCAACTCTTATAATATTCTGATCTATAAACCAGGGTTAAATTACATAGTGCTCAATCCCCAGGTTGTGTAGGAGATGGACTTGACCATATTCTCTTCACTAGATTTGTATACTCAGGACCCTGGTACGTAGCCATATTTAATGAATAGTGATGGTAGTGAGATGTAGCTTAAGTGCAGCTGCTAACTAACTGTTCAGAAAAGGGCTGGTGATGCTAAGCATACCTTCAGAAATGTGTGCTAGGGGCTGTACAAATAGCACAAAGATACTCCCTGCCCCTTAGACCTCACAGGGTCAGACAAGAGACACGGGGTGGGGAGACAGACAGACAGGGGAGCACCCCCACACAGTGTGACAATAATGCTGGCCAGCATGCTAGTCCAGTAGTTTCTAACACCAGCTGCCTATATTATACTGGTCTGTGCTCCAGCAGAGAGCCACACAAGGGGTTGGTTTTATCCTTTGAAGCCTCCCCCTGCCCTAGGCCATGCTGTTACAGTTAGATGAGGAAGTAGCACTCGAACTAGAACTCCCTCGTTATAAAGAGGCAGGGCTGCTGGCAGGACATTTGCTGCATGGGACCCTCGATGCTGAAACGTTACCCCTCCCATCCCTTACCCAAAATCTGGAGGTATGAGGCTACTGGACACATTATAAAGCATTAACACAAACTAGGTACCTTTTAGTTCACATCCCCAGCATTCACGCAGGGGAGAGAGAGTGCAGGGCTGCAGTTCACGTGTCTATAGTCCAGGGGTCAGCAACCTGTGGCACGCGAGCCGATTTTTAATGGCACGCTGCTGCCAGCCCGGGTCCCAGCTGCCGGCCCCACTCAGCCCGCTGCCAGTCTGGGATACCAGCTGCCATCCCGCTCATCCCACTGCTAGCCCCCTGCCAACTGGGGTCTGGATCTCCCGGCCCCGCTCAGCCCACTGCTGGCCAGCAAGTGGACCCTGAACACTGGGCATGCGGGGTCTGTTTCTTTGCAACAGCGCCACAGGGTGGAAAGCTACCCCAGAACCACACGCAGCAGATTCCTTGATCCCCACTGGTATAAACCTGGCTTCTCTTCTTTGGTCTCAGGCTGCCCAGCAGCTGCGCTTTGTCCGGCAATGGTCCGTGTTCGGCAAAACCCTTCAGAAGTCCACGAAGGACCTGGCTGCTTCCGGGCTGGTCTTTGCACTGCTCCTCCTCGCTTATACCCAACTTGGCTTCCTGGTAAATATCGATGTTTATGATACAGTCAAGACTCACCCCACGCTGTGCGTCACTGAGGGAGAGGCTACTTGATTAGCTACAAAGGGACGGGTTCATTAGTGGGACCTCAGCTCCGATCCAAGCCAGAGCATTTGGGTGAGCGAGGGTCGGCTCAGCTGGCCTTGCTGCAGTTGGCCCCTTCCTGACCTGCAGCAGAGGCATCAGTGACTGATGGGACCCTGGGGATGGAACCCCAAGAACTTCTGGAGGGCCAGGGGCAGCCCATAGATGGAGTAGGGCTCCCGCCTCCTAAGCCAGGTGTAGCTGCAGTTGCTGCTGCTTGCCTGCCTTTGCAAGGCGCTGGGAGGTCTGGGGTTGAAAGGCCGTCTTGAAGGGGGAGTATGGCCACTCTACCATCGAGACAATGGCCTTTCATTGCAACCCCTGCGTTCCCTTCGCAGCTTTTCTCCTCCTGCTCGGAATCCTTCCACAGCTTCAGCAGCAGCCTCCTGCTCCTCCTGGCTGCGGTCCGCGGCAGCGTGAACCTCCGGCTCTGCCTGCCCGAGCCCTCGGGGCTGTACTACCTGTTCTGCGCCAGCTACATCGTCCTGGAGATGTGGATCGTGCTGAGGCTGTTCGCCGCGGTGCTTGTCCACAGCTACCGGGAGATGAATTTCGAGCTGTACCGCCCGGCCTTCGAGCCCCAGGACTACGAGATGGTGGAGCTCTTTGTCCGCAGGCTGAAGCTGTGGATGGGCTTCAGCAAAGTCAAGGAAGTAGGTGCACGGCCCCATAGGGCTCCACCCTCCGCCTCTGTGCAGTGTGCTAGCCAGGGGAGGCCTGGGCTTCTGGCCGGTGGATCATGGCCGGAGGTGCAGGTCCCGTGGGGGTAGCATGGGATGCATGCTTTTGCAATGTTTTGACAGGCTTTGCATCCCCAGGGCCATGGGGGCTGGTGATACAAACACTCTGATTGTTTCTCCCATTGCAGTTGGCAGCAGGGTGGTGGGGGGACTAGCGGTGACAGGCCACTGCCCGCAGCAGAATGGATCACAGGGGCCATCACTGGCAGGAGGTGGAAGATTTGGGACCAATAGCTGGTGGCCCAGGTTGAGGATTGGTGGCAGTTCACATGCCCTGGCTGGCAGGAGCAGAGACTGCCCCTAGCATTGTCCCCCGCATATCCATGTTGTGCCATCCCTGCTACTCAGTTTGGTTTCTAATCAGGCTGGTGGGTATATAAAGCCCCCCACCCCTCTCCTCATTCGGGTCACCCCACCATCCGGCCAGGCCAAGCAGGGAGCACCCTGCGGTTGGAGATAGTCATTCCAGGCTGACGTGAAGAGTTCACCCACATCCCGCCTGCTGGGGTGGAGCGGGCGCCTGCAGGGGGCGCTCCCACCCCCTGGGGCGACAGGCGAGGGTTCACGAGTGCCCATTTTCCGCACTCACCCTCTTTTGCTCTTGCTTCCCTTCCAGTTTCGGCACAAGGTGAGGTTCGAAGGGATGGAGCCGTTACCGTCCCGGTCCTCCAGCGACAAGTCCTTCCGGGGTACCACCCCCAGCGCAGCCTCCGACAGCTCTAGGGCCTCCACCTCTTCGAGCCAGCTGGACGGACTCAGCCTGGTGCTGAGCGCCCGGGAGAGCTCAGAGGTGGATGCTGATGTCCAGCGGCTCCTCTCCCTCTTCGAGATGCTGCTGGCCCAGTTTGACCGAGTGAATCGGGTGACAGAGGACGTCTACCGCATGGAGCGGCAGCTGGAGGACTCGCAGAGCAGGAGGACCAGGACGAAGTACATCCGGATGACCGAGGACCTGCTGAGTCGGTACCGCCTAGGGAGCACAGATCAGGGGCCACAGGGACTTTATCCTGAGAACTTCTCCGACTCCGACCTGCACCCTCCCCGAGACCCTCTGTTGCCCTCCCATCCCGCCAGCGCCCTGCAGAGCAGCACAGGCTGTGTGCCCAGCCGGATAGTCCGAGCCAGTAGGGGCCTCAGCATGGCTTCTCTGCTCTCCCCGCACAAGACGTACGCCAGCGCGGCACCAGTGGTCAGAAAGAAAAAGCCACTGCGGGCAAAGAACAAGGTCCACCCCAGCATCAAGTAACTGGAGACCACGTGCAGCGTCTCTGGGAAAATACCTCATTGCGCCTCCCCTGGGACGGCGGAGAGATCCTCGTACCATGGCCTGGGGAGGTTCTACCACAGCTCGGAGTCCGAAACGGAAGTCGCAGGGAACTGGCATGAAAAGCTGACACACTCACGCCACACCAAGGAACTGGGGAGCCACTGTGCCTTCCTGGGCTCTTGGCCAGCTTAGACACTAGCAGCACCACTGCCGCCTCGGGACATGCAGCTAAGAATACAGGTGTTGCCCTGAGCCTCCCAAGAGCCTAATGAAGATGGACACAGCCACTGTGTGTTGTACACACCAACAGCTTCTATTACCAAGGTGCCTCAGTTTCCGGTTTACTTTAGTGATGGTTTCACAGCTTTTTGGTATCATTGGAGACTGTTTGGCCCTTCAGCCCAGGACAACCTAAGAGACCCGGCTTCACCAAGGCGGCCAGATGAGAGATGCCACAAGGGTCTCACTTAATCTTATATTTAGTGTTAGCAGCAAGAGGAAAAGCAACATTCATCAGGGCAATATTCAAAAGAAGCGTCTCTCTTTTTAAGTGAGCCGAGCTTCAAATGCAATGAACAGAGTCCAAAAGCAGAGGCGTATCGTTAAGTTGCTTGATCAAGAACTGCTGCGAAGTAAAGTGAATGGAGCAACTCAAGCAGGATTCCCCATGCTCAGCTGGCTGTGCTAAAACGGGACGAGTGGAGCTGAAATTGCCAGTAATTAAGGTTTAAGGGACTTTTGGATTCACAGACTAGACGCACCGTGGAGGAAAACGACAGGTTGCAGGCGGATGTTTAATTCAATGTGTGTATTGGTATGAATATAGAGAGTGACCGTATCTACACCCAGATCAGTTAGTTGTCAGTATTGGCTAGTGTTATCCTCCAGCAGTGGTACTATTATTTCTATTTAAAGAAATTCAATATTTAAAAAATATGAACGACCATGAAATCCACATTAATCCACCGCTTCCAATAATCAGCCAGTCTTTGAACCTGGCAAGTAGTGACAGCTCAACCGAAAAGGTACTGGAGACCTAGAGGGGGTGCTTTTAATTGGTCACTTAAAAGAGGGGACTGCCGGCATGCTGGTTCCATTCCGGCCCAGCTCCCCTTTAGCTACTGATCTTCCCCCAGCCAGTGGATTGAATGGGTAAGTATGATGCGTTGGTTGCTTGTTTTTTATGGTTGAAGGAATGTATTGACCTATGTATTTGTTTTGTTTACTTTTTTGTATGTACTGCCGAGCACTTTAACAATGCTTTCCTTGGCTAACGACGACACGTGCAACCTTTTTAACGAGAATGGAATAATATATCATGAAAGCAGTATTTTTTTGTAAAAAAAAAAAATCATAAACGGAAATGAGCAAATGGTAATGTGAACGCAGTTTCCCAGTGAACTATCCCCAGCTGCAGCCCCGCCTCAGGGGCTGGGTGCCAGCTAATAATACTCAAACCTACTCACCAGCACTCTTAGGAGCTTCTGAAGAGGAACAACAAATGCATTCGAAAAATAAATGCACTAGGTGATGCAGGGAATAAACCACCTGCCGGCAGAGGCAGGTGGTGAGAGACGGGCAGTGGGTTCTTAGTTTGCTTCTGTCTGGGACAGGAAGATGTATCTGCTCCTACTCCAACCTGCTTCCACTCCTCAACTTCACTGTAATCCACAGTATATCGAGCTATAGCTGTGCGACGCTTGATATACCCAGCACTCCCTTTCACAAAATTGGCATGGGTAACAATCAAGTGCACCTATTCTGGGCAGCCACCATCTATGTAAATTATTTCCAGCTATGCTAAGTGGTGCTACCATCAGCAAAATCACCCTGGCAGCTGGCACCCATGGAAACCCCCTTGCCAGCCCGTGTTCACCTCACCCTTGTCATTCCGCGTTATGTATATTGTAAGTAATTTATATGGGGTTTGAAATGTATATATTTGCTATATTTTCATAGCATCGGTACCATGTTTGACACATGTAGATAGGAGACGGAACACTGTTGCCAGAGTTATTTAAAGGATGTATTAAGTGCTTCTTTCTGGGAATGTTCATTGTATATAAAGTATTACGTGTGGCGTTCGTGCTCTTGGGCCAGATGAGGTGCAGGCTGGGCTGGCACTACAGCAGTTCAACCCGTGGAGCTGAGAGTGGCAGCGGGCTTGCTCATGATGCACTAGGCGTTGTTCCCCCATCTAGCTCAATGCTTTTCTAGGGAGCTCTTCGAAACCAAAGGCCAATATTAGCAGGGGCCATTGTTCATGGTACAGCATCACCTTTTAGACTCCATCTAGCCTCCATTGCTGCCGCTCTTGGAAGACTCTTGGCTTGTAACAGAGCTCTCCTTTCCAAGCATTGCAACTACCTAATCCAGGGGAGGAGAGAGCCCTAAGCAGGGAGGTCTGCTTCTTTCAAGCTGAGTAACTTTATAAAGGCTAGAAGTAGGGTTTCCCCAAAGACACTTCCATTGGTGTTAGCTTTTCTTACCTTTTTGCTGCTGCTTCTCGCTCTCCAGCTCCTGATGCCGTCCTCCCGCTGTGCGTGTGAGATGGTTTGCGCACAGCATTGTATTCTAACAATCCACAGATTGTATCCAGGTTGACTTTCCTTGTGCTGCACTCCCCAGCTGCTTCCCTTTCTGTGGAGATGTGAGCAGCAAGTGTGGGATTTCTTGGCGACTGGGTTTACATCCATGGAAGTTATTCTTGTAGTTTTGTACTTGTTGAGCTAGTTGTGCGGAGGAAAGAATTAGGCGAGATGTTGCAGGGGAGGGATTAGCATGATGTATAAAGAAAATTCTCTTTACAACGGCAAGGTGATTTGGTGGCGATAGGGAGGGGACGAAAGAACAGAAAGCCAGGGGATAAGTAGAGCATAGACAGTAGGAAATGGAAGCAGGAACCACAGGCACTCTTCACATAGACGATGGAACAGCTGTGGTTGGGGCATAGTGATGGCAAACGTGAAGTGTTTGGAATTTTAGAAGTGGCATCTGGAGTAGGCGACAAGATGGAAAAATGGAAGGTGGACGTTAATGGCACCCATCCCTTAGCTGCAGGTATTAGTCAATACGGAAAACAGTGCCAACCAAACCACCACCACTACTGTTCCACAAGGTTAGTTCAACAACAAGAAATGAACCCAGAGCAAGGGGCAAGTTTTGCTATTGCGTTTACAGCAATAAACCCTTCTATGTGCTAGACAAAAATGGTTTAACATTCCTATTACAGCAATCCATCTGCCCTTTTATTTATTGGGGGGGGGCACATTCAGACTGGTTAACCACTGCTTTTTAACAATCCCAGTTCCCTCTACTTTTTACAAGCAGCATGGCTACTGTTTAAGCACTCACCGCAAAGTCCGCTAGAAGCAAGCCCAATGAATGCCCTGCTTTGCAGAGAAAGCAGTGTTAGAGACGAGATGTATCATATACACACAGTACAGAAGTGCCATCTGTACTGACAAATCACTTGATTTTCTCCATGCTTGGAAAAAAAATAAAGCAGACAGGCTCCTCTATCAAATTAGGAGAGAAAGGGTGTGAGATTTAACTGACAGTAATCAGGACTCAGCCCTTCTAGGTCTACACTATGTGCGACCTTGTGCAAAGTCACAATTTCCAGGGGTACTTTCCCTTAGCTGCACCATAGGCATTACCCGTTCATTTCACTGGAGGGAGGGAGAGGATGTGAGACAGAACCAATGCTTTGGGCTCAGTAAAGAAATAAATGGATGAAAGCTTCTGGCCTGTCTGTGCAGGTCAGCCTAAGTCTAATGGTCCCTCTTCTGCCTTTAATTGGTGACTCTTTCAAAGAGGTCTTGGGGGTTCTCGGTGGAAGCATTTGAGAATTAAGTGGTGCGATATGACTGGAGGTAAAGGCAAACTTCTACCAGTATTACTGTATTAAGGAAGGATTTTCAAGTATCTGCTGCCTTTTAAAATGAACAAACATTCCAACATGCCTGCTGTAGCTTTCTTTAGAACAAGTGGTAATGGGCTAATAGGGTGCAGAACTTATTCTTTGTGATTAAATTCCATTTTCTATATACAGTGCACCTTCTAATGTAAGGCGTGTCTAGATCTGGGGAAGGGTGGCCTCAAGAGGAGAAATGGTTCTAGAAATCAGATGATGAGTTTTGACTGTTAACAAATAAGGGAATTAGCACCATGTTCAGACTGGGGGAAAGCCAGCATAAGACAGACAAGTGCCTCTAGGATCCTTATATAAGGGAAGGTCTAGTTTTATATTAGTGGGAATTTCACTATTAGAATATCCTTCTACCTTAGCTCTAGGAATTTTTCCCCACACTTGAGTCTTTTCTACAATGAAGACACACACTTCCCCCTGCCCAGTGCTGCAGTGAACATAATATCCTCACCAAGTTTGTTTCACCCCAGCTTTCCCATTGCCATTAGCACCCCCTATCTGTAAGCTTGCTCTGCCAGCTGAACAAACCAATTAGCTTCTCCTTTTTCATTTGGGAAGATGGCACCTGGAGGATGGATGGCTTGGAGCGCAGCTTAGGGGAAAAGATTACCACCACAGGGTCTCCCTCCTACGTTGCAAGAATGTTTATGAGTGTAGATCACAGATCACTGTACGAGGCCAGGCCAGATGAGTACACAATAAAGTGATCCTCCCTGATTATAAATAGCAATGCTCATATGACACCAAGAATGCTAACAACAGCTTCCCTCATGGATTAAAACAATTACCCGCTAGACAGCATTGCTCTAGTTGTTCCGATTAGGGATATGACCCCCTATGCAGGGAACAGAATTAGCTGGCCAGCCAGACTCCACTTTTACAGCTCCACTAAACGCATGGTTTAGCGGACAGGCTGTAGAGATGACAGCAGTTAAAAACATAGTATTGGAGGATGGTTGCCATCTATCTGAGATAGGTCTCTCAACCAACCACAATTTTCAAGAGCTAAATGGTATCTGCAGGGACTAGGGACTAAGGCTGAATGGATCAGTTAATTGACAAGGGCTCTGAAAGTCTAGTAGAACCTTTAAGAGCTAAAGGACAAAAATGAGACTCTTGTTGTCAGCTTTAGTTTGGCTACAGTCGATAGTGTATTTAGACTTCCCTCTCCCACAAACGCCTTGAATAGGCTCTGTTAGAGGAAGTTAACTGAACGCAGTTAACACAGGGACTATAAAGTTAAGAGATGATAGTGAACTGAAAGCCAAAGCAATTGGCACAGCCTTTAGTAAGCTTGTAAGTGGCAGTAAAGGTTAAAGTTAGGATGCTCCCAATGTGAAGAGCGAGGTTGTTTTTTTTAAGTTAGGCCTTAATGTGAATGAGTTTCTTACCCAGCTAGCTGTGCGCATGTGTATGGTGGTGTGAATGAGTCTTACCAAGTGCTGCTTCTAACTGTAGAAGAGCAAAGATAGGTTAGGACAACCGTCCTATGACTTTTCTTGGATCCCAGTAGGTGGAGCAGCTCTTGAGCCCACATGGATGTTTCAGAAAAGCCAGACACTTCAGTCACACAGCTTTAAAGCTATCCTAGTTCTCACAGGACCACTTGTTTGTACAGAGCCTTTAGCCACATTCATGGGGTCCCTTGAAGCGTCACAGTTAAAGTTGCAAGTATACGAAATCTGAGCTTAGCTGCAGCCAGAACTTAGTCATGAGATTACTCCTTGGCAACAGCAATACATTTGACTTGCATCCCTAACTAATAAATACTCTTGAATGTATATTTTGTGTTTATAGTCACCAAGAGATGGTTTCTTATTTATTGCCTTAAGTTTCACAATGATGCAATAGTATCAAGCTGCTTAATACAGAACCCTATCAGCTAGTTAAGGGGTGGGGGCTGGGAAATCTATATAATGCTTTTTGTAGCAATGGATGATCAGGACCAATGCACCTAAATATTGCCTTCTGGTCAATGTTACATTTGCAAACAAAATAGCCTATTTTGTAACTGTGGGAATGTTTCTTCAATATGACAATGTCAAATAAAAACCATGGACTGCTAAGGAAATGTCTGCTGTGCTTTTGTTGGAAGCTGCCACAGCATCCTCCTTGCCTGTTAGCAGTCGTCTGAAGTCTGCATCTAGGAGGAACTGTGCTGCAGTAGGATGGAAATGTCTGAAAGCTCTTAGCTTCAGAGCTAGTCCAACTTGACAACTTCAGATCCTGAGTAAATTCAAACCTGTGAAAAATATCTGGTTTTGATTATTGGTAACAAATTAGTAGCAGGAATAATTAATTAATTAATACCACCCTCACCAAGTTTGAGGGGGGAGGGCTAGCTCAGTGGTTTGAGCATTGGCCTGGTAAACCCAGGGTTGTGAGTTCAGTCTTTGAAGGGGCCATTTAGGGATCTGGGACAAAAAATCTGTCAGGGAACAGTACTTGGTCTTGCTAGTGAAGGCAGAGGACTGGACTTGATGACCTTTCAAGGTCCTTCCAGCTCTATGAGATAGGTATATCTCCATATATTTATTTAATCAGTGTTACTTCATTAAGGAGCTTAGAGATCTTTGATCGATGTTCTACTTTAAAACGAATACAGAATTTGCTCCATGTAAAAGAGACTCAGCTGCTTGCTTGTGGCTGAACATGTATCTGGCGCACGGACCCAGCACAGGTCACATGTGGCTCCATGTATGTGTCCAGGAAACACCAGCATTCCTGCAGCTGCACCAAGTAGTTACGTACCATTATGTATTTTAATATCTGAAAAATCCCCAGAAGGGGAGTCAGCATCTGACTTCTGTGTCATGGTTTCAAATCCAGCCCAAGGTAGCAGCACCTAAAAACTTCACAAAGCGGTGCTTCTGGGAAGGGAGTCCATAGGTTCTCAGTCCAGTGCCGCTCAGATATGGGTCTGGACTTCACCACTGGCCTCCTTAAAGACAGTCTTGAGAGGCCAAGAACTGAAAGGGCCATGAGAACTCATCTATGCTTATGCCTAGCGATCCCTCCCAATCAGGGTTGAGGCCAATTGGCAAGGTCGTGTGGGAATTTGTCCTGCTGCTGCCGCCCATGCTGAACCCGGTCTTTGGCCAACTGGGGCTCTAGTACCAGACACCTTTCACTGGTCAGAGAGAAGAAATAAGTCAGTAGGAAATGATCTTATTGCCAAATGACGGAGCAGATTCATCTGGAGTGGTTCTGACATGCAACACAAGAGATTGCCCATACCAGTAAGAACCCAATAACGATACAAATACCTTTATTTCATTTACAATTTATAAACACTCAAATCAGGACACACACATGAGTTACTGGGCAGTCCTGCATTGTTCAGTAGCTCCCCTTCCCTCCCTCCAAAATAAAAAGTCTCCCAAAGAATTCCAGCTTTTGATTGCTTTGCCTTCGATTTCATTAAATAACTCAGAAGTTACCCAGTCACTAAAAGCTGCTATTATCCAGTCACTGAGTTTAGCATCCTGTTTAGCTAATTAAGAGCTTGTCACTCATTTTGATGAGGACAACAGTCACAGAGGAGTGACAAAAATCACACAATAAAGTAGTGACAGTACGTTACAGCTTACATAGCTTCTCCCATTATGGTAAATGTAGTGTCTCATTATCTTTCACCACAAGACATGCTACTTCTGAAAGGCCTGGCACACACCTGCATTAAAAGGACCCCTTACAAACAATCCAAACTGCTGGCTTCCAAAGGTGGGACCATCACCATATGACAAGTCCAATAGGGCAATGCAGCCACCAACCAAAGCCAAGGGTCATTTAAAAGGGAAGAGGAAATTTTGCATTTGAGGAAAGATTTCTGGCAAGGCCACATTATGGAAAGGCTAAAGACCAGTCATTCACACACTGGGCTACCTACTTAGGTCCAGTCACCTCTGTAAAGAGTGCCTTTCAGCAGAGTATGTGAATATGCACAAACGGGTCAAGTTACTTCCCCGCATCCTGGCTCCATTCTTGGGGACCATCCTGCTGCTCTTGGAGTCAATGGAAGCTTTGCCATTGGCTACACTAGGAGCAAGGCTGGGCCTCTAGCTAAGTACTTTGCTCATAATTTCTAAAACTGGCCCAAATGGTCTTTGGAATCCTGGATTTAACAGAGTCTTCATTACAAATCAGTTTATTCATGGCCAGCGAGTTTTCCATACCAGCTTTGATGACCACTCTGCCTCTCCACTGACCTGCAGATACCTCCCTACTTATATCATTAAGATATCAGAGAGCAATTTCACTGGAGTGGGAGACTCATGGAGATGTCCTCAAGCACGGAGATCACCCTGGAAATAAAGGCAGCTGCAATTTTTACAGTTAACTTGTGAAGCTAGTGGACGTTCCTATAATTAGAGCTGGTGTTAAGAACTAGTCTGAAAGTGCATGCAGCTCCCACGAATGCTAACAGAGCTCTTCCACCGATGTGGAGGAAATGGAGATCCCAAGTGTACAGAGTCTGAGACTGAAGCTTCATTTGGTTGGGTCAAAACACCATTTGCTTCTGCATCATCCCACCAAGTGATGAGTGCAGAAAAGTATCCTGGCTTGCTGCTTTGCCTGCTCCTGCTTAGAGAAATGCTTAAATTTTGCAAGAAAGCTGCTACCAGAGACAGATACCTTTAAATGTCACTTACTGTCTCTAGCCAAATAAAGACCAAATGTATAGGCTTGGTCCACTCTGGGATTCTCCAACTGGGGTAGAAAATCCTTATTTCATGATGGGGGATGACTCAAAGTCAAGACGATGATGTCTGTCTGAGTCACATAGCATCCAGTAACTAGTTCACACGAAGGCAACATAGCCACACAGAGTTTGCCAAGTCCCAGTTGCCTCCCTGTGGCAGTGCTGAATGAGTGTGCAGGGTCAAGAGGGCTCACTCCCCTCTTCCCCCAACCGCCGTATGCCGGAGGTCAGACACTGATCACATGAGGATTTACACAAATTCTGTGAAGTCATCCACCGAGGAGATCAGCCTCTTTCTCTGCCCAGTTTCATAGGTTGGTGCTGGGTCCTGTGGCACCTGTGGAGGGGGTTTAGTGAGAGCAGAAGGGTGCATTTGCATCAGGGGGAAGCCAGGTGTCTGGTACTGGGTTTCCTCTCGGATCTGAAAGAGCGCCACAGAGGAACAGGTTAGCAGGATATCTCCACAATTCCCCCTCCGCATGTTAGCGGGTACAGCTCCTCCTGTTGCCACTTGGATCTGAACACTGCATTACACACACAACCCAACAGGACCTGGTGTCCTCAACTCCCACTGTGGCCAATGGCTCATTAGCTGCCTATAGTTTCAAACCCCATCTCCGCACATGTCGTTCTCACTAGAGTTTGGTTAGTCTGAGGGCTTGTCTACACTTATGCACGGTGATTGATGCATCGGCAGTCAATTTAGCAGTTCTAGTGAAGACCTGCTAAATCGACCACAGATCGCTCTTCTGTCGAGTCTTGTACTCCACCAGATCGAGACGAGTAAGGGGACTCGATGGGAGAGTGTCTCCTGTCGACACTGCGTAGTGTGGACCCTGCGGTAAGTAGATCTAAACTACGTCGACTAGAGTTACGCGATTCACAGAACTCAAATTGCATAGCTTACATCGACTTTTCCCTGGAGCGTAGACAAGGCCTGAAGCTTTCAAGGCAGACATCCCTTTAACTTATTCACAGGCCTTTGACAGTTCATTCTTGTTTTCTCCAGATATTATTTATAATTGTGCTTGCTCGTGCTAAGCATTCCAGATGTGCAATATATCAGGGAAGGAAAAACAAACTTGAATTACCCGGTGCCTGAGCCTCTTGATATGACGTAGCCTCGCTATCCATTTTGATGGGTAAGTATCTGTAGGATTCGATCTGCTATGGTGAACCTGAGAAGCCATCTGATTCAAGGGGAAAGACGTTTCAAACACTGCTCCCATGACAACAAGAGCGATGAATTGTTTACACAACATAATGAGTTTAGTCATTGAAGTTAAACTCAGTCATAGACTCATAGACTTTAAGGTCAGAAGGGACCATTATGATCATCTAGTTTGACCTCCTACACAACGCAGGCCAGAGAATCTCACCCACCCAACCCCTGTAGTAAATCCTTAACCTATGTCTGAGATACTGAAGTCCTTAAATCATGGTTGAAAGACTTCCAGGTGCACAGAATCCTCCAGCAAGTGACCTGTGCCCCATGCTGCAAAGGTGAAAAACCTCCAGGGCCTTTGCCAATCTGCCCTGGAGGAAAATTCCTTCCCGACCCCAAATATGGCGATCAGCTAAACCCTGAGAATGTGAGCAAGACTCACCAGCCAGACACCCAGGAAAGAATTCTCTGTAGTAACTCAGATCCCATCCCATCTAACATCCCATCCCATCCCAGGCCATTGGGCATATTTACTGCTAATAGTCAAAGATCAGTCTGTGAAGTTCAGATGCTAAATCTGACTTGACTGGTTATTCAATGAAAAGAGCTCTCAGAGTTAAATTTCTTGGCCAAGTTGCATTAATTTCCCTGGGGTGGCAGAGCGTGATCCTAGCAGAGCGAACAGTCCTTGAAGAGAGCCCAGACAGTACTCACGTTGGCATGCAGGGCCATCTGGCGGGTTACAAATGGCAAGTTCTTATCCGAGACAATCTTAGCAACACTCGTGTCCACCAGCCCTTCCATGTCTGTATGTTAAAATGGAAAAGATTTAAAGACAGTCACTTCAGAAGGTGAAAAGCCAGAATTAGCCAGTAATTATATGTACTGTGATGTGATAAATTCAACTTCATGAGGATTTCCAGTATTAGAGTCAAGGTAGTGAGACATCGGAGTGCATTTTACTCTCCAGCCAATTGCCTCAAACAAAGGTCGCCATAAAGCATTATAGCTTCTATTCTAACATTGCTCACGGCACGATGGTGCAATACTCCAGGGACTCCCGCGCTCTGACTGCTCCACAGAGAAGGCCTTTCCCAGGAACCCTAGTCACAGTCCATTATTCCCCCAAAACACAGAGGCAGAGGCAGAATATTCATAGCTCTGTTCCTCAGACTGGAAGGGGTTTCATTAGAGAAGTGCATTGTGGGAGGGGTGTGGGGTGCACGGTTGGCCTCTTAGTTATACCTGCTGGGGATCGATGTGGGGATCTGATAAGGCTGCAAAAATCCCACACGCAGCCCTGAAACAGCTGCGACCCCCTTCAACTGATGTTCTGAAGAGCAGTGCTCAGCTCCAGGAGAAGCCATGTCCAGCTCTCACAGGTCACCCACTGCACTGCTGGGAAGGAAGTTGGAGGGGGACTAACCACCAGGATTTTTTCCTCCGCCCTTGCCAAAAAAATGAGTCATTCTAGCAGTGTGCAGAGCATAAGACAAAATGGAGGCATTCTGTTCACCGGCTGGGACTCCATGCATCCCCCTAATGAGAAGATAGTTGTCTGACGGTCCGGTGGGGAAGGACTACTGATTGGATGCATTCCCAAATACTGGGCAGGGACACAATTTGGGAGAATTTCTCCTAATGGGCTCCTCTAAAGGGAGCCAGAAAGCTTTTATTGGGAATACAAATCACAGCTCAGGAAGGGTCTAACCTAAGCTAAGTAAATTGGCAATATGGTATATGCTGTTACAGAAGGGGATTGGCTCTGAATACTTAATCCTGCTTCAGGCCGGGAACTGGACTAGATGGCCTATATTAAGGTCTCTTCCAGTCCTACAGTTTCTACGATTCTAAAGTTTTACCACCTGGAGACATGTACAAACATTCCAGTGAAGTTAAGGAAATTGTTGTGCGAACCAGTAGAAATAGTCTTCGAGAACTAACCCTACCTTTCCGACACTGTAACGTCACCAGGTTACAGTCATAGTCAAGCGGTGTGATTATAACATGCACAAAGTTGAACTGGCCCTAAGGAGGAAACAAAAGATTGTAACAGAGAAGCATAACTAATACTTACAGACATATTTCACTGGCAACCATTCTGACATCTACAGATGCTATCCACTGATACAGTCAGAATACAGCAAAGTAAAAAGTCCCAATTCATAACCAGTCTTTAAACCAGTGGCACCAGTTAGGAGGCTGTGGGAGGGGAAACATTCCCCCCACCCCAGGTATTTGCATGCACTAAAAGTTCCCCAGACCACGGAGCTGCGCAGGTCAGGGTCCGACCACGTTTAAGCCGAGGCCCTGTACTAAATCAGTACGGCTGTTGGCGGAGTGGTCTGGAGCATCGCTTGGCTGCGTGGTTGCAATGCCACTGGGCTATGACCTGGATGCCCCCCCCATGCAGGCAAAGGGAGGCAGAGCCAAATTTTGGTGAGTGGCGTTGTGACCTGGTGCATGGGTCATCTGTTCCTGAACGGAGGAGCGCAGGGGAGTCTGCCAGGAACTCGACTCCTAGCATCACTGGCTCATGCACTGCGTGGGTAACAGAGAGAGGAGACTCCCTGGCCGAAGCAGAAACCAGGGTCCTTCGGGAGGAGACCAGGACTAGAATTTGTTCCCCCCTACCCAAAGAAATATTTGAATTGGCACCACAGCTTTAGACAACACACAAAGAGATTAACAATTTTACAAAGAACCCATTGCTGACATGCAAGTGGAAAGTCTTGTTCATCTCTGGAGGCTTTCCAGTGAGCTGCACCAGCCCAGATGTTTAATAAGTAGGGCCCTACCAAATTCACGGCCATGAAAAAAGCGCCATGGACCATGAAATATGGTCTCCTCCCATGAAATCTGGTCTTTTGTGTGCTTTTACCCTATACTATACTGATTCCACGGGGGAGACCAGCCTTTCTCAAACTGGTGACCCTGACCCAAAAGGGAGTTGTGGGAGGAAAGGGGGGTTGCAAGGTTATTTTAGGGGGGTCATGGTACTACCCCCCATTACTTCTGTGCTGCCTTCAGAGCTGGGCGGCTGCAGAGTGGCAGCTATTGGCCACTTAATTTGGTGGGGCCCTATTTATAAGCAGACTCAAGTGTAAATGCTTGTACCTTTATCGTTCCCAATTTAAAGTCTTCACCAGAATCGTTATAAACTATGGAAACAAAGTCATTCCCAAGGTGCCTCTTCTTGTCGCAGCGATATTTGTCCAAATCCTTTGTGGGCATCAAAGTCGCAATGTGAAAAATGGCTGGGGGAGGGAGGAGGAAAAAAAAAAATCATCAAGCAAACAAAAACAAGCTGGGATAGAAAACAGGAGATGCTGGAACAGACAAACTGTTAGGATACCTACAATCCTATAGCGGTAATGTTCCGTATATGGCATTTGTCTGAAAGTCAAACCGACAGCTGAACTTTCACCTTGTTCTGCTTTGACAAATCTGTCCTGATTTGTAAGAGCTGAACACTATCGGCCAGCTCCTCAGACCCTATTCTAGCTGCTTTGCACTGCACTGGGGACATGTCAGAGTGCACAACGCTGCAACCAATTCCCAGGCCGTGGAGAAGACCCTATGGGACTTCTGAAACTGATGCAACTTGGGAGCAGCCCTTAGTCTGCTCCCACTTATATTGAGGCCAAAATGGCTGATCTGGCCTGCAAGCGTTAGCTTCTCAGATGCATTCCCTGTTACCCTACATTTATTAGCGCACACATCCTAATATACAAGAGAGATTTAAGGAAAAGGTCCTTTATAGCAATTTCTGTAGGGCCACAGCAGCGTAAATGAGAAGAATCTGCCGTGTACAGAAAGAATTAAGTACCTTAGACTTTTAAATGTATTTCTTTTCACTGCCAATTGCTGTGTTAACACCCAGTCATGAGATTAACACTGACAACAGCACCCAGCTTGAAATATCGTTCTCTAAAGAAACCTTGGCATGGTTTCAATGGTAGCAGATGGCTGCTATAATACATCATCTGGTTTCTGGTAATCCAGTGGCCCATGAAACAAGACTGATTTGACACAAAGACAGACATAAAACCAGGTCTCGCTCTGATGGTACAGTCTGTTCAGAGTAAAAAGCGAGATTTTTTTTTTTGCCTAATATAAAATGTGCGTCAACCTCTCCCAAGTCATCAGTGCAGAAGATTAAACATATTAAACAACACGGAAAGAGAACCCAGGCAGACTCAGGAAGCTGGTAGGAAATCCCACTCTTTACCACACCCCAGCAACAAGCAATTTGGCACCACATGGTAAAGTTTAAAGGTGTACAGACCCACTGACTTGTGCATTAAGGCATCACTCCTGTTCCCCAAGAAGTGTAACCCTTTACTTGGATGCCCTACCTTGCATAATGTCATCGTGCCAGCAGTAGGTAAACTGACCATCCTCCCCACACACGTCCAGACCACCAAGGTAAATTTTATCAGGCTGACAATCTTTGAGTTCAATGAGCTTCCCTAAGCCAGTCAGAAACTCAGTATATCTGTAGGAGCCATGTTCATTCGACAGAATAGCGATCTCATTGTTGCTCTAGGGGAAAAAAACAGAGGAGGTTCAAGTACTTACTCACGCCTTTTGACTGTTAAAACCTATTCACCTCCTTACAAGGGCTGTGAACCGACTCCACAACTGGCAAGCAGAGCACAAATGCAGACTCTGTACAGGCAGAACAGGTGGGTGACAAAAGTGTTCACCGAGTCTGGGCCGGGCTAGCAGAACATTTGTCTAAAGCCATCAAAGCTTTTAGAGCTGGCCGCGTGGAAGAAAAGCCAGTGGCATGAAGAGTCACTCGGAAAGGAGATGAGCAAAAGATACAGCGGACTAAGCGAAACACAAGCCCAGCTACTTTAAGGTGCACAGCAGGTGCTTGCACAGCATGATGAACAAGTACTAAGGTGAAACCTCAGGCCTCACAGCATTTTGCTATGGCTTGGGCACTCTCTGTATAAACACAAAAGGAAGCTCCGTTAAAACGGGTTGAAATTACTGCAGCTCAAGTGAAGCCGCTTGGCCCCTAGTGAAAATTTCCATTTGTACATGCAAGAACTCACCTGTCCCTCTCCTACGTAGAGCACGGCAATCTTGTGGGTATCATAGGAAGGAATCTGATCTAGGAGCTGCACCGAGCTTTCAAATGTCTACAATTAAAACATACTCATTGGTCATTTCTTTGAATGGCACCGATAAGCAGCCCCAGCATAGACCTTGAGGGCACATGATATTCCAGACCTTCACACAATTATTCCTTGATAAGCTTTATTAAGGTATTTACCACTGAAAGGCACACATGATATTAGCTTTTGACTAACACAAAGAAGTGTTTAATAGAGTGTAGTATTCCTTTTTCTGTTTCATAGTAATTTAATCTCCTGACAACTGAACGTATTTGAACCCAGCCATGATAACTGATAGACTCTTTTTATACTGTGTTTAACTCAAAGCATGGAGAACTCACAGCAGGGTCAGTTCTAGAAAACACTTTTCTTGGATAATACTGTCCCACAGAACAGTACATTAGCTCACCCATTATTTGTCCATCTCCCAGCTGGTTTGCTACTTGAACCAAGGAAATGACAACCTAAAATTCATATTTTACTAGTACGTTCTCTACACTTTGTGCCATCTCTACAGCACTATTCTTCCCCACAGAACATTGGTTTTATTCTGGTCTATTTCTGCGATGGATAACTCCCCTTGGCCACTGCCAGTCTGTCATATTGGTCATCACTAATTTTTTAGCCACCTTCTCCAACACACTTTGCCCAATTTCACCTGGTGCTCTTAACACCAAAGCAATGACACACCTACTTGTTTGGAAGCTAGTACTATGGGGGCAAAAACCCTACCCTTGGAGACCAAAAGTACTGCTTGGCAAGCTAATCGGTCCTTGTTGGCTCTAGGAGTGGGAACTGAGCCGTCTCATCACAGCAGTACGTAAGCATTGTGAGAAATGGGGAGAGCAGGGAAATCACAAGCCACAATTACAAACAAGGGTCATCAGTTCATCAGGGACAGCCAAGATTTTGCATCTCCAGCAGCCAGATCATTAGGGAACCACCCATAACTGCCACCATCCAGCCTCTTTATTCGTTAATTAGTAGAGATTTAGGATTTTAAAAGTGAGCGTGATTAAAGCAGTCATTCCAAGTGTTCATATTTAAAAGCATTGCCTACCTCATTTGGCAACAAAAGGGGCTTGTTGGATTCATCTCCAAAGAATGGGGAGTGGTATAACTGTAAAAACACAAAGCTAAGAAGAGAAATTAAATCCTGTTACCCTACAATAAAGCCCACGTCAATCTGTGGCCTACAATCATGCTTCGGGAGAGGTCTGATATTAGCTGCTCACAGTGCAGAATTCCTCCTTTGATGGCCCAGCAGGTATTTGTTCCACCTACAGTTTCTGCACATGCACATACTGTACCATACAATCAGATATCTCAATAGTGGCAGCAGCATGACTTCCCTAACCAGAAAGGGCACGGGATCTTTATGAAAGACAAAGGAGTGGAAATCCAATCCTGTCTCATGGCCATTATTTTATTTAAGATTCAGGAGATTAATGAATTCTCTTCGGCTCTGGATTCCTCTGAATATTTCACAAATTCATATACCATAATGTGTGTGGGATTTAAACCTCTAAAAATCTTAATTTTGAGACATGAGTTAAAACTGTGTTTACATCTGGAAACACCATAAGCCCTTTTTAGGTAACCCCCACAACTACCTACCCACCTTGGGTTTATTCCAGGTACTTTCTCAGCATTGGAGGCTGCTGTCCTGCTCTTGAAGGCATCTCTCTCTATTCTTTTGCCCCTCCTCGAAGGGGCTGAATCTGAGATGGTATACCCTCTAGGACGGTGGCCGCTGGGTGAGCGGGGAGAGGAAGAAGGGATGCTGCAATCCAGTCTGGCTGGACCAGTTATTCCAGTGTCATCCCCTTTGCTCAGCCAGCTACTGGCCACTTCTCCTTCAAGGTTCCCAGACTGAGATTTCGATTTCAGTTCCACGCTCAATCTTCCATTTGCTTCTTTAGTGTTCGGGTCTTTGAGGACTTCTTGCAGCGTCTGAAGCTCAGGGGAAGAGCTGGATTTGCTGAGTGGCTGGGAAGGCTGGAAGGAGAGCTCTTCCAAAGTCCTGCCATCCTCCGAAGGGACAACCCTACTGATAGGAATTCCGCCGGCCACCAAATCATCTGATTTCAGAGATTTCTCTTCTTGGCTAGACGTTGAAGAGGACTTAAAGAAAAAAAGTCAAAGAAAAGCTGTTTTTCTAAGTAACACCTTGAAAAAACCCACAAGAGAACATGCACTGAAAAGACACCAGTGGACAGGGAGACATCGCCACCACTATATACACTATACTGAAGTATTATTGCTTCAATATAGACAGATATGGTCTAATTACCAGAGGACAGAAGCCTAAGCCCTGAACCTAAATGCAGGCAGTTATCTCTCTTGTGTGTGCAAATGGCCAGGAAGGTTTTAGATTGACCATCAGAGCACACAATCATAACTGCACGTACAAGATACCTAAGTTCAAAGCCTTTTGCTCTAGTTAAAACAATAAAAAGTGCAAATGGAGAACACATACCAATCTGCAGCATATATTAAAGCCCCTTCTCTGGCTTGGGACAGAAAAGTTATTAGACTGGTATGCAGCCAGCTGCAGGACAGCCTTACCCTGCTGTAAGCCTTGTGTGGTTTGAACTTCTCCTCAGCCATAGCTTGCTCAGAGCACACAGCCTTGAAGTCTTCAAACTCCTGAGACACCAGGGAATCGGTTTCTTTTAAATCCACCTCCAATTGGCTCCCCTCTTCCAGAACTACTGCCGATTCTACCAAGACACAAACAGAGTAACTGAGGCACGTATAGAGGACTGGCATGATGGGACCCCATCCTTTCCTCTGAAGTACCAGCCTTTTCCCTACTAGGATTTTAGTGGAAGGCCATATTCAATGTGTGGTATATGATATATCTTTGATCACAGTGTGTGGACTTTAACGGCACACGAGTCATGCTAAAGGTCTCCCCTTCAAACAGAATAATTGGTCGACTTACCCTCATACCAAAGGGTTGTACAACTGCTTTGTCACACTAAGTGCAGTGGTGCCAAACGGTTACTAATGGACAAGGAATGGGAAGATAATGGAGAAAATGGATCCTTGCGCATATTAATACAAGTATCAGGACAGACAGTAACTAGAGAGAAGTAAGGAAGTGCAAGACTAGCATTAAAGTTTGTTATTAAATAGGCAATGAAAATGTAAGTTTTATGCAATTGTGGAAAAGAATACGCCTTGTATTCATTCTTGTATATAACAAATGCTCTCGTGCCTTAAACAGAGGAGACAAGAAAATGTACTGGAAGCCATTTACTTGCATTTTGACAGTTTTCTCAGTATGCTTCAGTAGAAGCTAAACAGTACAGCCTATGCCTTATTAAAGGACAGGAGGACATCATTAATGCATGTATTGCAGCAATATTGGAAAAGTCAGCATGTGGTTTTCAATCAGACATAGAGCTGATAAAATAGACCAGACTGAAAAAAAGCTCCGTGTAAGTGCTGTGTACGGTGGAGAGATTAGTGGAAGGGGTAACCAAGGGTCTACTATACACAGTCACCCTGAACCCAGGAATGTGTTTGAGTGAAGACTTCTGTTTGCCTTGATTATTTTGTCCTGAGGAAAAGGCTGAAGTACAGGAGGCTTCCCATTACGAACACACAGAATTGGAAGACCAATCTGAAAGGCTAAGATTTGTTTTCCAAAGTAAAATTAAAAAAAAAAAAAACACAAAAAACTTCAGCACACGCACACACACAAAAAAAAACATCAGCCAAAAAAAGGCATTAAAGCAGCTTTTCCTGGATTGATTTCAGCTCGCAGGATCAAAGTTATTTCAAAAAGCAATTAAGAGTTAGCACTGCACACATATACCTTCTAAAACGTGCTGATCTGGTTAGCTGTCCAAGCCAGAATACACCTGCACATACTCTCTGTGCTTTTCACTTCCCTAGTTCTAATGTTACTGCCAATTTTGCTGGTGTTTTTCAATAATTTGCATGGTCAGTAATTGCACTGTAGGGGGAAGTACGATAATATGAGCAAAGAAGAGGATCATAGAAGAGTAATGTATTGCAGCATCTGTGTGTCACTTTAATAGCATTGTGCCAATACAGTAATCCACAGTTATGAATAGCCAGCTCTTCCACACAGGATTTTCCATTGAAGGAAGGTGGGATTTAACTCACCTAATTAAACACTGCAGACCAAATGCAATACAACTGCTATGCTTAGAGGTATCCATTTTGATTACCATCTACAGGTCTGATGTATTCAGGGAATATATTATAGCTCCAAAGCAAGAGGAAGATTTTACATAGCTATTGACTTTACAGGAAGCTACAATTTGTTATAGATTTCTCTTTGAAACAGATTTTGGTTTTGTTTTAAAAAAAGACGTAACCAGCAATTATACTGTAGTTTCACACTCAGACTTTCTAACCAGCTTCTCTTTTCAGAGTCTTTTCCCACGGCCAGTTTTGGTTGAATGCTCAGTGCAATGAGAAGCACTGGGTTTCATTTATGTGGAGTTGTATATGCCGCATTGCGGGCACTATTCCTAGAAGGGAGAACCTTCTGAATTAATAAACGGAACACAAACCCAATTACAAAACCTAACTCAGGAGTTAGGAAACTCAGATCTTTTATTATGTCACTCTTATAATCTAAGTTTTATGAGCCATGACCTCACTCCACCCAAAAAGGGTTGCATTAGAGTTACTCGTGCTTGCAAATGTCGTATCTGGCTTGGACTTCTTCATGCTAGTCAAGATCCCCTTTGTCGAAGGTAATGAGACCAGCTGGGACAAACAGGAAACATGGCAGGGTGATGAGATATGAGGGAGACAGTTTCTATGAATCAGAGGTGTTCTTCTATGGCAATATTTTTTTTCCTTAAAGATATATATATACCTGCCCAGGATATGCTCCTGTGCAACTTTCCTTGACAACTGGACTGGTACATGGAAGAGAAAGAAGCCACTGCAAAGGGAAATCAAGTGAGCAACTACATCAAAAGGAAGGAGAGACTATATGAAAAAATTAAAAAGCACAGAGTTCAATGTAACCAGGAGCCTATTTAAAAAATAAAATAAAAGCAAAGACAAGCTGGGAAAGTCTCACTAGATGTAAAACGGGAAAACTTAAGGGTCAAGGGTGTCATTGACACAAATAAAGAGGCATAAACACATTCAAACAATCAGACTCAGAAATTGTTCTCTGGGAGAAAAGGAGTTTCTCATTTGTTTTTTTAAATCTACCAGAGAGGTCAACTTTACTAGAGTCCCAGGACAAGCAAGAAATGAGCCCAGCCAGCCAGTTTCTGTAGTACAGTACACAAATTTTGCAGGGGTCATTTATGTAGGTAGGAGAATTTAAACAGCAGGATATAGATAAAGGTTCACACAGAAAGAGATTTAGCCTCTTTAGAAAGAATATATATGATGGCTTTATAATCTCAACACTTCTTAAATATAGGTCTTTGTGCCAATTGATCATAGTAAGTTTGTAGTAAGACATCAGCTGAACATCAATATGGCTGAAACAGACTCAAAACTTGGTGTGGCAGTCAACAAGTGGATCTCAAGTTGGCTGCTTTTAGCTTTTCCAAATTGATCATGCAGCATTTGTCTATAAACCAGAACCTGCAGGAGTTCATAAAAATCCAAGAACCTGCTGGAGCAAATGAGTGTTTAAAAAAAAACAAAAACCAAAACCAAAATACCAATTCACCATTCAATTTTGCCCTCCAGTTTTAACTGCCTAGGTTTTTGCATGCACACACTTTGAAAGAATAAAATCAGATCCCGCATGTGCAAGGTGTAATAGCGAAGCTGAAGCTAGAAATAGGCATTTTTACTGGGCTCCCAGACAACCTGCACTACGGCTAAAACCACCATACAGTCTTGTCTGCTGGTAAGAGTGGTTCAGTCTCAGAGTTCTAAGCAGCTTGTCCATTAGATCTGCTCTGAAAAGGGTTAGCTTGCGAGGTTTGAAAGGCCAGCGGTCAATCAACATTAGGACTCCCAATATTACTAACACCAGTGGAGCGGTACCAGTGCTAGTAACAGCGTAAAGCATGCCCAAAGCCTCCTTGGTGCAGAGAAGTGGACGTTTAAAAAGTCCACTGCCAGAAAGTCAAATGAATAAAACACTCAGGACTCAAGACAGAAGCCAGCACAGAGGCAAACACCCCCGCTATGAACACAATGTGTGCTCTGCCACATCATACTGAAGACAGCTGTGAAAGAGAACAGCAATGAATCCTGAGGGGGAGAGTATGCAGGAGGCCATTATCTTAGTAACCACTGCCCAGCAGAAAAATCTATGCAAGAGGTAACTAAAAACATGAACGCTGGAGAAAAAGATCCACCCAGACACATGGACAAGCTTTGGCTCAACCTTAAAACAAGCAGAAGATCAAAAAACAGGCTCTGGCCATTTTCACTTTTAGGAATAAGGGGTGCTTAAGGAAAGGGATTACCCCACTTCTAACATGCCATGGGAGATCAGGAATGGCTTATTTCACTGAATACTAAGCTTATGAAGAGAGCTGAGCCCTCCCCATCTTGTGCTACTAGATTTGCAGCCTCTGCAGAAACTCACAATAGAAGACTACTGCAGTTTCACCATGTTTTATACCAGCTAGTGCCGTCTCTCTGGGACAAGCTACGTTCATCTCTCACCTGTATTGGAACGCTGCAGAAGAGATGGTTTGGATGTCCCGATGGCCAAGCTGGAGGAAGGGACCGAGAGGGACTTGTACAAAGCCGTCTCTCTGTGTTCCTTAAAGCGCTCTGCAGCCATGAGTGCGTTGGAGAGCTCCTGCAGTGGCATGTTGTTTATATCTGATGAGAAGGGGCTGAGCGGGTTCTCCAGGCTCATTAACCAGCTTGTGTTACCTGGAAGAGAGGGGAACAGTCAGGAAAGTTAGATATTCTCAAATGGCCGAACTCAGCAGCATCAACAGCCCTGGGACTTGCAGATAAAAATGAGGCTGAGTAGTTCTAGGGTTTTCTCAACAGTTAGCAGCTGACTCGGTTAATTTCACATTTTAAATGAGAATCAGTCCCCAGTGCCGCATGCTTCTCTCCTCCCCAAAACTCTTTAGCCCTGATGTTTTAGCTCTAAGCCGGCTCCCTAAAGGTTTTCAACTGCTGGAGTATTTTCATTAATGACAGAAGGCGATTTTAAATGACTCTCTCACAAGACAACTTTGAGCTGAAATATGCAAGTCTTGCTTCCATGTGGCTTTTGAAATGTATTGGCGTCCAGAAATCTGTTTTTTTAACCTCTTCGCCTTCAACACCATTGAAACAGCCGTCCTGCACCACGTTATTACTCCAGCAATGGGCCTTGTCCGCACTTTGGAAATTAGATTTATAAGGAGGAATGCTGCAGAGCTCAGATATGGCAGTACCATGAAGAATAGATAATTGAGGGCCAACACGATGCCTATACCCATCAGATGCAGCAGGATCTAGTTTACATAAGGATTTTAACCTTCTCACAGGAGCGTCTTATAACTTTGCATCATTAAAAGGTGCAATTTCCAAAGACCTGGCAGACAAATTAAACATTAAGAATGGAGAGGTCAGACAGCACGGAAGAATTCCATTTACATTTAATGACACAGAAATTTTTCCTACATAATCCCAATTTCTGAGCAAGCCACAGCTCAGAAGTCCCTTTGAACAGTTGGTTAAGGAGTACCTGTGGGCCTCCGGACTAATACTTCTGCCCAGCCCTGTGTCAGCAGTGGGACATATGCAGCCAGGTTTGTTTTTTCTTTCTGTAGAGGAGTATGGGCACCAGGAGTGGCCTTCTCTGTTTGAGGTGCAGAAGGAGCAGGACTCCGTAACCCCTGCGGGGCTAAGCTGTCTAAAGCACCAACCCGTAAGGCATGACCACCTGGCAAAACAAAAGACATGAGGGGTAAGAAAGGAGGAACCCAGCAGCTCAGTTTAGAGACACACAACTGGGCTCAGTGCCAAGAAAACGGGTAACAAATAGTTCTATGCACTTTGATAACATCTTTGATCCCTATATCTCACATGAATGAACTGTACGTTGTGCTGGAAACCTGGACGATGTATACATTGATCTCTTAAGCCAAGGGGGCTGGATACTAGAGAGAGCTTTACAGCAAGTTTCACCATACAAACAAATGCTAAGGCCAGCAGGCAGAAATCAACCATTCAGGAAGCCAGTATTCATTGCTGCTACTCATTCTAGTTCTTTATTACTAAGTACTGGGTCCTGTGATCAGACCGCTCTCGGCCTTTTTACACAGCCTAAGTTTAGGTCCGAGATTGGACACACATATCAAACTTGCCCAATAATGGTTGCAAGTCTCCAAGGACAGATAGGTGCTGAGCTCGCTTACCAGACATTGACCTGACTCTGTTGCGAGATCCTCTGCACACCTGCTGGCCAGCTTGAGATTCCAGCTTTGCTGGAGCTTCTTTGGTTTGTCTCACTTGCAAAACAGGGTCTGAACTAAGGTGGGGGAGAGGGGAAAAAGAAGGATAGCTAGTAACAAAGTGGGTTATAATTCATACCAGACAAACAAAAGTGATCATTCCTTTTATTTACAAAACAGTAACTTCAAATCAGTTCTAACACAATGGTTTTTAAGTGGCTTCATTAGGGAAAAGAATGTTAAAATCGGCGTGACGTTTACCTTGCCTCTGTACTACTCTGGAGCTCTCCAGAATCAAGGCCCAACAGTGACCGTGTCCCTGTTCCAACACTTGTCGTGATAGTCACTAGCTTGTTACCAACCAGCCATGTCTTCGTCCTTCCACCAGCCAAGAGGAACTCTCCCACAGGAGACCTGGAAATACAGTCTGGTGTGAATACAACTCACTTACATTGCCCAACATCAGAGATTCAGCCAGGAAGTTATTTTCTGCATTGGGGTTGAAAAAATTCCTGCTCTTCCCACATTTCAATGATGACATTTCTTGCAAACTGCACCAAGGTAAAACTGATAAAATATAAAAATTCTCCGTCAGGATGAAGGATGCGCTGCCTCCAATATCAATTACTTCTCTGGCTTCTAGACAGCACTGCAAATTTATTCCTGACCTCAAGGCAGCTGACCACAGAACAGCAGGCCTTACCCCTGCTGCACGACTCCTTCCAGGATACCAAGTGAGACTAAAACTTCAGTGTTTCCAATTTGTGCAAGATCCCCAAACACAAGATACACAGACACACAGTCTCTGATGGGAAGGAAAATAGCCATCTGGCAAACTGCATTACATTGTGGAAGATGAGGAGGGTGAAATTTGGCCCACGGACTGGAAGCAAGCCTCTGCTCATAGAAAAAGTACTTCTGGTGTCTTCAAAAACCACACAGAGCAAAAAGGTTGTTAAAGGTTTCATGCAAAAAGACTACATAGTTTTCAATGTATCTACTCTGTAAAGGGTGAGTGCTGAAGCAGTCCTGACAGGATTTGATCCACGGCGCTAGGGGAGTTTTCTGTCACCAAACTTCATGATAAGTCAATGAAGGTTTTAGCCAGAGGGGATGGGTTAAGCATATGAGACTTGCTGTGCTCATAAGAACCTTGACATTTGATCCTGCAATTTCCTGCTGACGAAGCGAGACGTACCTTTAGGTTAATGAATAGCTAACAGCATAACAAGTAACTGACTCCCACCTCTTGGGCACCGCAGTGAAATTTGAAAAGACATAGCGAGCCATCATATCCAGACAGGTCTCCGTGAGTTCCAAGTGGAGGTTTTTTAAGTTGTCATCAGCCTGAGCCATCGAATTCTCATCTGCAGAACCTAGGCTCGAACTAGTGATGGATGTCTGTATCCTACTGAAAGAGGGAGTTTAGAGTGTGTCAAGTTACACTGCAAAACAGATACAGTATTGTCATCTGATCAACACTAAGCCACAGAGCAATCCGCAATACATGCACATGCCACAATAGGTTTGACTACGTCCACACGTATCAAACCCAGGGCACCTCAGAATCATTCTCAAATCACCAATATTATTATGTACAGTCATTGAAGATGACAGCTCTGTCACCCCAGAACTGACAGCTCATCTTGAGAAAGAAATGGAAGCGGGGATGACGTTTGTGCAGTTTGAGCAGAGTCAGCTTTAGGAAGGACGTGGTGCAGAACAGCAAAGCAAACAGTAGCATTACAGATACTGATTTTAAATTGCAGAATAAATTTGAGTTCTGTAAAATCTAGTTAAGCTAATGGCAAAAAAAATTGCACTCTGAATGCAATTAGTACATTGATATAAAGCAATTCTGTCTTCAGGTAATTGGATTTTAAGCAATGCAAATTGGAAACAATTGCACTTGCAGGCTGTGTTACATAACTTGTTATAAGGAATGCCTCTAACAGTCATTTGCAAAAAGATTTGGCTGCACCTCAGCTGGGTTTATATTACGCAGCAACTTCTTTGGCATTATTAGATAGTAATTATTTAAATGTTTTGTTATCTATAATTTAAATATAAATATAAGAGAGCCATGTAATAGACTAATAGGGACATTAGATTTTGAAGTGTCAAATGCATTTTCACAATAGTTACATCTATGCTCCTTCCCCTCAAACATGTTATCACAAACAGAAAATATTTGCAATGCGGTTCCTGTGACAGTATGATGCTTATTTCCTGTAACCTAACAACATTCATTTTCAGGTAAAGAAACTTCTAGCATCATATTCCTAGCCAGCAATTTAATAGTCAAGGGACAAATTCAAAAACAGGAGAAACAGATTTACAATTTTTAAAGATGTGATAGGGCCAAATCAAGAATCAATGACCAAACTATTTTCTTTGGTCATGAAAACATGAACCGTTTCAAGACCTGCCCTTCACTGCTTTGTCCCTTAGATACAATATTCTGGAGATAAATTAATGCATTGATGGTGAGTTACTTTATATCAACACACCTCTATGTGCCGTCTTCCCAGCAATAATCAAATGACCCATTCTCTCTGCCTTGCAGGGAAGGTTTGCACACAATCCTAGCAGAAAACTGTGACATTCATGCTACAAGTTGCCTTTGGAAGGCTGTAATTTACAAGCCGTTTAACAAAGACTCAAGTTTGCACAGAATGCAACCTTTTTATCCTTAATCTTTACTCTGCAATAGAAGCAGCTTTCATGAATAGAGCACCCCGAATTGAAGCACAGGGCAACGTAACACCACCACAACCAGCACTGGTAAACCACAGGACCTCCATGAAGCTTTTCCAAAGCATATTTTGTAGGCAGGACCCAATGTTTATTTTCTAAGAGGTCATGCAAGCATCCCGCATGCAAGCCCACCCTGCCACAACCCACCCTTTCAGCAAGGTTTCCAAGGGCAAATTTGCTCTTGGATTCTCCCCCTTTAAAGTGCCACTACCTGCGGACCACATGTTCTGACACACTGATGCTGCGGGATCGGAAGGCATCAACTGCAGAGGGTTCTTTCAGCTCTTTCACTGGAGGAGAGTTATTCAAGCCTTGCCTTGCATTTTTGGCTATTCTTAAACTACTAGGTGAAGAAGCACCAAGCCCCGAAAGAGGTGTAATTGCACAGGTCACAGGAAGGGAAGAAATCATTGTAGGGATGGAGGTTGAAAGGTCACAGGTCACAGGGTCAATATTGGGGGATCCCAGAGGGTGATGTAAAACAAAAAAAATGTCAAAAAGGAAAAATTAAAACATAAAACCAGGCAGAGTTGAAAGCATAAAAATCACTTTTGAAAACAAGATTTTAACAAATACTACAAACAAATGAAATTAGTACAAACAAAAACTGATGTAAATGATAGTTGGAATACTACACTGCACTGAGGAAGAGAAAATAGGTTTGCACTCAGATTTGGTATCAAGGTTTCTCCCATCTGAAGAGCTGGGCTTGTTTCAACTTCCCATTGTGTTACTCTAACCAGGGGCTCTCCTGCAATATTATCACCATTAAGTAAGACTTGTATAGAGACTTTATCCTGAGATCTCAAGGTTCTTTTCAAACACTAAGCCTCAAAATATCCATTTGAGACAGGCAAGTATCTTTGTTGTACCTGTTTAGAAGCTGAGGCAGGGAGGTGAAGAGACTTGCCCAAGGTCTGAAAGTGAGCCAGTGATTAAGCTGGAAACAGAACCCAGGTGTCTTGACTAACTAGTAATAGTTTCTCTCAATTGAGACAAATACAGACAGTCATTTCAAGGGATCTCCTGCCTTGCCTGTGCGTAATTACATGCAGGAGGAATAAGTTTCTTTCCCAAAAAGATATTAGGACACTGGAGATGAACTAAGCTTTCTAATTTGTCTCCAATGGAGTCAGACCCAGAGACCTGATCCTGTAAATTCTTACTCTCAGAAAGTGTGTCACTGCCTGGGACTTCTTTCATAAACAAGGGTTTGCAGAGGAGTCCATGTTACTATCCAATTACAGTTTGCAGCCCTTAGGAGAATTTTGCAGAACTAGCCACGCTGATCCAATTATGTTAACAAGGGCAACAGCCTTTCAGAATTAGTAGTATTCCAACCCAATGAAATTAAGTAGGCTTTGGAAAAAAGACAGATTAACAAACTGCAAAATGAGAGATGATTGGCAAAGGTGTCTATTCCAAATTTTAAAAATGAAACAAAGAGATGAAGGATTAGAGATTAACTTGCAAACACAAGACAGGGTTTACAGCTATGGAATTAAGGTGAGTGTGGTGTTTCTTTGTTATAAGATCCTTATTATAACTTGCAATTAAAGAAGAGGCACTTTCCCCAGAGCATTTAAATGTTACTATGGCCTCACTGCAGAGAAACGCTGAAGCAAGTTCAGTGAACCAACTCAAAGAGGAGTCCAGTGGATAAGTCACCTTTGCAAAACATTGAGTGACTTCCAAACTACATTTTCCCTTCCCTCTCTGCAGATGCTACTTCAAAATATCGACAGCTGATTCCAATAGCATTAAAAGTTGAATGGACTTAAGGGTTCCACCTGAATTGATTTACTGATTTCAAAACACGCCTTCCTTGTGGAATCAGTTGGTTAAGATACTTTACAGTGAGTTGCTTGTTAGCTACATGGATTTTAAAAAGCGGACACTACCTCCTCTCCTCTTATGAAACTGAAATCTAGTCTCTACTGCCATATAGAAACTTTCCACGGCAGACTGGTTTGTCATTCTAGTTTTGTTTCCTTTCAGAAGGGATCAGAGATCCAGAACTCTCTTCTTCACAGAATAATAGAGTAGCAATGGGTCAGATTCTGGATCTACCAGAGTCGAGACTGGGCAAAAATAAAGTGGTGGCTCTCATAATCCACCCAGCTACTTCAGTTTGTACACATTGCTATTAAAATGATCCGCAATGAAAGAATTTAAGCATCCATTGTTAAACTATCATTAAGATGCAGAATTAACAGCCCACCAAAATGACCAGAGCATGCACCCCCTTGCTACTTTTTCAGCCAGCCCTGTGTTGATTCACAGTCAGCTGACAGAATTATTTTTAGAATGTATGCTTACATTCTGCAAAAGTGGATGGGGGCAACCAATGATGTCTTAGTATGAATACATACCACTAACTACCAGCTCATTCTGACCTCAGGTTTAACAACAACTCAGACTGTGTCTTAATATAGAACATTCTGGTCATCAGAAAGATTACACAGCATCTTTAAGAACACAGACAATTCTCTCCACAAAGCACAGGAAAGCATTTGGCATTTAAACAGCTCCTAATGAAGAGCTACTCATAGCCCACCTGGAATGGAATGCAATTTACCTTTTCGGCCTCTCATTCAGACTTGTACTGCGAGCCCTGAAACTGTCCTTCTCCGGGGTGTCATCAAATGAGAGGAGGACGTTTGACCGCAAGCCCTGCCAATTTGGACACACAGATAATGGTTGAAACCGTTGGTATTTGCAGCCCACACGCCATGAGCCAGTTCTCAAGAGCTACATTTGATTCTGAAATTCTACTGTGTTAATAAGTACAGGTGAATTATTTGGATGTAAAATGGAATCTCTGTAAACTGACAGCAATAATAGCCATAGATTGCAGTTCTCAGAGCACCCTTGTATTGCAAGGTTCAGTAGTAGCTGTTACCTTTGTAATATAGGGAACAAAGTCTTTCCGGAAGGGCAGGCGACATCGGATGAACCACATAGCGATCACGTGGTGTGCCAGGCACACAATGTACTGGTTAAACCTGAACAGGGGAAGATTTCAATAGTTTAGTTGTGCAATCTGAGCACATTTTCAGAAGAGATGTATTTCAATTCTAATATTACAGAGATGTGGGAGAGAATACTACCGTAAGTTTAAGGGAAAAGGGAACCTGGAGTGCAAATAGCAACTCACACTATTTGTCTTGAAGCTAAATATGGCTCTCCCTCAGCAACAAGACCCATATATAAAGGTATCACAAACAATTATATTTTTCCTCTGTAGATCTTAAAGCACTTTACAAAGGTAAGTCAGTCTCATTTCCCCCAATATACAGATGGGGAAAAGGAAAAAGAAACAACAACAAAAAAGATTTGTGAACTTACTTGGAGGGATTTGTATATGGCAAAGAGATGGCAAACACGCTGGCATACTGCTCAGCTGCAAAGTTCCTATAGAGGTGAGGCAGCCTGGCTAAAGCTGAAACAATTCAATAAGAAAATCATTTGTGAAGTCTGGATGAGAGCGCTTTGTTACCGACTCAGAATTTAGCTGAAGCATCCAGCATTTGTTAAACCACTTTGTACCAACAGGAAAGCTAATGTTACATTACATTCTGTTATTATTATTTTGTAAGGTGTAAGCTACCAGGAAGGAAAGATAACCCCAGATTTTCCAATTCTCCAGTGTTTTTATATGTAAAGCATGTTTCTTTTTTCTCAGTGTGCATTAGGTTGAGCAACTGTGATCCAGGAGCAAGAGTAGACTAGAGGTTAAGATTTTATGGCAGTTTCAGCACTGTTACTAGAAATAAAGTAAATCCTGGAAAAAATTGTATTTGACCTTAAACTAAACCAAGATGAGGATACTCATGCTAAATAATACAGTTAGCCTCTTCACAGCCACTGAAGAACATAGGTAAAACACAATTTCCGCTGCAACTTACTTGAAAGAAATTCTAAGAGAGGTATTGCCATGTTTGCGGTAGCAGAAATGTGGGTTAACTTGACTATCAAGACTGGCAGTGCCTTTATGATGATGTCAGGCATCTCAACGCTGCATACTGATAAAGCCACAACGCACTGGTTTGCACAGCGATAAATTAAGCCATGTTCCAGGCAATAAACCATTTCACGCTAGAAGAACAGAACAGAATATGCTCGGTATAATAAAATAAGACCAGGATCCATCTGTCACTAGCCTACAACAAATCTCTAGCATTTCTACATACTAAAAGGCCAGTTGTGTGTTGGTAATTGCATTGCTAGGGCCAGCAGCTAAAAGAATTTTTACCAAAAATGCACTAGCAATTTGAGACTACAATCTCAAGAGAAAAAAAAAGTCACAGGTGTTTCTGCACTGCTGGACAGATCTTGGCTCTAAATCAGATGAAACATTTGTCATCTTGAAGTTTTTGAAATAATCAATTTTAAGATTACAGTTTCTGATAGAACGAAAAAGGACAAAATGTTTAAGGTTTTTCTGCTCCCTTCTGATGGTTATCAGGGTCTTTCAGACAGGGAGAAAGAACTGAATGACTATGCAGGGGCTGGCAACAATAAAACTGACTATACAAAATGCTATTAAACGCACAAAGCTCAGAAAGTGAATAGAGTTTTACTAACATCTCTCAGTTACAGACATCCTACCTTACTTTTACTTACGGTGGGTACATTGTTTTCTGGCAGAACTGCCCCTTTATATGTCCAGAGCAGATGCTTACAGGGCAACTGTACATTTAGCTCTGGTCTACACTGGGGGCAGGGGGGTAGGAAAATGATCTAAGATATGCAACTTCAGCTACAAGAATAGTGCAGCTGAATTCGATGTACTTAAATTGACTTACTGCAGCGTCTTCACAGCAATGAGTCGACTGCTGATGCTCCTCCGTCGACTCCGCCTGAACCTCTCGCGGCGGTGGAGTACAAGAGTCGACGGAAGAGCGCTCGGGGGTCGATTTATCGCATCTGAGCTACACCCCCAATAGATCGGTCTCACAGTGTCGATCCCAGCTGTAGTGTAGACCTGTCCTTAGTCTCCAAGTCTGAGACAGGCTGACATTAGAGCTCAGACTTCATCTCCCACTGCCCATCCCATTGACAGTACCTGTTTAGCTTTGTCCAGGTAATTATGGTAAGATATCAACGCAGTCAACACTGGAACCACAGCCAGGTGCAAATCATTGCGGGAGAACCCGTCTGGAGTGCCACGCAACCTCTCTGTTGTCTTTTTGTCTGTAAGCTAATCAGTTACACACAGGGCTTGAGTACTTTGCATTTCACATGCCTTTTCAATTCAGGTCTTCTTGGGCACATTTCATAGTATAGCATCCCATTATGAAACAATATTAACTTCCAGGTCCCAGAGCTCAATCATATACCTACTAGGATCTGGATACTGTACTTGGGGCATAACCTTCACAGTAAAACTGTGAAATAAATCCCTTAGCTAACTTTGCACGGAGTTTTACTGTGGGGGAATGGATTTGCAGGAGACCATTATATATACCTAGAACCTCAAAGTCTTCCATGGTCAGTTTGTTTAGGTTTAAGCTCAAGTGTCCTCAAAACTCACTCAATTTATGGATACACTTTTATAACTATATTCTTTAGCCTTTGAAACATATGGACAGTTAAATATCTAAAGGAATTTAATTATCCTTAATACAAAGTTTTAAGCCAAAGGAAAGGGGTCATGTTATCTGTGAGCGGGGAGGAGGGACAGATTAATCCCAGAAATATAGGGTATAAACTAAGGAAGCCTTAAAGCAAACACATTTCTATTAGAAGTGAAGTTGTGGTGTCTAGACCCCAGGAGAACCTACTGGTTATTACCATTGAGCAGAGAGCAGAGCACAGCTGGTCAAGGTTGCAAGGGGAGGTTAAAAATAGCACTTTGTAGCGGAGAGACTCCGGTAACTTGTTGAGAACCAGTTTCAACACCTTCCAGTCTGTCTCCTGGAAAAAAGGGGAGAGAATTTAGTAAGGAAGAAAATAACTTTCCCTGGGAAACTTTGCATGATTTATATGTTAAATATGAAAATAAAGCCCATCAAGCTTCAGACAATGATTTATTGTTTATTGCTGTGATCTCTTGTTCCTCCAGCCTTGCTAATTAGCAAAGATCCTGCTTTTATTTGATGCATGGGTTGCTTCCAGGGTTCCACCCAACTGCATCCTCTAGCTCAGATGTAGCATGGACATTTTGATGCCTTAAAATGGACTGATCTCCAAAAGATGGTGAAAACAAGCAGAAAGAGTCTGACCCACACCTTTTCTACACATGCTTCCTCCATCCGTCAAAACAAAAAAGTTATTCTAGCATTCAAGACAACTCCTGGCCCCCAAAAATGAATACAATGCTGTGCAGAACCAATATTAATGCATTTCATTATTTCCTTTCCATACTCAAATATCTAATGGTCAACAGTTTGTCAACTTAAGTTGCACTTCTAATTTTGGGATTTTTAATTATTAGATTTAAATCCTCTTTGAGAAGCTGGGTGACATTTTTCCTACTGGCTTTTGGCCTCTGTTAAATGGGGGAAAAAAATTCACACATTTCCTGTGAAGCAGAATCCAGTGTTGGTCTGCTTGGTTTAGAAAGAGTTTTATTTGTGCTCCTCCTGGTGGCTGAAGAGTTGTAGGATCACATACAAATTATTTTCAGATGGAAAGTTCTGGATTTCAAGAAGCTGTTTAGATAGCCTTGGCTTGTACTGGGCAACCTAAATAACACTGATTGCTAGATAATTTCAAAACACAGCTCAGTCACATTTTAGGTATAAATATAATTGATTATGTTCTTTAAGAAAAATAAAGCACAACAGTGTATTCATTGGCTATACTGTGAAATGGTGGGTAAATCTCAAAGATTAGACTTTTGAGAAGATTCATGCATGGTTTCGTTTTATATATTTTCAAAAAAGCATCCCCTCAGACAATTTTTAAAGCCATCTTTGAGTAAATAGATTATGCTCAGCACTACATATGCAGTTTAATAAGCCACCACAAGTGGATGAGTTAAAAGCTGTATTCCTGCTTCTTAGTGTAACGAATGTCATCATCTTCCACAAGAAATATCGATTTTAAAAAAATTCAGTAGGAATTTTTGGAGCATAAAGGGGACAAAAAGCTGATGTTCTGGAATATTTCAGCATTAACATTCCAAACGCTTGAATTTTAAACATGTTTCTGAAGTCCTTCTGATCAGTACTCAGAGCTCCAAATTTGTGTGCAAAACTCCACTGTAGACGGAGTTCATCAACATACTTGCTTCAAACACTGCAGAAGAACTCGGAAGAGCTGTGAGTAGGGTAAGTAGCCCATCCGAAGAGTGGCATTCTGGGAGGAAACACTGGGACTTCCTGATGGAGGGGAGAGGGTCCCAGCAGTCTTTTTCTCAGACACCCTCTTCTCCGGTTCTCTAAGACATGGAAATACAAACCAGGGCAGTGTTTCAGTAGCCATTACCAGACACGAAAGCAAGATGAGAAATGCATATGCAAAGCAACAGATTTCAGGGAAGTGACCAAGCCAGCTAGCCAGAAACATCCATCACTTTATTATCTACAACAAAGGCTGCTTCTCCAAGTTCCTTTTCAGAGATCTCTCTGTTAAGAGGGTTAAGTTAAAGAGTCAGTTACTACCAGACTAGGCTGTGCAACTTGAAGTAGCAACATTTCTACAGATTACTCTACCGCATCTTAGTGTAAAATCAGATTTCTCAGTCTCCTCGCAGGAAATTGCAAACAACAGATTTGTAAATCCCAAGGCTCCAGTACACAGAACTCCAAGGCTTCTGAGAGCTCTGCGTGTCAACAATTTACAGGATTGGTTCCAAAGTTATTTAATAAGGGAACCTCCGAACTCCCACCCCCGCCATAACTATGAATGTGGTCTGATAACTGCTGATCAGAATTTGGGAGATTGAGAAGAGTTGTACAGAGAGACTGAGACAGACAATTAATATACACGTGAGAATGTCCAGGTTTCAAAGGTACTATAATGCAATGAGAAACATACACCAAGTCACAGAGGCAGTAGGGGCTGAATCTCACTGCTCCATCCTTGTTGGTAAGGCCAAGGCGGTGGAGAGAATCTGCTCGAAGCATCAGCAGAAAGTCAAATGCCTGCAAGAGAGAAGATTTCTCACTGCATTCTGGAATGACTCAAAACCTCTGCTAATGGAATATTCCCCCAGCTTTTCACCACCCAATCTGCTGTTGTTCCCAGCCAGCAAGAAGATTTACTCTGCATTGGGGCTGATTCTGTAGGGGCTTCCACTCCCTAAAATCAACTGCTATGGAATGTATTATACACAGTGCCATCAGCTAACTAACATTTTACTCCAGTACTGATCATTCTACAGCTACAGAGGTATGAGGCAGAATCCACAGTAATAAATTCCTACAAACTCCCCATCTTCTACCCAGCTAAAGCATTAGTTCAGCTCCTCCTTCTATTGTAGTGTTAGGAGAGAGACTATCCATACCTGCAATCGGATGCTGCTAGCAATCGGGAGGCGGTAAACGTACTTGTAGTGGAGCTCGATGTGATTAATAAGCATCTCATACACCCGAGTGGCATGGCTGGCCGGCAAGCTATACAGCTTCGTCTACAGAGGCACAGAACAACAGTCAATAGACACACTGAAGGTTAACTTGTTAACAGAGTAGCCCATCTTCCATCAATCAGCATCAACCAGACAAAGAAAGGCAACTGTGAGCTGTTCCTGAGGCCAACACAAATAGATGGTTCTGTACAGACCATTCATGCAGACTCCGGAGCAATGGGCAGAGTAGGCTGAAGAGTTAGCCCGCCACTGGGGCATAGGGAGAGGAAGCCATGATGGTCTGTCTCAGGGGATCCTGGGATCTCTCTCTCACACACAAAATCCCCAAACAGATCCATCTTCCCGCTTTTAAGTGAACGCAACAGATGTGCGTTATGGACACCAACATTTGTATGAGAACTGTTAGAATGGCAAGTTGACCTTTAATTTATGAATTACCCAATAAAGACGTTGCTTGGAAGTATAACGCTATACTCCACTGATGCTGCTAGTAACGTCAATAAACAAAGGGCAGGGCAGGCTTTGAGATGGCTTGAGAAAGTGGTGTTTAGATCCTGACAGGCTAAAGTCACAAGTTCTTTTTGTGAAATTTCCATCATCTTGAATGGTGAGTGCCTGGCAATACAAGAGATCTGCGTAGCTTTTGCCCAAGATAACAACTGAATTAGTGAGATTTCTGCTGAGAAGTTTCTATCACATTAGAACTCTTCTAATTTTTAATCTAATCCAGACCCAAAAAAGTCACAGGTATGGATTTGGATCTGGGGATCTGCATTTCTTTGGGGTTAGGATTCAAAAAGATTCAGATTTGAGAATCCAGTTCTGTCTCCTTTCTAACTGGACCCCAGAAACATATCACTAAAACATTCACATTTATGACATGCTGGCTGTTAATAGATAAATCTTTAATATTTAATGCATCGTATGCAAGGTATCCAGTCAAGAATTGAACTAACCCAATCGTGGCTAAAATATCCCCTATTCTGTTAGTTTAAAAAGCAGGACAAGTGAACTAGTCGATGAAGTTACAGAAGAGAAAGAATTTGTTATTGGGAATTGACTGGCCAGTAAACAAAGCCCTAGAGAACATTGTTTTAAGGGAGGGATTTTCAAATGCTCCACAGTGTTACCTGAAGAATTACCAGGAGGCCTAAAACAGCTGTCTTCACATCCTCTAAAGCAGCAGAATGAGATAGAAAGTCTCTCTCCTCCAGATCAACAGGAGCCCAAAGAGAACGTGCAGCCACCTTTTAAAAACAGAAGGAGAAATGCCCTTTAAAACCCACATTGGGCACAATGAGACACCAGTTTAATTCCATGCCAACAGGTCAGAAAGGCACAAAATAAATGGTCCCACTAAAAATCTCCTAATATTGTAGATTAGCTTGGATGTGCATTAGTAGACTTGGGAGCTGGTTCCAAAGCACTTTTTTGTTTTTCATTAGAGCTCTGGTTTCCCCCAAAATCCAGGAGTCCTACAGCATCCCCCTGGATCATATAGATAATTAACTGTCCACCTTCCCTGGTCTCCAGGAAAGCGACTGGATAAGAGATGGAGACGAAGTTATTGAAAGTGACACTACTGACCAAAGAAGCCTTACCTTTTCGATGATATCAAGCAAGCTGTTAAAGTGATGCGTGTTGCAGCCCTCGGCCAGGTCCACCAATAGCTGAGTGGCCAGTTTCCGGACGTGGTGGTCTTTATCCTCTGGAATATGTGCCAGCTGTGAGATCACCACCACGTTAATCAGCTCCTCCTGTAATAGGACAGACTGTTCAGCAAAATGTCTCCCAGATCACTTTATACACAAATGTATATCAATGATCAAAAAATCACAAGGTCACACTAGCTTTAATCTTCATTAGCTAGCTGTTTAGCCTGCTGGATTTCTTCCTCCAGCCTATTTAAATATCTTTCTAGCTCAAACATTTCCAAACATTTAGACTATTGTTGAACTTGGACTCAGCAGCTTAGGTCTTTATCAATCTTGAGCTCTGTAGCTCAAATTTAACAGACCTTATTCACATGGGAGTCACAGGCCTTGTTTTTCAGAGAGGCAGGAAACAAAGAGGCGACAGCCAGTTTAACAGAACTTGGAGGATTCTGAGCAGCGTCTCTCCCACTTTCCTTGCATCAGACACACTGAGCAGACATTCCTTTGCATTAACAAGCAAATCAAGCATAGTTCACTGGTCTCTTCTCCATCACAGCACCTGCCATCTTGGATTTCAGTTAAGACTGACACACTGAATAGAGTCAATCCACTTATGTCAGATAATAGCTGCACCTCATCTTGGTACACGCTAAACTTGGTCTCTAGCCAAACCAGATTAAATCTACCATCTCCAACACTAAAAACAAATTATTTTTTTTTAGTAAAATAAATGGAGTTGACAACCTCTTTGGGAAACCTTAGGACAGGGAAAGAAGGTATCCACAAGATGCACAAGGTGAAAATTAAAAACGCACATTGTCAGAAGAGACCTGCTAATATCAACTCCCATTATACATACACCATAGTGATAACAGACTTTAAAAAAATGCAACTATGGACCACATTTAATAGGCAAATCTTCCAGTCACATTGCAGAGAAACCTAATTACACTGTCCTACATTTTCAAAATCGTTGGACTCTTCAGAATTGCAGAAACAAGGCATCAATTAAGCATCAGAAAAACATTTCCATCATCCATTCCAGATCTCAAATTCAAACACCCCAACTAAATATCAGTAAAATACAAACCTCATAAAACTGTCTGTTAATGCTCAGGACAAAAGACAAGACATCCAGAACTTTTATCCGAACTGCACTACGACACTCGTTCCTAAAAGGGAAAAAACAAACCTAAAATGGACAAAAGAGTTTAGGGAAAGGACAGAGAGCATATTGTGACAAACTCCCTTTTTTCTGGGTTAAAAATGTTACAATCAAAGACCACGTGAACCTTCAGTGAATGTTCTCTGCATATTAAGTTGCAACAGCAAGCAGACAAGGTGCTATCATCAAGAAAAATCTGGAGGCTGTCTACGAAAACAAGAGTTCCTGTTGTAGCATATGGGCAGCCGTACCCATCTCCAAAACTTAAAGTCAACCAGGGAGAGCATGTGTGAATGGGAGAGAGACTCTGTGCCACAACTTTAAAACCATGTACAGAGGGGTGAAATGGTCTTTATCCTAATTTTTTAAAAGAAGCCAAAAGCTCTGGATTGCTATAATCAGGGGATCATTCTACAATATGAAAGTGTGTTCTGGGAAACTACCATTGCAGAACCCCATACTACCAGATACCGTCAAATCAGAAGCATTCCTGATATTTAGGAGGTAGGGTTGTAGTTCTGATACCAAGAAAGAGTGCCATGCAATGGAGCACAGGAGAGATTTAATTAGAGAGGTGAAGCCGCCAATGGCCACCCTCCACTTTGTTAAAAGAAGGATGATAAGCCTTAGTTGGAGGTTTTTGTTCTGTTGATTGGACAAAAAGCAAATCCTGCATTCTGGAATCAGCCCCATACTTTAGTAGCCATTACTAACATTAAAGAGATGCAGAGAATAAGGTTGCTTTAACACAGACAGTTCATTAAACAGGTTGCACATACATTAAAACAACCTTTTCTTTTTAAAGCTGCAGTTTCCTACCTGAAGAACCTCTCCATTAAGAACTTCAAGTTATGAATCCAGCCATCCTTGGCAGGGTGAATAGACTGAGCTTTGTATGTTATTAAGTTTAGTAGAGAAGATTCCTTTAAAAGAAAATGTAAGAATGGTCCAGCGCTTACATACAGTGCATGCATCTCCCTTCCCCTCCCTCCAAGAACCGGTCTCAAGGGTCTGTGAGGTCTTCACTGTAGCTTTATAACGTGCGCTATTTTATAACTCCCGCCACCTTTGGCTGTATGGGATAAAAATCTAATATTGAAGTGGTCAATAAGAGGAAGGATGGTCTTGTGGGGGCTCAGATTGGGACTCTGGAGTTCTGAATTCAATTCCTGGCTCTGCCAGACTTTCTGTGTGACTTTGGGCAATCACTTACTATCCCTCTACCTCAGCTTCCCATCAGTAAAATAGGAATACTGAATGTTTCCTGTGTGTGTCTTGTGCTCTTTGGGACAGGGACTGTTCCTTACTATGCGTTCATACAATGCTTCCCAAAATGGACCCCAGATTTTGGGTAGGGCTTCCAGACACTACTATAGTACAGAGAAACATTTCCAGGAGGTTTAAAGGCGGTGCGGGGGAGAGGAAAAAACAACACAGTAGGCCATATTGACTTGAGATGGGAAAGAAGGTCTTACAGGTCTCTGATCAGCACATCTTTCCACCAATTCAAAGTATCTCTCCTCAGACCCATGGAATTCGTTCTGGTCACAGAGTTCTTCTACAGTAGTCAACAGAGCATGTACAATGGACTTCAAATCCTGGTTCTCTATACTCTGAAACACAGATAAGGCTGCTCTAAATGGTTTCTTTTTAATTACAAAGTATGTCACAACTGAAATAAGATTGTGAGCTGAGAAGGACTAGAATCAGAAATTAGGCCAGACCCTCACTCAATCCTCTTCCCTTCCCAAACACCAAATACCTCACCACCTCCATGACAAGCACAGCTTCCACTGAGGAGGGAGCCCCAGGATCAGACACCAAGTCTATAGGCTGTTGGCAGGGTACACGCTATCCCCCATCAAAAAGCTGTAGAGTACTTTTCGGCATTAAAAATAAGACCATTTTATAAACCAAAATATTTCCTACAAGATGATTTTATAACGTAGATCAAGATTTGGCTCAATACCTACCTGTAGCTGCTGAAGTAATCGCTCAACGATATCCAGAAGAATATCCCAAGTGACAGCCTGCAGCTCCTTCCCATACTTCTTGATTAATCTGGTTATGGACAGGACTATTTCATATGATACAACTGCATTGGGACAAGTCATGGCCTGGAACACAAGTTCCTCGGGTCAATTAACGATCTGTAACCTTCTTAAACCGAAGTTGATCCACATCCTACATATTAAGTAGTTTGGCTGAAGGGCTCACTCCTTCCATCAACCTACCTACTGCCTCTCGGGGAGGTGGTTTAACTATAGGGTCAGGAGAACGCCTTCCATCGCTGTAGTAAGTATCTACACTGAAGTGCTAGAGTGGCACAGCTGCAACGTGGCCACTGTAGCGTTTCAAGGATAGACAAGTCCAGAGTCTGAGGCTACAGCTGCAAAAGCTGATCAAAGATGGCCATTTTCTAAGCACAATAATACATTCCCAGCAGGTGCAAGTCAGATGTTAAAATGCACCCTTGGCTTCACATGAACATGGGGTTGGAGACAGTGCTAGCAGCTCCATGTGACACAATATACACCCTTCACTGGAGAATGTAGTTCAGTTTAAAACAAGGTAACTCTCATGCTTTGGCTGAAAGGTCCCGATACGCTGAAGACACAGTAGGATTTTGTAATGAGACAACTCAGTCTGGCCACTCATACCAAGCCCATTATATGAAACTTCTAATATTGTTTCAGGGACTCTCTCTGGCCTAAAGCATAATCTACAGATCAAACATATAGCATGGCTACCCAATAAGGGAACTTTAACACCATTCCCTTTGCTGTGGTTAAAATCCATTATAAAAATAAACTTGCCGCCTCCCAAAGTACAGAAGAGGGCATGAAAGGTGGAAGATTACTCCCAATTTAATATCATACCAAAGGTTTAGTAAGTGCCCTGGTAGAGGAGAAGTGATCACAGTGCAGTTTCCAGCACTAACACCCAGCCAGTCAAATGCTTCGGCCTCCTCTCAAATAGCTGCAGTTTCCATTAACAGGCACTTCTGCCAGCAAGCTCATAAATCTTAATCCTCCCCTCAGGGTGTGTCTCCATTTTAAAAAACTGGCTCTAATAAAAAAAAAATGCGCCATACTTCACTTTTCATTCAGGCTGACTTTGTCTCTTCTCCCTGCAGTTGTATGCTGTAGACTGGAATCTACTTGCAGCAGGGACAGTAATTTTTCTAGCTATCTAAACCATGAGAATGTTGTTTGTGGTACCGCAGGGTCTCCAGTCCTCTGCCTGAGCACACAATAGTTCACTCTGCTGAGGACTGAAATGCTTTAGATCGAACCCCCGTTATGGGGTAACAGGGTGAAATTAACGGCCCGTGTTCAATAAAGCCAAGCTTGATGTTTTAATAGTCACTTCTGACCTTAAACTCTACAGAACTATGAAAAATTCAAGAATTTGCTACATGGATCAGTAAAATATTCCCAAACGAAGCACCAGTTTAACTTGAAATAGCTATTGTCTCCTTGTTGCCTGTGTTCCCCCATCTGTCTCTATCCAACTGTTGGCTTTTGTCTTGTAATTAGATTGGAAGTTCTTTGGGGCAGAAACTGTCTCTTGGTTCTGAGTTTGCATGCATCTAACACAAGGGGATGCTGGTCCATGACAGAGGCTCCTAGGCACTATCACAATATAAAAGTTCCCCCCAAGTACCATTTTACCTTAAGAAATGAGGGCAGCACTGATGTAGGCGAGTTCTTGAGAGAATACAGTCTGTGTGCACCCCACAGAGCCATTCCGACAAAGAACACTGCTCCTCTCAGTAATGCTGCATCCATCATGTAGGCTCTAAAACAGGGTGCAGAAGGTAAGCCAAGATTTTCTAAGATCACACTATAGCAGCAGGTTTAGTTTTAGAGTACAAGACTCATGCAAAGAGAAACGAACAATACTTAGTACTTCTAAATCAGAGCATCTTAAAGGACTTATAAACCATGAAGACTATTTAGGCAGTGTTCTCATTTTACTCATGGGGAAACATAGGTATAGAACGGTTAATTAACTTGTCCAAAATCAAAGCAGTCATAATTTCTAACCACTACACCACACATGAAATTTTGGGTCTGCTCCTGCTCCCATTAGAATCAGTAACATCTTTTATTTCAGTCAAAGCAACACTGAGCTTTTTTTAAAAAAAACTATTTAATAGTATGATATTCCATACCTGTCTTCCATGATGCGGCACATGTTGTATATAGCACTGTGCCCCAAATGGGTTCCCAAGAGATTGCGCATAAGCTAAAAAGCAAGTATTAAAGGATTTTCAGAGGAGGTTTTAGTAGGTCATTATACAGTTTCAGGGCCCAGTCAGTCAAGACAGGTTACATATGCAATTTAATAATGGATTCTGTGGCATTTAATAAACTAGAGAAGTGTGGTATTATGCTCTGATCTCCTCTCAGAGAACTACTGTATCATAATCATAATAAAGGTAACTGGAGTTTAGATTTTTAACATACAAATATCCAGAACAATATTGCTTAAGTGAGACAAAACTGTACATGATACATGAACTCATGTCAAGGGAAACAAAAGGATTCTGACCTTCCAGCATGGCTCACAAAGCTCCTTAACATTGATGGTGCGGCACAGGGTGATGATAAATACGGGGAGGCTCTCCGAGGGCAGGCGGTTGTAGCAAACCACAGCATCTAGGACCTGCAGGGAGACCTTTGCGGGGGTGAAAAGCACGATGGTTACTGGCATTGAAATACAGCAGATTAAACTGTCCTGACCTACAGCCACAAAACTCCTCAGGAGTCAATAGGAATACACAAGGTGTTCATCAATTCAGGATGTAAACCAAACCACGACAAGGATGGTTAAAAGCAGTGAAGGGAATCCCTTAGCAAGATCATCCTGGTTCCTCTGACCCAAGGTTTTATGACTAAATTAACAACTTAGTAAATGTATAGTGCTTTACATGACCCCAAAGTGCTTTACAGAGATAATCCGGACAATACTGGACTATCCTAATTTTACAGGGGGTGAAACTGGAGGAAGAGAGAGATAAGAGACTTGTCCAGTTGGGACTGTGACTCATGATACCATGGGTCCCACCTCTATATTTAGACCCTTATGTCAAAATGCCTCTCTCCACCCAACATCCAACAATATAGTAAGCTCCACACTCTGCTACAGCAGTTTTCCCTGAAGGAAGAAAATCCCTGGGAACCCTTGAGAGTTTTGGCCTAGCTACTCAAAAGTGGCCTGATCTGTAACGGATACAGATCTATAGAATGTAATCGATATTAGAAGAGGCTCCAATTACTGACCTCTATGTCAACTGATGATGATGTCTGAATGCACAATAGGCAGATCATACTGTTGGAGGAAAACATAGTTAAATACGTTTATTTTAATCAAATTTAACAAATGACCAAAACAATTGTCCAAAATTAACACAATTAGATTAGTGTAGAAGTTGCTTTCCTGTAGCTTTCCTGACTGTGGCTCAGCTGACAATACTTCTGGGGGTATGCTTAGCATCACCAACCCTTTTCTGAATAGCTAGTTCGCAGCTGCACTTAAGCTACATCTCACTACCATCACTGTTCATTAAATATGGCTAGGTACCAGGATCCCAAGTACACAAATCTAGTGAAGAGAACACGGTCAAGTCAATCTCCTACACAACCTGGGGATTGAGCACTATGTAATTTAACCCAGGTTTATAGATCAGAACATTATAAGAGTTGGTGAAGTGCATTATACTGTTTAAGGTCTCATGGACAGATCTTCAAAAGTGCTCAGTACCAACAAGTGGAATCAGGCTTGGGGAGTGGCTGGGGGCTGAGTTCTTTCGTCAATCTGGCCTGCGAAGGAGAGTTCCACTTTGAGAAGTGAGCGGACATGATGTCAAGAGACTCCCCATTTGTGTTTCATTGGTTCCTTAACCATTTGGCTGATTTACACAAATAGGTTTTTAATCTGTCACCCCTGCATCTTCACTTCTGCGTTTGGGAAAGACAGATGGGTTCTTCCAGAGTTAAGCATCCCTGAGCTATGACAACTAAGCCAGCCAATTCTACCTTCATGTACATCCACGCTACCCCACCATGTCCAGTGCACTTACAGAGGTATAATTCTGGGCAGAATTTAGCCCTGCAACTGGAATCTATTTAACTACTCTGCTGACAGCCACATAAGCCAGAAACAGGATCATTCTCCCATAGCTCTTCAGAGCCAAAACAGCTAAGAAAAGCAAAAGAATACATTTGCCAGAAAAGTCAGCTCTGACAACCACGTATGTTCTGAAATAAAAACACTTTGGTGCCATTTTTAATCACTTTTCTGACAACAGCCACACTAATACTATTTTAATGACTATACATATAGGGCAAAATTTTCAACAGATACCTTTTCCACCCCTTTTCCCCCACAAAGCACAGTTGCAGAGGCTAGCTGGGTCTTTTGTCACCCAACTGGTCAATCTGTGAATACAAAACCCAGATTTGCACATGCAAACAGATACACCTGCAGGTCTGTTGAAAATTTAAGACCACTGAATTTATCCACAAACTCTGCACAGCAATTTAGAAATAGTAAGTGTTAATAGTTTAACCTTACTGGACCATATCAGCAACGTAATCTTCCAGGTAACAGCTGTTGAACTTGACCAAGTTCACTAGAATTAGAAGGAATTCTGAAGACAACCCAACATTCATCCACTGCAGGACAAACTCAGCTAAAGGAGAAGGAAGTGGTGGTGTTACAACATGGTTTCAATCCAAAATTCCCTTCTGGCCCTACTTGCTGAAAAAGAGATCTGTCCTTTGACGTATTTCCAGCTACATAAACTGCTCCCTAGAAGGCAATGATAAAGAGTGAGGGTCAATTGACCAAGGCTGCTATTTCATCTGTCACACTCTTCTGAGCTGTTGCTTACAACTGACTTGCTCTCAGATCCCTCATCTTGCTGTAAACTGCCACATGCATTTAATTCACATTTTTATAAATTTGCTAAGTTTGCCTGGACTGGAACATACTGCAGACGTAAAACATCAGATGGGTATATTAAGTTTGCCACAAAATGGCAACAACAGAAAACCCTCCAGAAATAAACAGGCGACAGTTTAAAATTACGAGAGCTCCCCAAACTCACAGATACAGAACATCCCCAGGTTCGTCACTACTATAAAACTGTTTATCACATTGGCATGGAAGAATCTTCACCCTAAAACTCTACACAATAATGTAGAATAGCACATAATTTTTATCCCTATAGAAAAGCCATGGAATTTTATTTTAAAGAGGCAAAACCAAAATAATGAAACTTTTTTCAGCGTGATTTAAAACAACGGCATTGCAGCTTTTGGACAACCCTATGTCAGAATCTGAAGACAAAAGCAACCCTCAGCATTTGTATGAAACACCCACCCAATTCTTCCTCTAGGTGAGTTATGGATCTTCCATTATCTGTGAGAGCCTTGAACACTGCAAGCCGTTCATGCAGATCTTCATTAGACGGATAATCCTTGATAACCTTAAAGAAATGTGCTCTGAGGATCCCTAGTCTCTCACCCTGAAAGGAGAAAGAATTATAGTGAGAGATACAATAGCAACTGAAAACTAGACTTATTACAGACCATGATCAGGAAACTATCAGAATATTCTTTACACTTTAAAAGCAAACGTTTCCCTCTTTGGGCTCCATGAGTCCTACGGAAAATCTTCCCATGGTCTGCGGGGAATGCAGTCAGTTCTCTTTAAACTCTTACAGACATTTATCAAGCTGTCACCACTGACCCCAGACAGCTTTTCCAATATTCAGCAGGCACAGAACCCCAGAGATGCAGAAAGTGGCCCACAGAGCAAAAGCCAGACCACTAATTCCAGGACTTGAAAAGGAAATGTTTCAGACAGCACTGCTTAGTGGGACGCTGTAATAGCTTGAGGATTCATAATGAGTTTAACTTGATCAAACTGAAGAAAAAGGCTCATGTAAAGAATTTGTTTTAATGCTTGGCATACCTGCCATAGCAGGGATGCTGAATGTCAGGATTAAGGTGCTTGACACTGTTGTCTAGGCAAAGATTATACAGCGCCTGCTGCACTGTGCTTGAATTCAGCCACTGCACACACACACCCTTTCAGGAGTAAAAAATTCCTCCCAATTAAAAGAGAAAAAAGGTTAAACTGAGAGCCAAGAGAATCAATCAAACTGAACGCTGGGCTTTTCCTATTCACTGTGCTGGACTAAGATAAAGAATGAGAAGAATTTAAATGTCAGGAGGCAACCAGCCAGTGCTATTCATCTTGCTCTGCGCAAGCCTTATTTGAAAGGGGGAGGCTTTACCTGTCCTTGAACGATGGCCTTCAGCAGGTGAAGCACAGCATGTCTGGCTTCGGCTGGTTGCTCTGGCTGCAGCATATCAGCTACCACTTTCCATATTGCTTCTACTGCATGCTATAAGTGGGCATAGAAAGCAACAGCACCCTTTATTAGATAGCTATCATTAGCAGGGTTCAGCTTGTTCTAAGGTCTTCCCCCTATGACGCAGTCACTTCTTGAATTGGGGCAAGTTATGCTGGGAAAAGTTAACAAGATTCATGCCTCGTAGCTTCCTAATGCCCTCTTCCCTAAATGCTACTTCCACCTACCTCTATGATAACCAAAGTGGGATTTGTAAGCCACATCTAAAGGTGGCCTACACAGAAACAAAATGACTAAACAGACCATTAGCTATTTTTGTGCCAATCTGTGTGTGGACGCTTTTGTTTTGAGTTTAACCAACAGGACAATCTGATATAAAGAGCATCTAACACAGAAACTTGCACAAAAATAATTAAGAGTGTGAATTAAAACAGATTTAAAGTTCTTTCAGTGCCTGTTTGTTTGCAGAGCAACTCTAGGTCAGATGGAATTAGTGGACACTTCCCTTCAGGACTGTAACAGGTCAAGAGCAGAGTCTCACCACCCCACATCAGGTGTAAATAACTTTGCTGTTTTCTTTTAAGCACCTCTTAAAACTACTTGTCCTGGAAAGCCTTTCAATGACAGTCTCTCTGCTTTGCGGGGTGGGTTCTTTGTTGTTTGGTTTGTTTCCACTGTCCAAATCAGACTAATACAGATTCATAGATTCTAAGGCCAGAAAGGACCATTGTAATCAACTCATCTAACCTTCTGTGTAATACAGGCCATAGAAGTTCTCTGAAATAATTCTGCGTTGAACTACAACATGGCTTTTAGAAAGAGATCTAATCTTGATTTAATAATTGCCAGTGAGGGAGAATCCTCCACTAACTCTGTTAAATTGTTCCAGTGGTCTTTGGAGCAGGGATCATTAATTTCTTATGGGTTTGTACAGCACAACAAAAATGCAAGATATAACTTTCTGGATTACAACAATTCTAACAACGTTAAGGTAGGCAAAATTACCTAAACATCTTGTGACAGGAGAAGTCAAAGGCTGATGCTCAAAGGTTATTTCAGTCCTCCTAACATTTACCCTAAACCCGACAGCAAACATACCTCTTCAAATTTTTTGTTTTTTGCTACTTCACAGATTTGACCAATCGTTCGTATCCGGTTATTTAATCCACACTCTACGCTCAATTCCTGAAAAGAAGAATGGAAATAATTAAGATAATCCAGGCTCTGCTTTTCTTCATGAGACACATCCCCCTCCATCTCTCAAAATGACCACTTGGATCATTATAAAATTATCTCCACCTTGTCTAAAAAATATTTTTTAGACCTAACCATTAGTCACCCCCACAGAGATGCACTCAAATGAAGCTGTAACCAACATCAGTAGGTTAAAGCTCATGAAGAATGATGTCAGAATGAAGGGCAAATGGAAAGGGTGCTCTAATTTAACCTAATATAATTGCACTTTACACTGACACAATGTCTTCTACCAGGCATCTCAAACTACCTAGACATGTTAACTAATTAAGTCTCGGCAATACTATGAGGTACGTAACCTTACCCCCATTTTATCTATGATTGATCTGAGACACAGGAAGGATAAGTGAATTGCTCTAGGTCACAAACGGAGTCGGGGCAAAGCTGGAAATAGGACCCAGAAGTCCAGTTTCCCTATCTCCAGCTTTAACCACCAAGTCACCCCCCCCCCCATTTTCGTGCTCATTGCCCATGAATCTTAGTTGATACTCTAAACTCAGTCCTCAAACCTATGGCAATTTACCTTGAGTATTTCCGCAGTGATGATAAATTCTGTTTGCTTGCCCTCTGATGATTTGGAACTAGCCCGGGATTGTCCCAGACCTAAGAGGCTCTTAAACTTCTCCTTTAACCCAGGATCCTTGCTTTGCTGCTTCGCCATTGTTGACAAGAAAGCACCAAGAGGCCCCTGCATGCATAAAACAGTCACTATATAGAGAGCTGTAGACAGAACCTATGAACCAGGCAAACGCTGGAATCCAGCTCACTTTTCAGTGGGATATTTACACACAGCTCTACTATCGCAAGTCTTTGCAAACAGGCCAAGGAATGAACTCCCTTCAGATCAGGGAAGAGACACACTGGCAGGGACAATGCTGCCAGGTATGTGGGACGCTTGTGCCACTGTAACCATTGCTGAACATGTCCTGGAGCTAGATAGGGGACTGGGCTGTCTGTGGCAGCACTTTCCCCGAGGGTTCGACGTGCAACAAAGCAGCACCAAGTGCCTGACAGCACAGATGTCAATTTTAAAACTGCTGAACTGGTTTATTTTATAGGAACTCATAAAAAGCTTGCTCCCAGACTAAAACCTTGTATAGTAAATTTCATCTCAGCAAATTTTGAAAGTGGCTATAAATGAAAAAAGGAGGAGTGATCAAAAAGGTGTGAAACTGATTAAATATTGCATCACACCACCTGGGGGGGGGCATTGGAGGAGTACAAGGAGTAGATGTGTCAATCTCTACCAAAAACAGTAAAGGCCTTCAGAAGCTATTTCTTGCACACCACCACAAAACAGGCCCCCATTAGACCAGATACAACTTCAGTGGAGGCTACAGAAATACTGCAAGTGCTAAATAAATATACTCTTCATCACATATGTCTCCTTCATGTGAAAAAGAGGGTCCCAACTCCACAATGGGCCTGCTGTCCCATGAGTACTGGGAACAAGTTAATTCCCAACATGCACCATACGTATTTTGTGCAGGCTCCCTTCCTAAGTCTGCCCCAGCCCCAATATCTCACCTATTTAGGTGAGGTTCCCTGTACAGTTCCCACTCCCCGCCACTGCACATATCCCAGCTCCCTAGGGGGACAGACCCCTTCCATAATCCCTCACCCACATAGTCCCCCATCCTATCTCCACCAGGACTGTTCTCTACAGATCCACTCCCTACCCGTATATCCCAGCACTCATTGGAAGGCCAGTGTATAACCCCCTCCAATCCCTAATATCCCAGCTACTTACTGGGGGGTCCTTGTACAATTTCCCCCCAGGGGATGCCCCAGATAAACCTCCCAGCCTCCACGGGTGGGCCCCGTATGCTCCCCAAATACCCACACTCCTGCTCACGGTGGGTGGGGAGGGGGGTGCTCCAATAACAAACCCCATCCCCCCACCCCAGCGTCCCTGGGGAGACCCCCCCCTTTATAACCACCCAGGGCACCAAGCCCTCCTACAAGCCCCCCCAAATCCCCAGCCCATGGGGGGGTGACCCCACATAACCCTCCCCAAGGGGATACCCCCCCCCAGGCAATGCCCCCGCCCCCCAACAGCCCCTCTGGGGGAGGGGACCCCTCCATGTAACCCCGCCCCCCGGCCGATACCCTCCAGACAGCGCCCCCCGGCCGGGCCCCGGGGACACTCACCCCTCCGGCCAGCAGGCCCAGCCCCCCCCTAGCCCGCACACAGCTCCCCGCCCACTCCGGCCGGAAGGACCCGCCCCGCCCCGCCCCTTCCGGGTAAGGCGGAGGCGCGTGACCGCCGCGCGGCATGCTGGGGCTTGGAGTCCTGGGGGGGGGGCCATGTGCGCGGCGGCTCCGGGGCTCCCGATGTCTGGGGGCGGCGGCGGCGGCGCGAGGATGGTGACCCGGCGGCTAAGCAGGGCCGGGGGGGCGGCAGCAGCAGCAGCAGCCATAGGTGCGAGGGGTCAGAGCCCAGGCTGCCCCCTGAGCTGGGGGCGGGCTCCTGCAGCATGAACTGGGGATGGGGGATGGAGGGGGAGAGGACTTGGGGAGGGGGAGGGGATGGATGAGCTGGGGGAGGGG